>CALYLW010000672.1:87814-316339 GCA_944989445.1 Ampullaceana balthica
TAACAAGGGTTAATGCCAGTGGACAGGCAGTGGAATAACAAGGGTTAATGGCAATTGAGTAACAAGGGTTAATGCTAGTGGAGTAACAAGAGTTAATGGCAGTGGAGTAACAAGGGTTAGATGCAGTTTGAGTAACAAGCGTTAATGGCAGTGGAGTAACAAGGGTTGATGGCAGTGGAGTAACAAGATTTAATGACAGTGGAGTAACAAGGGTTAGAGGCAGTTGGAGTAACAATGTCTAATGGCAGTGGAGTAACAAGGGTTAATGGCAGTGGAGTAACAAGGGTTAATGGCAGTGGAGTACCAAGGGTTAATGCCTGTGGACAAAGGTTAATGGCAGTGGAGTAACAAGGGTTAGAGGCAGTTGGAGTAACAAGGGTTAATGGCAGTGGAGTAACAAGGGTTAATGGCAGTGGAGTAACAAGAGTTGATTGCAGTTGAGTAACAAGGGTTAGAGGCAGTTGGAGTAACAAGGGTTAATATCAGTGGAGTAACAAGGGTTAATGGCAGTGGAGTAACAGGAGTTAATGGCAGTGAAGTAACAAGGGTTAGAGGCAGTTTTAGTAACAAGGGTTAATGGCATTGGAGGAACAAGGGTTAATGGCAGTGGAGTAACAGGAGTTAATGGCAGTGGAGTAACAAGGGTTAAGCCAGTGGACAAAGGTTAATTGCAGTGGAGTAACAAGGTTTAATACCAGTGGACAAATGTTAATGGCAGTGGAGTAACAAGGGTTAAGCCAGTGGAGTAACAAGGGTTAAGCCAGTGGAGTAACAAGGATTAATGCCAGTGGACAAATGTTAATGGCAGTGGAGTAACAAGCGTTAAGCCAGTGGAGTAACAAGCGTTAATGCCAGTGGAGTATCAAGGGTTAATGGCAGTGGAGTAACAAGGATTAAGCCAGTGGAGTAACAAGGGTTAAATCTAGTGGAGTAACAAGAGTTAATTGGCAGTGGAGTAACAAGGATTAAGCCAGTGGAGTAAAAAGGGTTAATTCTAGTGGAGTAACAAGAGTTAATGGCAGTGGAGTAACAAGGGTTAGAGGCAGTTGGAGTAACAAGGGTTAATGGCAGTGGAGTAACAAGGGTTAGAGGCAGTTGGAGTAACAAGGGTTAATGCTAATGGAGTAACAAGAGTTAATGGCAGTGGAGTAACAAGGGTTAGAGGCAGTTGGAGTAACAAGGGTTAATGGCAGTGGAGTAACAAGGGTTAATGGCAGTGGAGAAACAAGAGTTGATTGCATCGGAGTAACAAGGGTTAGAGGCAGTTGGAGTAACAAGGGTTAATGGCAGTGGAGTAACAAGGGTTAATGGCAGTGGAGTATCTAGGGTTAATGCCAGTGGAATAACAAGGGTTAATGCTAGTGGACAAATGTTAATGGCAGTGGAGTAACAAGGGTTAAGCCAGTGGAGTAACAAGGGTTAATGCCAGTGGACAAATGTTAATGGCAGTGGAGAAACAAGGGTTAATGCCAGTGGACAAAGTTAATGGCATTGGAGTAACAAGTGTTAAGCCAGTGGAGTAACAAGGGTTAATGCCAGTGGACAAATGATAATGGCAGTGGAGTAACAAGGATTAAGCCAGTGGAGTAACAAGGGTTAATGCCAGTGGCGTAACAAGGGTTAATGCCAGTGGAGTAACAAGGGTTAAGCCAGTGGAGTAACAAGGGTTAATGCCAGTGGACAGGCAGTGGAATAACAAGGGTTAATGGCAATGGAGTAACAAGGGTTAATGCTAGTGGAGTAACAAGAGTTAATGGCAGTGGAGTAACAAGGGTTAGAGGCAGTTTGAGTAACAAAGGTTAATGGCAGTGGAGTAACAAGGGTTAATGGCAGTGGAGTAACAAGATTTAATGACAGTGGAGTAACAAGGGTTAGAGGCAGTTGGAGTAACAATGTTTAATGGCAGTGGAGTAACAAGGGTTAATGGCAGTGGAGTAACAAGGGTTAATGGCAGTGGAGTAACAATGGTTAATGCCAGTGGACACAGGTTAATGGCAGTGGAGTAACAAGGGTTAGAGGCTGTTGGAGTAACAAGGGTTAATGCTAGTGGAGTAACAAGAGTTAATGGCAGTGGAGTAACAAGGGTTAGAGGCAGTTGGAGTAACAATGTTTAATGGCAGTGGAGTAACAAGGGTTAATGGCAGTGGAGTAACAAGGGTTAATGGCAGTGGAGTAACAAGGGTTAATGCCAGTGGACAAAGGTTAATGGCAGTGGAGTAACAAGGGTTAGAGGCAGTTGGAGTAACAAGGGTTAATGGCAGTGGAGTAACAAGGGTTAATGGCAGTGGAGTAACAAGAGTTGATTGCAGTGGAGTAACAAGGGTTAGAGGCAGTTGGAGTAACAAGGGTTAATATCAGTGGAGTAACAAGGGTTAATGGCAGTGGAGTAACAGGAGTTAATGGCAGTGGAGTAACAAGGGTTAGAGGCAGTTTTAGTAACAAGGGTTAATGGCAGTGGAGGAACAAGGGTTAATGGCAGTGGAGTAACAGGAGTTAATGGCAGTGGAGTAACAAGGGTTAAGCCAGTGGACAAAGGTTAATGGCAGTGGAGTAACAAGGTTTAATGCCAGTGGACAAATGTTAATGGCAGTGGAGTAACAAGGGTTAAGCCAGTGGAGTAACAAGGGTTAAGCCAGTGGAGTAACAAGGGTTAATGCCAGTGGACAAATGTTAATGGCAGTGGAGTAACAAGCGTTAAGCCAGTGGAGTAACAAGCGTTAATGCCAGTGGAGTATCAAGGGTTAATGGCAGTGGAGTAACAAGGATTAAATCAGTGGAGTAACAAGGGTTAATTCTAGTGGTGTAACAAGAGTTAATTGGCAGTGGAGAAACAAGGATTAAGCCAGTGGAGTAACAAGGGTTAATTCTAGTGGAGTAACAAGAGTTAATGGCAGTGGAGTAACAAAGGTTAGAGGCAGTTGGAGTAACAAGGGTTAATGGCAGTGGAGTAACAATGGTTAATGGCAGTGGAGTAACAAGGGTTAGAGGCAGTTGGAGTAACAAGGGTTAATGCTAGTGGAGTAACAAGAGTTAATGGCAGTGGAGTAACAAGGGTTAGAGGCAGTTGGAGTAACAAGGGTTAATGGCAGTGGAGTAACAAGGGTTAATGGCAGTGGAAAAACAAGAGTTGATTGCATCGGAGTAACAAGGGTTAGAGGCAGTTGGAGTAACAAGGGTTAATGGCAGTGGAGTAACAAGGGATAATGGCAGTGGTGTAACAGGAGTTAATGGCAGTGGAGTATCTAGGGTTAATGCCAGTGGAATAACAAGGGTTAATGCTAGTGGACAAATGTTAATGGCAGTGGAGTAACAAGGGTTAAGCCAGTGGAGTTACAAGGGTTAATGCCAGTGGACAAATGTTAATGGCAGTGGAGAAACAAGGGTTAATGCCAGTGGACAAAGTTAATGTCATTGGAGTAACAAGTGTTAAGCCAGTGGAGTAACAAGGGTTAATGCCAGTGGACAATTGTTAATGGCAGTGGAGTAACAAGGATTAAGCCAGTGGAGTAACAAGGGTTAATGCCAGTGGCGTAACAAGGGTTAATGCCAGTGGAGTAACAAGGGTTAAGCCAGTGGAGTAACAAGGGTTAATGCCAGTGGACAGGCAGTGGAATAACAAGGGTTAATGGCAATGGAGTAACAAGGGTTAATGCTAGTGGAGTAACAAGAGTTAATGGCAGTGGAGTAACAAGATTTAATGACAGTGGAGTAACAAGGGTTAGAGGCAGTTGGAGTAACAATGTTTAATGGCAGTGGAGTAACAAGGGTTAATGGCAGTGGAGTAACAAGGGTTAATGGCAGTGGAGTAACAAGGGTTAATGCCAGTGGACAAAGGTTAATGGCAGTGGAGTAACAAGGGTTAGAGGCTGTTGGAGTAACAAGGGTTAATGCTAGTGGAGTAACAAGAGTTAATGGCAGTGGAGTAACAAGGGTTAGAGGCAGTTGGAGTAAAAAGGGTTAATGGCAGTGAAGTAACAAGGGTTAATGGCAGTGGAGTAACAAGTTTAGAGGCAGTTGGAGTAACAAGGGTTAATGCTAGTGGAGTAACAAGAGTTAATGGCAGTGGAGTAACAAGGGTTAATGGCAGTGGAGTAACAAGGGTTAATGGCAGTGGAGTAACAAGGGTCAATGCCAGTGGACAAAGGTTAATGGCAGTGGAGTAACAAGGGTTATAGGCAGTTGGAGTAACAAGGGTTGATTTTAGTGGAGTAACAAGAGTTAATGGCAGTGGAGTAACAAGGGTTAGAGGCAGTTGGAGTAACAAGGGTTAATGGCAGTGGATAACAAGGGTTAGAGGCAGTTGGAGTAACAAGGGTTAATGCTAGTGGAGTAATAAGAGTTAATGGCAGTGGAATAACAAGGGTTAGAGGCAGTTGGAGTAACAAGGGTTAATGGCAGTGGAGTAACAAGGGTTAATGGCAGTGGCGTAACAAGGATTTATGGCAGTGGAGTAACAAGGGTTAGAGGCAGTTGGAGTAACAAGTGTTAATGGCAGTGGAGTAACAAGGGTTAATGGCAGTGGAGTAACAAGAGTTAATGGCAGTGGGGTAACAAGGGTTAGAGGCAGTTGGAGTAACAAGGGTAAATGTCAGTGGAGTAACAAGGGTTAATGGCAGTGGAGTAACAAGAGTTAATGGCATTGGAGTAACAAGGGTTAATTGCAGTGGAGAAACAAGTGTTAAAGCCAGTGGAGTAACAAGGGTTAATGGCAGTGGAGTAACAAGTGTTAATGCCAGTGGAGTAACAAGTGTTAATGGCAGTGGAGTAACAAGAGTTAATGGCAGTGGAATAACAAGGGTTAATGGCAGTGGAGTAACAAGGGTTAATGGCAGTGGACTAACAAGGGTTAATGGCAGTGGAGTAACAAGGGTTAATGGCAGTGGAATAACAAGGGTTAATGGCAGTGGAGTAACAAGGGTAAATGGCAGTGGAGTAACAAGGGTTAATGGCAGTGGAGTAACAAGAGTTAGAGGCAGTGGAGTAACAAGGGTAAATGGCAGTGGAGTAACAAGGGTTAATGGCAGTGGAGTAACAAGGGTTAATGGCAGTGGAGAAACAAGGGTTAATGGCAGTGGAATAACAAGGGTTAATGCCAGTGGACAAATGTTAATGGCAGTGGAGTAACAAGGGTTAATGGCAGTGGAGGAACAAGGGTTAATGGCAGTGGAGTAACAAGGGTTAATGGCAGTGGAGAAACAAGTGTTAATGCCAGTGGAGTAACAAGGGTTAATGTCAGTGGAGTAACAAGGGTTAGAGGCAGTTGGAGTAACATGGGTAAATGGCAGTGGAGTAACAAGGGTTAATGGCATTGGAGAAACAAGTGTTAATGCCAGTGGACAAATGTTAATGGCAGTGGAGTAACAAGGGTTAAGCCAGTGGAGTAACAAGGGTTAAGCCATTGGACAAATGTTAATGGCAGTGGAGTAAAAAGGGTTAAGCCAGTGGACAAATGTTAATGGCAGTTGAGTAACAAGGGTTTAGCCAGTGGAGTAACAAGGGTTAAGCCAGTGGACACATGTTAATGGCAGTGGAGTAACAAGGGTTAAGCCGGTGGACAAATGTTAATAGCCATGCAGTAACAAGGGTTAAGCCAGTGGACAAATGTTAATGGCAGTGGAGTAACAAGGGTTAAGCCAGTGGACAAATGTTAATGGCAGGGGAGTAACAAGGGTTAAGCCAGTGGACAAATGTTAATGGCAGTGGAGTAACAAGGGTTAAGCCAGTGGAGTAACAAGGTTTAAGCCAGTGGACAAATGTTAATGGCAGTGGAGTAACAAGGGTTAAGCCAGTGGACAAAGGTTAATGGCAGTCGAGTAACAAGGTTTAATGCCAGTGGACAAATGTTAATGGCAGTGGAGTAACAACGTTTAAGCCAGTGGAGAAACAAGGGTTAAGCCAGTGGAGTAACAAGGGTTAATGCCAGTGGACAAATGGTAATGGCAGTGGAGTAACAAGGGTTAAGCCAGTGAAGTAACAAGCGTTAATGCCAGTGGAGTATCAAGGGTTAATGGCAGTGGAGTAACAAGGGTTAAGCCAGTGGAGTAACAAGGGTTAATGCCAGTGGACAAAGGTTAATGGCAGTGGAGTAACAAGGATTAAGCCAGTGGAGTAACAAGGGTTAATTCTAGTGGAGTAACAAGAGTTAATGGCAGTGGAGTAACAAGGGTTAGAGGCAGTTGGAGTAACAAGGGTTAATGGCAGTGGAGTAACAAGGGTTAATGGCTGTGGAGTAACAAGGGTTAGAGGCAGTTGGAGTAACAAGGGTTAATGCTAGTGGAGTAACAAGAGTTAATGGCAGTGGAGTAACAAGGGTTAGAGGCAGTTGGAGTTACAAGGGTTAGAGGCAGTTGGAGTAACAAGGGTTAATGGCAGTGGAGTAACAAGTGTTAATGGCAGTGAAGTAATAAGAGTTGATTGCAGTTGAGTAACAAGGGTTAGAGGCAGTTGGAGTAACAAGGGTTAATATCAGTGGAGTAACAAGGGTTAATGGCAGTGGAGTAACAGGAGTTAATGGCAGTGGAGTAACAAGGGTTAGAGGCAGTTTTAGTAACAAGGGTTAATGGCAGTGGAGTAACAAGGGTTAATGGCAGTGGAGTAACAGGAGTTAATGGCAGTGGAGTAACAAGGGTTAGAGGCAGTTGGAGTAACAAGGGTTAATGGCAGTGGAGTAACAAGGGTTAATGGCAGTAGAGTAACAAGGGTTAATGGCAGTGGTGTAACTAGGGTTAATGGCAGTGGAGTAACAAGTGTTAATGCCAGTGGAGTAACAAGGGTTAATGGCAGTGTAATAACAAGGGTTAATGCCAGTTGACAAATGTTAATGGCAGTGGAGTAACAAGGGTTAGAGGCAGTTGGAGTAACATGGGTTAATTGCAGTGGAGTAACAAGGGTTAATGGCAGTGGAGTAACAAGAGTTAGAGGCAGTTGGAGTAACAAGGGTAAATTGCAGTGAAGTAACAAGAGTTAATGGCAGTGGAGAAACAAGTGTTAATGCCAGTGGAGTAACAAGGGTTAATGGCAGTGGAATAAAAAGGGTTAATGCCAGTGGACAAATGTTAATGGCAGTGGAGTAACAAGGGTTAAGCCAGTGGAGTAACAAGGGTTAAGCCAGTGGACAAATGTTAATGGCAGTGGAGTAACAAGGGTTAAGCCAGTGCACAAATGTTAATGGCAGTGGAGTAACAAGGGTTAAGCCAGTGGGCAAATGTTAATGACAGTGGAGTAACAAGGGTTAAGCCAGTGGACAAAGGTTAATTGCAGTGGAGTAACAAGGTTTAATGCCAGTGGACAAATGTTAATGGCAGTGGAGTAACAAGGGTTAAGCCAGTAGAGTAACAAGGATTAAGCCAGTGGAGTAACAAGGTTTAATGCCAGGGGACAAATGTTAATGGCGTGGAGTAACAAGGGTTAAGCCAGTGGAGTAACAAGCGTTAATGCCAGTGGAGTATCAAGGGTTAATGGCAGTGGAGTAACAAGGGTTAAGCCAGTGGAGTAACAAGGGTTAATGCCAGTGGACAAAGGTTAATGGCAGTGGAGTAACAAGGGTGAAGCCAGTGGACAAATGTTAATGACAGTGGTGTAACAAGGGTTAATGGCAGTGGAGTAACAAGTGTTAATGCCAGTGGAGTAACAAGGGTTAATGCCAGTGGACAAATGTTAATGGCAGTGGAGTAACAAGGGTTAAGCCATTGAAGTAACAAGGGTTAATGCCAATGGAGTAACAAGGGTTAATGGCAGTGGAGTAACAAGGGTTAAGCCAGTGGAGTAACAAGGGTTGATGCCAGTGGGTTAACAAGGGTTATTTGCAGTGGAGTAACAAGGGTTACTGCCAGTGGAGTAACAACGGTTAATGCCAGTGGAGTAACAAGGGTTAATGCTAGTGGACAAGGGTTAATGCCAGTGGAGTAACAAGGGTTAATGGCAGTGAAGTAACAAGGGTTAATGCTAGTGGACAAAGGTTAATGGCAGTGGAGTAACAAGGGTTATTGCTAGTGGACAATTGTTAATGGCAGTGGAGTAACAAGGGTTAAGCCAGTGGAGTAACAAGGGTTAATGCCAGTTGAGTAACAAGGGTTAATGCCAGTGGAGTAACAAGGGTTAATGCCAGTGGAGTAACAAGTGTTAAGCCAGTTGAGTAACAAGTGTTAATGCCAGTGGAGTAACAAGGGTTAATGCCAGTGGAGTAACAAGTGTTAATGCTAGTGGAGTAACAAAGGTTAATTCTAGTGGACAAAGGTTAATGGCAGTGGAGTAACAAGGGTTAAGCAAGTGGAGTAACAAGGGTTAATGCCAGTGGAGTAACAAGGGTTAATGCCAGTGGAGTAACAAGGGTTAATGCTAGTGGACAAATGTTAATGGCAGTGGAGTAACAAGGGTTAAGCCAGTGGAGTAACAAGTGTTAATGCCAGTGGACAACTGTTAATGGCAGTGGAGTAACAAGGGTTAAGTCAGTGGAGTAACAAGGGTTAATGCCAGTGGACAAATGTTAATGGCAGTGGAATAACAAGGGTTAATGGCAGTGGAGTAACAAGGGTTAAGCCAGTGGAGTAACAAGGGTTAATGCCAGTGGAGTACAATTCGCGAAAACAAAAAGCCAACCTCTTTCTTTAAATCACAATAAGTCGCGTAAAAAAATAAAATACACGAACTATTTTTATAGTTAAAGACTGGGACAATAACGCACTCTCTCATACATACTTATTGTCACTGTGTCACAGCATCACACACAGACAGACATACTTATTTTCACAGCATCACACACAGATACACACACTTATTGTCACAGCATCACACACAGGCACACACTTATTGTCACATAAACACACGGATACACAGACACACACACACAGACACATTCTTATTGTCACAGCATCACACAGCATCACACACAGACACACACAAACACACATGCACATACAGAGCCATACACGCAGACAAACACAGACACACAAACACAGACACACAAACAGAGACACATAATTATTGTCACAGCACCACACAAAAGACACACATAAATGAGTTTGTGAATAATCCATTTGTTGAAGGTCAAGGACGTCATATCTGCTATAAATAGCCTAACGACGCACGTGATAATCACGTGAGCTGAAACTGGAGCAAGCTGATGAAATAATCAAAGATACGTTATTTAATACATTATTTAATACGTTATTTAATAATTTATTTAATACGTTATCAAAACATTATTTGGCCTACAGCTTTTGTCTCTAATCATAATCTTCATTTAAATTTCCGAATACCATTAAAGAAAGTTACAGACAAATGTAACTAAATGGATGGTGTTCATTGTGTCGTAATTTTAGAACCCTCCACTGTAATGAGATATGATCAGCTTCAGACGATGTTGAATACAATTAATGTTAAAATATTGATTGGGGAAACGCGTGGTCGATAGGAATTTCGGATACAACAAGAGTCAAATAGTGAATGTCTTGTCTTATCTATACAGACGCTCCTTCAATGCAGTATTTTATTGCGTCCACAGATCATGCCGGTCAGTTGGCAGGTAATGTACAGGCCACGGCTATGAGGGTTCCACGCATTACCCATTTTTCTTTGTTTCCCTAACTAGTGTCAGGTACCTATTCGAAGATAGTTTGACTCAGGGTCACCCTTGGCCCAGGGAACATATACTTGCCTTCACATGAATTCGAACCCGTGACTATCACCACGCCAGCCAAGAGTGCACGTCACGCGCCCCATCGAATGGACAGAAATGTTGGATACAACAGTAGTGAAATAATGAATGGACAGAAATGTTGGATACAACAGTAGTGAAATAATGAATAGACAGAAATGTTGGATACAACAGTAGTAAAATAATGAATGGACAGAAATGTTGGATACAACAGTAGTGAAATAATGAATAGACAGAAATGTTGGATACAACAGTAGTAAAATAATGAATGGACAGAAATGTTGGATACCAGAGTGAAATAATGAATGGACAGAAATGTTGGATACAACAGTAGTGAAATAATGAATGGACAGAAATTTTGGATACAACAGTAGTGAAATAATGAATGCACAGAAATGTTGGATACAACAGTAGTGAAATAATGAAAAGACAGACATGTTCATTCCCCTCAAATCCTCACTGACCTGACTGCAACGTATGACTTGTGCAATACCCCAACATCCTCACTGACCTGACTGCAACGTGTGACTTGTGCAATACCCCAACATCCTCACTGACCTGACTGCAACGTGTGACTTGTGCAATACCCCAACATCCTCACTGACCTGACTGCAACGTATGACTTGTGCAATACCCCAACATCCTCACTGACCTGACTGCAACGTGTGACTTGTGCAATACCCCAACATCCTCACTGACCTGACTGCAACGTGTGACTTGTGCAATACCCCAACATCCTCACTGACCTGACTGCAACGTGTGACTTGTGCAATACCCCAACATCCTCACTGACCTGACTGCAACGTGTGACTTGTGCAATACCCCAACATCCTCACTGACCTGACTGCAACGTGTGACTTGTGCAATACCCTAACATCCTCACTGACCTGACTGCAACGTGTGACTTGTGCAATACCCCAACCACACCATACCCTACCCTACCCTTTCCACAAGCTTTAATTTCAGATGTCCCTAAATGATTCCAGGTAATCTGGGTCTTAAATAGGAGTGGGGGAGCAGGAGTGGGGGGCAGGAGTGGGGGGCAGGAGTGGGGGGCAGGAGTTATGGGCAGGAGTGGGGGGCAGGAGTGGGGGCAGGAGTGGGGGGCAGGAGTGGGGGGCAGGAGTGCGGGCAGGAGTGGGGGGCAGGTGTGGGGGCAGGATTGGGGGGGGGGCAGGAGTGGATAGGGGGCAGGAGTCGATGGGGGGCAGGAATGGGGGCAGGAGTGGATGGGGGCAGGAGTAGGGGGCAGGAGTGGGGGGAAGGAGTGGGGTGGGGATTCAACAACAAATAGGAAGACATAGAGGCAGATAGCAAGAGTGGGTGAAGAGATAGAGAGAGAGAGAGTGTGTGTGATGGTGGAGAGAGTGGGTGAGGATAGAGAGAGTGAGTGATGACGAAAGTGAATGCATAGAAAGAAATGAAATCACTAAGAAGTCATCGAATTTTTAAGAGAGAGTGAATGAAGAGCAAGACATTGATGAAGAGTGAGGTAATGATGGCGGAGGAGGAGACTAATAAAAGTAAGGAGAGAGAATGAGGAGGTATTAACTGGAGGAGTTGAGGAGAGGGTAAATGTGGATGAAGTAAATGATGAAGGAGAGAGTGAATGAAAAGGAAAATGGTCAAAGAAGCGGAAAAGAGTAAAAGAGGATGGAGGGAGTGAAAGCGGAGTAAGATAGCAAATGAAGAGGAACTCGGTATTGGCTATCAGGCAGACGACATGAATGACATAACAGACGACATGAATGACATAACAGACGACATGAATGACATAACAGACGACATGAATGACATAACAGACGACATGAATGACATAACAGACGAGTCTCATTGTACATGACTGCTACCTGTCGTTATGTGGACATGGTATGTACATGTACATGACTTCTACCTGTCGTTATTTGGACATGGTATGTACATGTACATGACTTCTACCTGTCGTTATGTGGACATGGTATGTACATGTACATGACTTCTACCTGTCGTTATGTGGACATGGTATGTACATGTACATGACTTCTACCTGTCGTTATGTGGACATGGTATGTACATGTACATGACTTCTACCTGTCGTTATGTGGACATGGTATGTACATGTACATGACTTCTACCTGTCGTTATGTTTCATTCGTTTCATCTCACATAAAGGCTAAACTTTAGACCAGGCCACAGCAAGGCTAAACTTTAGACCAGGCCACAGCAAGGCTAAACTTTAGACCAGGCCACAGCAAGGCTAAACTTTAGACCAGGCCACAGCAAGGCTAAACTTTAGACCAGGCCACAGCAAGGCTAAACATTAGACCAGGCCACAGCAAGGCTAAACTTTAGACCAGGCCACAATAAGACTAAACTCTAGACCAATCCACAAGGCTAATTTTTAGACAAATCCAAAACAAGGCTAAACTTTGGACCAGTCCATAACAAGGCTAAACTTTGGGTAAGCCCACAGCAGAGAACACTAGCAGACTCTCCACAGAAGGCTTGAGTCACGTGTGGCCCCCTAGATCAGGAATGACTGGTCAGATTTAACGGCTGACATCAGGCGTGTCCTACTCTAGAATGATCGATAGCATATGTCTTTGTGTCGTGGCTAATAGCACAAGTCTGGTTTAATGGGCCTGGGGGATCCTTGTAGTGGACATACCTGCCAATTTGGACGTATCTGTAGTGGACATACATGCCAAATTGGACATATCTGTAGTGGACATATTTGCACATTTGGACATATCTGTAGTGGACATAGTTGCCAAGGTTGACATATATTTAGTGGACATACTTGCAGAGTTGGACATATCTGTAATCGATATACTGGCCACGTTAGACACATCTCCTTGTATTGTACATACATGCACAGTTGGGCATATCTGTCGTGGACATACATCAGAGTTGGACATATCTGTAGTGGACATACTAGCCACATATTTAGTGGACATACTAGCCACATATTTAGTGGACATACTTGCCAAGTCGGACATATATTTAGTGGACATACTTGCAGAGTTGGACATATCTGTAGTGGACATATTGCACATTTGGACATATCTGTAGTGGTCATATTGCACATTTGGACATATCTGTAGTGGACATACTAGCCACATATTTAGTGGACATACTTGCCAAGTCGGACATATATTTAGTGGACATACTTGCAGAGTTGGACATATCTGTAGTGGACATATTGCACATTTGGACATATCTGTAGTGGTCATATTGCACATTTGGACATATCTGTAGTGGACATACTAGCCACATATTTAGTGGACATACTTGCAAAGTTGGACATATCTGTAGTGTACATATTGCACATTTGGACATATCTGTAGTGGACATACTTGCACAGTTGGACATATCTGTAGTGGACATACTTGCCAAGTTTGACATATCTGTAGTGGACATATTGCACATTTGGACATATCTGTAGTGGACATATTTGCACATTTGGACATATCTGTAGTGGACATAGTTGCCAAGGTTGACATATATGTAGTGGACATACATACCAAGTTGGACATATATGTAGTGGACATACTTGCCAAGTTGGACATATATGTAGTGGACATACTGGCCAAGTTGAACAAATATGTAGTTGACATACTTGCCAAGGTAGACATATCTCCTTGTATTGGACATACTTGCAGAGTTTGACATATCTGTAGTGGACATATTGCACATTTGGACATATCTGTAGTGGATATACTAGCCACGTTGGACATATATTTAGTGGACATACTTGCACAGTTGGACATATCTGTAGTGTACATACTTGCACAGTTGGACATATCTGTAGTGTACATATTGCACATTTGGACATATTTGTAGTGGACATACTTTGCACAGTTGGACATATTTGTAGTTGACATACTTGCCAAGTTGGACATATCTGTAGTGGACATATTGCACATTTGGACATATCTGTAGTGGACATATTTGCACATTTGGACAAATGTGTAGTTGACATACTTGCCAAGGTAGACATATCTCCTTGTAGTGGACATACTTGCTGAGTTGGACATATCTGTAGTGGACATAATTGCCAAATTGGACATATCTGAAGAGGACATACCCTGCCAAGTTGGACATATCTGTAGTTTACATACTTGCTGGTTGGAAATATCTGTAGTGGACATACTTGCACAGACGGACATATCTGTAGTGGACATACTTGCCAAGTTGGACAAATCTGTAGTGGACATACTTGCTAATTTGGACATATATGTAGTGACATAGATGCACAGTTGGACATATCTGTAGTGGACAAACATTCACCGATGGACAGATCTGTAGTGGACCTACTTGCACATTTGGAAATATCTGTAGTGGACATACTAGCCAAGTTGGACATATCTGTAGTGGACATATTGCACAGTTGGACATAACTGTAGTGGACATAGTTGCCAAGGTCGACAAATATGTAGTGGAAATACATGCCAAGTTGGACATATCTGTCGTGGACATACAGGCACATTTGGACATATCTGTAGTGGACATACTTGCCAAGTTGGACATATATGTAGTGGACATACTTGCTAAGTTGGACATATCTGTAGTGGATATACATGCAGAGTTGACATATATGTAGTGGACATACTTGCCAAGATAGACATATCTCTTTGTAGTTGACATACTTGCCACGTTAGACATATCTCCTTGTAATGGACATACTTGCCAAGTTAGACATATCTCCTTGTAGTGGACATACTTGCTGAGTTGGACATATCTGTAGTGGACATAATTGCCAAATTGTACATATCTGAAGAGGACATACCCTGCCAAGTTGGACATATCTGTAGTTGACATATTTGCACATTTGGACATATCTGTAGTGGACATACTTGCGAAGTTAGACATATATCCTTGTAGTGGACATACTTGCCAAGTTAGACATATCTCCTTGTAGTGGACATACTTTCCAAGTTAGATATATTTGATTGGCTCAATGGAGTTGTAACGAAGGAGTTCTGTCCCATTGCTGAAGAATTGGGGATTTACTTTGACCTACAAATTCATTGGAAATGGAAATTATGTCACTTCCGATTTGTGAAGGGAGTGGGATTTTCAATGACAACCAGAGAACGGCTCTTATTCCAACACTAGGGGTTGTAGGTTATGACAACCAGGGAACGGCTCATATTCCAACACTAGGGGTTGTAGGTTATGACAACCAGAGAACGGCTCTTATTCCAACACTAGGGTGTTGTAGGTTACAACATACTACATTGTTACTTCAATATTGTGTGCTGTTTTCATGGTTATTTCACTATTGTGTGCTTGTGTTATTGTTACTTAAATATTGTTTGCTGTTTTCAAAGTTACTTCAATATTGTTTGCTGTTTTCAAAGTTACTTCAATATTGTTAGCTGTTTTCATGGTTATTTCACTATTGTGTGCTGGTGTTATTGTTACTTAAATATTGTTTGCTGTTTTGAAAGTTACTTAAATATTGTTTGATGTTTTCAAAGTTACTTCAATATTGTTTGCTGTTTTCATGGTTATTTCGCTATTGTGTGCTGGTGTTATTGTTACTTAAATATTGTTTGCTGTGTTGAAAGTTACTTCAAATATTTGTTTGCTGTTTTCAAAGTTACTTCAATATTGTTTGCTGTTTTCAGAGTTACTTCAATATTGTTTGCTTTTTCAAAGTTACTTCAATATTGTTTGCTGTTTTCATGGTTATTTCACTATTGTGTACTGGTGTTGTTGTTACTTAAATATTGTTTGCTGTTTTTAAAGTTACTTCAATATTGTTTGCTGTTTTCACAGTTACTTCAATATTGTTTTGCTGTTTTCAAAGTTACTTCAATATTGTTTGCTGTGTTGAAAGTTACTTAAATATTATTTGCTGTTTTCATGGTTATTTCACTATTGTGTACTGGTGTTGTTGTTACTTAAATATTGTTTGCTGTTTTGAAAGTTACTTCAATATTGTTTGCTGTTTTCACAGTTACTTCAATATTGTTTGCTGTTTTCATGGTTATTTCACTATTGTGTTCTGGTGCTATTGTTACTTAAATATTGTTTGATGTTTTCAAAGTTACTTCAATATTGTTTGCTGTTTTCACAGTTACTTCAATATTGTTTGCTGTTTTCAAAGTTACTTCAATATTGTTTGCTGTTTTCACATTTACTTCAATATTGTTTGCTTTTTTCAAAGGTACTTCAATATTGTTTGCTGTTTTCATGGTTATTTCACTATTGTGTACTGGTGTTATTGTCACTTAAATATTGTTTGCTGTTTTGAAAGTTACTTCAATATTGTTTGCTGTTTTCAAAGTTACTTCAATATTGTTTGCTGTTTTCATGGTTATTTCACTATTGTGTACTGGTGTTATTGTCACTTAAATATTGTTTGCTGTTTTGAAAGTTACTTCAATATTGTTTGCTGTTTTCAAAGTTACTTCAATATTGTGTTCTGTTTTTATTGCTACTTCAAATAATAATAATAATAATAAATTGATTATTTATACAGCGCTGTATCCCAGTAAGGAACTGGGCTCACAGCGCTTTACATGAAAGAAATAACATACCTATAAGTATTAAATTAACTTTCATATCATAACAAACACAAAAATTACAGTACATTATACATAAGCTACGTTAATCATTTACAAGAAATGTTTCATTAATTTTGAAAATAGATTTTGAAAAGATGTGTCTTAAGTGCAGTCTTGAAGGACTTGGTTGTTTGAATGCTACGTATGTGTAATGGTAGAGAATGCCATTGTTTGGCTGCACAAAAAGAGAACGACCTTTCACCAAATGTTTTGGTGCGTGTCGTAGGAACAGAGAGAACTCGTGTGTCTGCAGAAGATCGTAGCTGGCGAGTGGGTGAGTAGACCGACAAAAGTTCAGTAAGATACTCCTGAAATATGGGTGTGTACACGCTAGCGTTGTTGTGTACATGTTATTGTGGGTGTGTACATGTTAGTATGGTTGTGTACATGTTATTGTGGGTTTGTACACGTTAGAGTTGATGTGTGCATGTTGAGGTGAGTGTGTATCAACTTAAAGACCATACACACACTGATGAGACTGCACGTGCTTAGTATTATTCTCTTAAAAGGGAATCCAATAGTTAGACATTCCAATAATTGTGCATTCCAAATGTCGAACATTCCACTAGTCGTACAATCCAAAAATTGAACATTCCACTGGTCGTACAATCCAAAAATTGAACAGTCCACTAGTCGTACAATCCAAAAATTGAACATTCCACTAGTCGTACAATCCAAAAATTGAACATTCCACTAGTCGTACAATCCAAAAATTGAACATTCCACTAGTCGTACAATCCAAAAATTGAACATTCCACTAGTCGTACAATCCAAAAATTGAACATTCCAGTAGTCGTACAATCCAAAAATTGAACATTCCAATAGTCGGACGTTCCAATAGTTAGACATTCTACTAGTTTAACATTAAAATAATTGAACATTCCAATAGTAGAACTTCCAAATGTTGACTTTCCAATAGTTAAAATTGCAACAGTTGACCTTCCAACATTTGAAATTCCAACATTTGACCTTCCAATAGTTGAACTTATAATAGTTTACAATAATTGAACATTTCAATATCTAAACGTTCAATTGTTGAACTTTCCCATACTTGAATCTTCCAATAAATGAACACTGTTATATATGATGTGTCTATTTATTACCTACAACCCATCCACTTCAAGATTTACCTTGTACCAACCCCCACCCCCTCTCTCACGTGTCCTCACTCTCATGTCCTCACTCTCATGTCCTCACTCTCATGTCCTCACTCTCATTTCCTCACTCTCATTTCCTCACTCTCATGTCCTCACTCTCATGTCCTCACTCTCATTTCCTCACTCTCATGTCCTCACTCTCATGTCCTCACTCTCATGTCCTCACTCTCATTTCCTCACTCTCATTTCCTCACTCTCATGTCCTCACTCGCATATCCTCACTCTCATGTCCTCACTCTCATGTCCTCACTCTCATTTCCTCACTCTCATGTCCTCACTCGCATGTCCTATTCTCATGTCCTCACTCTCATGTCCTCACTATCATGTCCTCACTCTCATGTCCTCTCTCGCAAGTCCTCACTCTCATGTCCTCACACTCATGTCCTCACTCTCATGTCCTCACTCTCATGTCCTCACTCTCATTTCCTCACTCTCATGTCCTCTCACGCATGTCCTATTCTCATGTCCTCACTCTCATGTCCTCACTATCATGTCCTCACTCTCATGTCCTCACTCTCATGTCCTCACTCTCATTTCCTCACTCTCATGTCCTCACTCTCATGTCCTCACTCTCATGTCCTCTCTCGCAAGTCCTCACTCTCATGTCCTCACACTCATGTCCTCACTCTCATGTCCTCACTCTCATGTCCTCACTCTCATGTCCTCACTCTCATGTCCTCAATCTCATTTCCTCACTCTCATGTCCTCACTCTCATGTCCTCACTCTCATGTCCTCACTCTCATGTCCTCACTCTCATGTCCTCACTCTCATGTCCTCACTCTCATGTCCTCACTCTCATGTCCTCACTCTCATGTCCTCACTCTCATGTCCTCACTCTCATGTCCTCAATAACATGTCCTCACTCGCATGTCCTCTCTCGCATGTCCTCACTCTCATGTCCTCACTCTCATTTCCTCACTCTCATGTCCTCACTCTCATGTCCTCTCTCGCAAGTCCTCACTCCCATGTCCTCACTCTCATTTCCTCACTCTCATTTCCTCACTCTCATGTCCTCATTCTCATGTCCTCTCTCGCAAGTCCTCACTCTCATGTCCTCACACTCATGTCCTCACTCTCATGTCCTCACTCTCATGTCCTCACTCTCATGTCCTCACTCTCATGTCCTTACTCTCATTTCCTCACTCTCATGTCCTCACTCTCATGTCCTCACTCTCATGTCCTCACTCTCATGTCCTCACTCTCATGTCCTCACTCTCATGTCCTCACTTTCATGTCCTCACTCTCATGTCCTCACTCTCATGTCCTCACTCTCATGTCCTCACTCTCATGTCCTCACTCTCATGTCCTCAATCTCATGTCCTCACTCTCATGTACTCACTCTCATGTCCTCACTCTCATGTCCTCACTCTCATGTCCTCACTCTCATGTCCTCACTCTCATGTCCTCACTCTCATGTCCTCACTCTCATGTCCTCACTCTCATGTCCTCTCTCGCATGTCCTCACTCTCATGTCCTCACTCTCATGTCCTCACTCTCATGTCCTCACTCTCATGTCCTCACTCGCATGTCCTCTCTCGCATGTCCTATTCTCATGTCCTCACTCTCATGTCCTCACTCTCATGTCCTCAATCTCATGTCCTCACTCTCATGTACTCACTCTCATGTCCTCACTCTCATGTCCTCACTATCATGTCCTCACTATCATGTCCTCACTCGCATGTCCTCACTCTCATGTCCTCACTCTCATGTCCCACTCTCATGTCCTCACTCTCATGTCCTCACTCTCATGTCCTCACTCGCATGTCCTCTCTCGCATGTCCTATTCTCATGTCCTCACTTTCATGTCCTCACTCGCATGTCCTCAATCTCATGTCCTCACTCTCATGTCCTCACTCTCATGTCCTCACTATCATGTCCTCACTCTCATGTCCCACTCTCATGTCCTCTCTCGCATGTCCTCTCTCGCATGTCCTCACTCTCATGTCCTCACTCTCATGTCCTCACCCTCATGTCCTCACTCTCATGTCCTCACTCTCATGTCCTCACTATCATGTCCTCACTATCATGTCCTCACTATCATGTCCTCACTCTCATGTCCTCACCCTCATGTCCTCTCTTGCATGTCCTCACTCTCATGTCCTCACTCTCATGTCCTACTATCATGTCCTCACTCTCATGTCCTCACTATCATGTCCTCACTATCATGTCTTCACTATCATGTCCTCGCCATCATGTCCTCTCTCGCATGTCCTCACTCTCATGTCCTCACTCTCATGTCCTCACTCTCATGTCCTCACTCTCATGTCCTCACTCGCATGTCCTCACTCTAATGTCCTCTCTCGCATGTCCTCACTCTCATGTCCTCAATCTCATGTCCTCACTCGCATGTCATCACTCTCATGTCCCACTCTCATGTCCTCTCTCGCATGTCCTCTCTCGCATGTCCTCACTCTCATGTCCTCTCTCGCATGTCCTCACTCTCATGTCCTCACTCTCATGTCCTCACTCTCATGTCCTCAATCTCATGTCATCACTCTCATGTCCTCACTCTCATGTCCTCACTCGCATGTCCTCTCTCGCATGTCCTCTTTCACATGTCCTCACTTTCATGTCCTCTCTCACATGTCCTCACTCTCATGTCCTCACCCTCATGTACTCACTCTCATGTCCTCACTCTCATGTCCTCACCCTCATGTCCTCAATCTCATGTCCCCATTCATATGGCCATCGTTACTGAACATCCCGTAACACGGCAATCCCGATAACCCACAAAATTCCTCCACATCTCCTCTTCACATTGCAACCACCCCCTTCCATCCACCACTTTTACTACCCTACCCCCTAAGTGACCCTCCAAGCCCTCCCTTACCCTATGTTGGATGTTGGATTCCCTTTCCATGTTTCTGACACCCCCCCCCGACCTCGCCCCGGCGCTAACGCAGCACCAGAAAGACGGTAGGTCTTTTCTTTCTTGCTTTCTTTCTTTCTTTCTTTCTTTCTTTCTTTCTTTCTTTCTTTCTTTCATTGTTTCTTTTTTTGTTCCATCTTTCTTTCTTTCTTTCATCGTTTCGTATGCTTACTTTTTATCTTTTTAAAACAATAAATTTCTAATTTTCTTTTTAATTTTTTTTATTTATAATTCGTGCGTGCTTCGTGTTGTGAGATAATCTTCTCATTGAGTGCGGCCTAATTAGATCATATGTTGTACCCCCGGGAGGATAGTGGTACAACCTGAAGACGTCACGGTTGGTTGGCTCATTGATACACGAGCATGCAGGGCTGTGAACTCTTCATGCGCTGTGCCTCTACCAAAAACTCTGTCCTCATGTGTTCGATAGTGAGAACTCTGATGGCCGATAGTGAGAACTCTGATGATCGATAGTGAGACCTCTGATGGCCGATAGTGAGACCTCTGATGGCCGATAGTGAGACCTCTGATGGCCGATAGTGACACCTCGGCCGATAGTGAGACCGCAGATGTCCGATAGTGAGACCTCATATGGCCGATAGTAAGACCTCTGATGGCCGATAGTGAGACGTCTGATAGCAGCCAGTGAGACCTCAGATGGCCGATAGTGAGACATCATATAGCCGATAGTGAGACCTCTGATGGCCGATAATGAGACCTCTGATAGCAGCCAGTGAGACCTCTGATGGCCGATAGTGAGACCTCTGATGGCCGATAGTGAGACCTCAGATGGCCGATAGTGCTACCTCAGATGGCCGATAGTGAGACCTCTGATGGCCGACAGTGAGACTTCTGATGGCCGATAGTGATAACTCTGATGGCCGATAGTGAGACCTCTGATGGCTGATAGTGAGACCTCATATGGCCGATAGTGAGACCTCGGCCGATAGTGAGCCCTCTGATGGCCGATAGTGAGACCTCTGATGGCCGACAGTGATACATATGATGGCTGATAGTGAGACCTCTGATGGCTGATAGTGAGAACTCTGATGGCCGATAGTGAGAACTCTGATGGCCGATAGTGAGAACTCTGATGGCCGACAGTGAGACCTCTGATGGCCGATAGTGATAACTCTGATTGCCGATAGTGAGACCTCTGATGGCTGATAGTGAGTCCTCTGATGGCCGATAGTGAGACCTCTGATGGCTGATAGTGAGACCTCATATGGCCGATAGTGAGACCTCGTCCGATAGTGAGACCACATATGGCCGATAGTGAGCCCTCTGATGGCTGATAGTGAGACCTCTGATGGCCGACAATGAGACCTCTGATGGCCGACAGTGATACATATGATGGCTGATAGTGAGACCTCTGATGGCTGATAGTGAGAACTCTGATGGCCGATAGTGAGAACTCTGATGGCCGATAGTGAGAACTCTGATGGCCGACAGTGATACATATGATGGCTGATAGTGAGAACTCTGATGGCTGATAGTGAGAACTCTGATGGCCGATAGTGAGAACTCTGATGGCCGATAGTGAGAACTCTGATGGCCGATAGTGAGAACTCTGATGGCCGATAGTGAGAACTCTGATGGCCGATAGTGAGAACTCTGATGGCTGATAGTGAGAGCTCTGATGGCCGATAGTGAGACCTCTGATTGCCGATATTGAGAACTCTGATGGCTGATAGTGAGAACTCTGATGACCGATAGTGAGAACTCTGATGGCCGATAGTGAGACCTCTGATGGCCGATAGTGAGACCTCTGATGGCCGCTAGTGAGACCTCTGATGGCCAATAGTGAGACCTCTGATGGCTGATAGTGAGAACTCTGATGGCCGATAGTGAGACCTCCGATGGCCGATAGTGAGACCTCCGATGGCGACACCTGTTGCTCGCGAGTACCAGAGTACCAGAATACTAGCGACAGAACATGAATTTCGTGGTGTCAGAGCGCAGTTAGCTCCCCTGGTGGTTGGGGTGACAGGAAGTGCCAGCTTGCCGTTGTGGTTCATCGATCGTGACGTCTACTAGGAATTGTTTTGTTCCAGTGCGGTTGGCGGTAGTGATTTTTGTTTAACATTTGTTCGTTGAGGAGGTGAGTCCTTCTTGTTAATAATGACGTCATTGTTTGTTGAGTCAGTCATTAGTGTTCATTCATCTCGAGTTTGATTAACGTGGCCATGTTTAGATGACGTGATTTGTTCATAAGCTTTGTACCTGGGAATTTTTAACATCGACTTTTGAAACATGGAAAATTCCTAATGTCTTGTTATTTATAATTATTGTTTTTTATTTCAAGAGATTTTTATAGTTACGTCATAGTGTATTTTGGAGGAATTAATTTCAAACAAAATTGGTATGCGACGTATGTCATCCAATGTGAGTGTTACAAAACGTAAAGTAAATATTCCAGCATTAAAAGTAGAGTACGACAAGTAATTCGATACCTTAAAGTTCTTACAGGTAAGAGACATTGTAATATCATAGGAGAATGGATTTGTGACCTCAATTTATGTATATATCTTTGTAGAAACTCATTGAGGCAAGTCAAGCTGGTCACACACATACACACACACTCACTGACACACAAACACACAAACACGCATGCACACACATTCACAAACACGCACATACACACTCATACACACACTCGCATACACTCCACACACGCACACATACACACACGCATACATACACACACGCTCACATACACACACAGGCACAGTTAAACAAACAAATACACAAACATATATACATACATAAACTCACACACACATTCACACAAGCACACACACACATACACGCACACACACACGCTGCTTCTTCATCTCGTTTTCTCATTTTTTATTCTCAATCTGTTCTCCTCTTTAAATTCTTATCTATTTCTCTTTCTCCCTTACTTTCCTTCAGTCTTTCTCTATTTACCTCCGCCTGTTCTGTTATTTTCGTGATCCTCCCTCGATTTCTTTCTCCCTCTTCTTATTTTTTTCCTTTTCTCTTTCTGTCCATTTACTTCATTAAAAAACCTTCTCTTTCTTTCATTCACTCCTCGTCAGGCTCTAACTCTTTCTTTCACTCACTCTTCGTCAGGCTCTAACTCTTTCTTTCACTCACTCTTCGTCAGGCTCTAACTCTTTCTTTCACTCACTCCTCGTCAGGCTCTAACTCTATCTTTCACTCACTCCCCGTCAGGCTCTAACTCTATCTTTCACTCACTCCCCGTCAGGCTCTAACTCTATCTTTCACTCACTCCCCGTCAGGCTCTAACTCTATCTTTCACTCACTCCCCGTCAGGCTCTAACTCTATCTTTCACTCACTCACCGTCAGGCTCTAACTCTATCTTTCACTCACTCACCGTCAGGCTCTAACTCTATCTTTCACTCACTTCCCGTCAGGCTCTAACTCTTTCTTTCACTAACTCACCGTCAGGCTCTAACTCTATCTTTCACTCACTCCCCGTCAGGCTCTAACTCTTTCTTTCACTCACTCCTCGTCAGGCTCTAACTCTTTCTTTCACTCACTCCTCGTCAGGCTCTAACTCTTTCTTTCACTAACTCACCGTCAGGCTCTAACTCTTTCTTTCACTAACTCACCGTCAGGCTCTAACTCTATCTTTCACTCACTCCCCGTCAGGCTCTAACTCTATCTTTCACTCACTCCCCGTCAGGCTCTAACTCTATCTTTCACTCACTCCCCGTCAGGCTCTAACTCTATCTTTCACTCACTCCCCGTCAGGCTCTAACTCTATCTTTCACTCACTCCCCGTCAGGCTCTAACTCTATCTTTCACTCACTCACCGTCAGGCTCTAACTCTTTCTTTCGGTCTCTCCCAGTCAGGCTCTAACTCTTTCTTTCACTCACTCCTCGTCAGGCTCTAACTCTTTCTTTCACTCACTCACCGTCAGGCTCTAACTCTATCTTTCACCCACTCCCCGTCAGGCTCTAACTCTTTCTTTCACTAACTCACCGTCAGGCTCTAACTCTATCTTTCACTCACTCCCCGTCAGGCTCTAACTCTATCTTTCACCCACTCCCCGTCAGGCTCTAACTCTCTTATATTCTCTCTCTCTGTCTGTCTATCTCTATCTCTGTCTGTCTGTCTTTCTCTCTTTGTCTGTCTATCTCTCTCTCATTCTCTCTCTTTGTCTGTCTATCTCTTTCTGTCTCTGTCTATCTATTTCTCTCCATGTCTGTCTATATATCGCTCTCTTTATCTAGTGTCTATCTCTTTCTCTCTCCACCTCACCCGACATAGACACACCCAACGATGCCGTGGCTACAGACAGACAAACGTGGCCGTGAATACAGACAGACAAACGCGACCGTGAATACAGACAGACAAACGTTGCCGTGAATACAGACTGAGAAACGATGCCGTGAATACAGACAGACAAACGTTGCCTTGAATACAGACAGACAAATGTTGCCTTGAATACAGACAGACAAACGTTGCCTTGAATACAGACAAACGTTGCCTTGAATACAGACATACAAACGTTGCCTTGAATACAGACAGACAAACGTTGCCTTGAATACAGACATACAAACGATGCCGTGAATACAGACAGACAAACGATGCCGTGAATACAGACATACAAACGATGCCGTGAATACAGACAGACAAACGTTGCCTTGAATAAAGACAGACAAACGTTGCCTTGAATACAGACAGACAAACGATGCCGTGAATACAGACATACAAACGATGCCGTGAATACAGACAGACAAACGATGCCGTGAATACAGACATACA
This sequence comes from Ampullaceana balthica, assembly GCA_944989445.1. NCBI lineage: Eukaryota > Metazoa > Mollusca > Gastropoda > Lymnaeidae > Ampullaceana > Ampullaceana balthica. The sequence goes on from CALYLW010000672.1 coordinate 112,811, forward strand.
AACGATGCCGTGAATACAGACAGACAAACGATGCCGTGAATACAGACATACAAACGATGCCGTGAATACAGACAGACAAACGTTGCCTTGAATAAAGACAGACAAACGTTGCCTTGAATACAGACATACAAACGATGCCGTGAAGACAGACAGACAAACGATGCCGTGAATACAGACAGACAAACGTTGCCTTGAATACAGACAGACAAACGTTGCCTTGAATACAGACGGACAAAATTTGCCATGGCCACAGACATATGCCTTCGATTTTGTGTTTAAACTCTGCTTCAGTGTGTTCACCTCGGTGTATTCACCTCGGTGTGTTCACCTCGGTGAGTTCACCTCGGTGTGTTCACCTCGGTGTGTTCACCTCGGTGTGTTCACCTCGGTGTGTTCACCTCGGTGTGTTCACCTTGTTCACCTCGGCGTGTTCACCTCGGCGTGTTCACCTCGGCGTGTTCACCTCGGCGTGTTCCCCTCGGCGTGTTCACCTCGGCGTGTTCACCTCGGCGTGTTCACCTCGGCGTGTTCACCTCGGCGTGTTCACCTCGGCGTGTTCACCTCGGCGTGTTCACCTCGGCGAGTTCACCTCGGCGTGTTCACCTCGGCGAGTTCACCTCGGCGAGTTCACCTCGGCGTGTTCACCTCGGCGAGTTCACCTCGGCGAGTTCACCTCGGCGAGTTCACCTCGGCGTGTTCACCTCGGCGTGTTCACCTCGGCGTGTTCACCTCGGCGTGTTCACCTCGGCGTGTTCACCTCGGCGTGTTCACCTCGGCGTGTTCACCTCGGCGTGTTCACCTCGGCGTGTTCACCTCGGCGTGTTCACCTCGGTCATTTCTCTTAAGTTCTCTGTTGAGTTGTTAGATAACAGTTGTTCTCCCCATTTCATTGGGGGGGGGGTTCTCCCCATTCCAGGGGGGGGGGTTCTCCCCATTTCATTGCCTGTAAGCAGTCTGTTCTACGTTAATGAGCTGCCATAGACAGTCAAGATCAAGATGGCCATAGATAGACAACGGCAAGATGGCCATAGACAGACGTCAAGATGACCATAGACAGACAACATCAAGGCTTTAATTCAACGATGGCTATAGACAGACTTTTAGACATTCTATTAGATACATGACATCGATGAAAATCTACTAAGGAACAATTCAAGAAAGGCTTACAAAATTGTTAAGGACTTGACATCCACCAAACAAGGTCGTATCTCAACCATACAAGATAAATCCGCAAAATGTATCACAGAAGAACAAGAAATTCTCAGAAGATGGACCGAATACTGTTCTGAGCTGTACAATGAAGACTCCAAAGGCGATGCGTCAGTGCTCAACTGCCCAAAGTCAACTAACACAGACATGCATTCTATTCTCCGCGACGAGGTGTAGCTGGCTGTACGAAAATGGAAAAAGGGGAAATCAGCTGGAGCGGACAACATTCCGGGCGAACTGATTCAAGCAGGAGGTGACCCCGTAATAAACATCCTAACTAACATGTGCAACAAGATCTGGCAGACAGGAAAATGGCCAACCCCCTGGACGCAATTGTTGGTTATCACGCTCCCAAAAAAGGGTAATCTACAGATGTGTCAGAACTACCGTACAATCAGCCTGATTAGTCCCCCCAGCAAAGTCATGCTTATGATCATATTAAACAGACTGAAACCACAAGCAGAGCAAATCATTTCAGAAGAGTAGGCGGGCTTCAGAGCAGGAAGAAGCACAACGGAGCAAATCTTTAACCTGCGAGTGCCCTGTGAAAAACATCTCCAACACCAGAGTGACCTCTATCATGTCTTTATAGACTTTAAAAAGCGTTCGACAGAGTGTGGTATGCGGCATTGTCGGCAACTATGCACAAATTCAACATTAAGGCAACCTCATAGAAGTGATCAAGAACCTTTACAACAAAGCAACCAGCGCAGTACTCTTCAACAGCAAGCTGGGAGATTGGTTCAAGACCACTGTTGGTGTCAGACAGGGATGCTTACTTTCCCCCATCCTCTTCAACCTCTTCCTTGAAAGGTTTGTGACAGATGTGCTAGAAGACCATGTCGGAACAGTCATCATCGGAGGGAGAAGTATAACCGACCTACGCTTCGCCGATGACATAGACGGCCTAGCTGGTAGCGAGGACGAACTAAAAGAATTCCTTGCAAAGCTAGAGAAAACAGCAAAGGCGTACGGCGTGGAAATCAACGCAGAAAAAACCAAGGTCATGGCACATAGAAAATTCAGAAGTGAGATTCGGATAAACGGGCAAAAACTTGAAGAAGTCTCCACCTTCAAATATCTAGGGGCCATAATATCCGACGAAAGCTCAAAGCCAGAAATTCTTGCCAGAGTAGCCCAAACAATGGCAGCATTGAGTAAATTAAAGCACATCTGGCAAAGCAAGAAACTCTTTCTGAGATCAAAGATGCGACTAATGCGGTCTCTGGCGATGTCGGTCTTTTTGTATGGTTGTGAGGCTTGGACGCTCACTGCAGACTTCCAAAAGAAGAATCAATGCGCTAGAGATGAGATGTTTCAGAAAGATATTGAACATCTCCTACAAAGCGCACATCATGAACGAAGCGATCCGCATCACAATTAAGAAGAGGAAACTACGATGGTACGGACACGTGACAAGAACTCGAGGTCTCACAAAGACTATATTGCAAGGCACAGTCCAGCAAGGAAGGACAAGAGGCAGACAAAAGAAGAGATGGGAGGACGATATCAAAGAGTGGACCAGCCTGTCATTCAGCGACTCTCAAAGAGCAGCACAGGACCGGGACAAATGGCGTGAGATAGTGGGCAGTTCACAATGGTGCCCCAACGACCCAACGACGGGTTAAGGGATTGTACAGTTCAGTTCAGTAGATACATTTTTGTACTGATTTTTTTGCATAGACTTTTGAACACTCTATTTTGTTGTCTTATAGACTCTACTAATCTTTCTAGAGAATATTTCGCAAGTTTTTAGCTTAGGGCAGGGGCGTTGTAAATGGCCAAGTGAGCTTCTGCCCCTGGTGGCACTCTTATTATTTTTATGGAGAGATGCATTTTGTACCACCTGACGAGCTTTTCTGGAAAGGTCAGCATAAACCCTAGCTACGCCCCTGGCAATGGTTAGACCTAGCTACGCCCCTGGCTAATGGTTAGACCTAACTACATCCCTAGCTAATGGTATGACCTATCTACGCCCGTATTGTAATCGTGCACAAATTCTGGACATTTTACACCTTCTTGAAACGGAGAAAACCAAGTTTTGCAATCTTGTCTGTATCTAAGTGTGTTCGAACGCGATAGTTTGAGTACTGGTTTGTGAGCGGCTATATTACAGATGAACATATAACGTTATAATGACACCAAGACACGGATGACAATACATGGCTTACAATACACAGCTGACAATACACAGCTGACAATACACGGCTGACAATACATGGCTGAAAATACATGGCTGACATCTCGTTGAAATGATCACCATACGCCACACGAGAATCACAGCCTATACTTGGATCGATCGTTTCAATCTGCATGTAATAAACTATTCCAGGTCTAACATCATGTGCTGGTCGTCTAACTTTCTCTGCTGGTAGTCTAACATTCTGTGCTGGTAGTCTAACATTCTGTGCTGGTAGTCTAACATTCTTTGCTGGTAGTTTAACATTATGTGCTGGTAGTCTAACATTCTGTGCTGGTAGCATTGTATGAATTCACTTGATGAGTGGTCCTGTAAGTTTGTAAGTGGATGGAAAACGTGTAAACAGGGTATGAGCGAGCCTGACACTGACAGGACGTCAAAAAACGTGTAAACAGGGTATGAGCGAGCATGACACTGACAAGACGTCACAAAACGTTTAAACAGGGTATGAGCGAGCCTGACACTGACAAGACGTCACAAAACAGCTAACATTTCGGCAAAGAGACTGCTTCAGCGAACACATGCAACAGTACACATATAAATATAAAGAAATTAAAACTTAGCTGCGGTGAAAGCCAGAGCTAAAGATAGCAATTTTCGGCACAGAGCCTTCGTCAACCAACAAATAGTGCACAAACTAAAGAAAATAAAACATAGCAGTGGTGAAAGCCATATCAAAAGTGACGTCACTCCTACCCTGTTTGAATGTTACTCATCAACTTATCTATAAGCCTTATTGCAGTGTCACAACCACATTTTGATGAGTGGTCCTCAATCATTGAGTTAGTAACATCGTATGAGAACATGATGAGTTAGTAACATCTGTAAAACACGTATCATGATATACTTCTCCCATCTTTAACACATTCGTTACGGTATACTTCTCCCATCTCTAAAACACTCGTCATGTCAGCCCTAATCCTATTGTCAAGATTTGACACCAAGCTGGTGTCCAGGACAATAATATTTGATGGGGAGACAACTCCTCCTGGGATCACAAAGGTTAGACTACTTTGGTCACAAGGGAGGGACAACTGGGGTAGGAATCAAATGAGTTGAAGGTCAGTCTTATTTTAATTAAGACAATAGAACAACTCGGGCTGTGTCTGAAACAAATGTTGTTGTGGGGTGAACAAATGGTGGAGTGGGGTGAAAAAATGGTGGAGTGGGGTGAACAAATGGTGGAGTGGGGTGAACAAATGATGGAGAGGGGTGAACAAATGGAGGAGTGGGGTGAACAAATGGTGGAGTTGGGTGAACAAATGGTGGAGTGGGGTGAACAAATGGTGGAGTGGGGTGAACAAATGGTGGTGTGGGGTGAACAAATGGTGGAGTGGGGTGAACAAATGGTGGAGTGGGGTGAACAAATGATGGAGTGGGGTGAACAAATGGAGGAGTGGGGTGAACAAATGGTGGAGTTGGGTGAACAATTGGTGGAGTGGGGTGAACAAATGGTGGAGTGGGGTGAACAAATGGTGGAATGGGGTGAACAAATGGTGGAGTGGGGTGAACAAATGGTGGAGTGGGGTGAACAAATGGAGGAGTGGGGTGAACAAATGGTGGAGTGGGGTGAACAAATGGTAGAGTGGGGTGAACAAATGGAGGAGTGGGGTGAACAAATGGTGGAGTGGGGTGAACAAATGGTGGAGTGGGGTGAACAAATGGTGGAGTTGGGTGAACAAATGATGGAGTGGGGTGAACAAATGGAGGAGTGGGGTGAACAAATGGTGGAGTTGGGTGAACAAATGGTGGAGTGGGGTGAACAAATGGTGGAGTGGGGTGAACAAATGGTGGAGTGGGGTGAACAAATGGTGGAGTGGGGTGAACAAATGGAGGAGTGGGGTGAACAAATGGTGGAGTTGGGTGAACAAATTGAGGAGTTGGGTGAACAAATGGTGAAGTGGGGTGAACACATGATGGAGTGGGGTGAACAAATGATGGAGTGGGGTGAACAAATGGTGGAGTGGGGTGAACAAATGGTGGAGTGGGGTGAACAAATGGAGTGGGGTGAACAAATAGTGGAGTGGGGTATATAAAAATTTGTGTTTGGGATCCGAAGGGAAGACAATTTATTGTGAGTGCCAATAAGAGACAACAATTTATTGTGAGTGCAAATGTGAGACAACAATTTATTGTGAGTGCCAATAAGAGACAACAATTTATTGTGAGTGCCAATGTGAGACAACAATTTATTGTGAGTGCCAATAAGAGACAACAATTTATTGTGAGTGCCAATAAGAGACAACAATTTATTGTGAGTGCCAATAAGAGACAACAATTTATTGTGAGTGCCAATGTGAGACAACAATTTATTGTGAGTGCCAATAAGAGACAACAATTTATTGTAGAGTGCCAATAAGAGACACATGTTTTGTTGATGTTTTTATAGAATGAGTTATTGTTCATGTATTTAAAGCCAGTCTTATGACTAGACGGACAACGTTGTTGTTCGGAGCACATTAAGATAGTGAAAATGGGTCTGGATATGTAAGCAATATATTCTGGATGGCTTGTGAATAACACAAAATTGGTTTGCATTTGTACGCAATATGCATTGGGCACTGTGGGCGAGTGGCATGCACGCTCGGGTGGCGTACCGATGGTCACGGGTTCGAATCTTCATGAGGGCAGGGATTTGTACCCGAGGCATAGGGTTTACTTGAGTCCACCCAGATGGAATGTTCACGTGGAACTAGTCAGGAAAACAAAGGCGGCTGGTATAACATGGTCGCTTATGGCCATTTCTTGTGAACGTTGCATCACTGGTCAATACCTTCTTTTTTATGTAAGCATTATTCTGAGTGGCTTGTAAATTACACATGATTGGCCCTGATATGTAAGCAATATTCTGTCTGGCTCGAAGAGTACACAAGAGTGATGACATCACCATTTTGTCCTGAATGCCGAGCTGCTTTATAAATCTCTTACGTCCAGGGGACATTATCCATTTAAATGGCAGTGCTGCATTAAATGTGATGTGGAAACAGATGGGGACCAAAGGTTTTCATTTATGTCGGGACACAAGAAGGTAACAGGAAGATTGCATGTTTCAAAGTATTGCTGGTGTTACAAGGGAGGTAATGTTCCAGGAAGATTAAATGTTTCAAAGTATTGCTGGTGTTACAAGGGAGGTAATATACCAGGAAGATTGCACATCTCAAAATATTGCTGGTGTTACAAGGGAGGTAATGTACCAGGAAGATTGCACGTCTGAAAGTATTACTGGTGTTACAAGGGAGGTAATGTACCAGGAAGATTGCACGTCTGAAAGTATTGCTGGTGTTACAAGGGAGGTAATGTACCAGGAAGATTGCACGTCTGAAAGTATTGCTGGTGTTACAAGGGAGGTAATATACCAGGAAGATTGCATGTCTGAAAGTATTGCTGGTGTTACAAGGGAGGTTATATACCAGGAAGATTGCACATCGCAAAGTATTGCTGGTGTTACAAGGGAGGTCATAATATGATGTGTGGCAGATCTCAAGAGTTGTTAAGGGAAGAAATCTTTTCAATAACCGTTGGCTACATCAGTTGCTCTCCCCTTAATTCTAACAGAACCTCTGACATGACGTGTTTACAACTCAGAGGAACGTTGACATGTACACATCACATCAGGAATAGGAACGTTGACCTGTTTGGTAGACATATACACATCACTTTGCAGTGTTTCAAACCATTATAGTCGGCATCATGGCTGGACAAATTGACTTTGAAGGCAATGAACATGTTCACTCACTGCTTGAAATAAAGAAGTTTAGAGCTAAACCTTTTTTATGAGTGCGTTTTGTCCCCCTTAAATTACAAGTCGATAAAACGTTTATCTTCTGAGAGAGACAAATATTTTATCAAATGCTGCAAACTGTGATTGCGAAACTTGACATAGTGTTGTTAGCAAACATTGAGATATTGTTGTTAGCAACCATTGAGATATTGTTGTTATCAACTATTGAGATATTGTTGTTAGCGACCATTGAGATATTGTTGTTAGCGACCATTGAGATATTGTTGTTATCAACCATTGAGATATTGTTGTTAGCAACCATTGAGATATTGTTGTTAGCAACCATTGAGATATTGTTGTTAGCAACCATTGCGATATTGTTGTTAGCAACCATTGAGATATTGTTGTTAGCAACCATTGAGATATTGTTGTTAGCAACCATTGAGATATTGTTGTTAGCAACCATTGAGATATTATTGTTAGCAACCATTGAGATATTGTTGTTAGCAACCATTGAGATATTGTTGTTAGCAACCATTGAGATATTGTTGTTAGCAACCATTGAGATATTGTTGTTAGCAACCATTGAGATATTGTTGTTAGCAACCATTGAGATATTGTTGTTAGCAACCATTGAGATATTGTTGTTAGCAACCATTGAGATATTGTTGTTAGCAACCATTGAGATATTGTTGTTAGCAACCATTGAGATATTGTTGTTAGCAACCATTGAGATATTGTTGTTAGCAACCATTGAGATATTGTTGTTAGCAACCATTGAGATATTGTTGTTAGCAACCATTGAGATATTGTTGTTAGCAACCATTGAGATATTGTTGTTAGCAACCATTGAGATATTGTTGTTAGCAACCATTGAGATATTGTTGTTAGCAACCATTGAGATATTGTTGTTAGCAACCATTGAGATATTGTTGTTAGCAACCATTGAGATATTGTTGTTAGCAACCATTGAGATATTGTTGTTAGCAACCATTGAGATATTGTTGTTAGCAACCATTGAGATATTGTTGTTAGCAACCATTGAGATATTGTTGTTAGCAACCATTGAGATATTGTTGTTAGCAACCATTGAGATATTGTTGTTAGCAACCATTGAGATATTGTTGTTAGCAACCATTGAGATATTGTTGTTAGCAACCATTGAGATATTGTTGTTAGCAACCATTGAGATATTGTTGTTAGCAACCATTGAGATATTGTTGTTAGCAACCATTGAGATATTGTTGTTAGCAACCATTGAGATATTGTTGTTAGCAACCATTGAGATATTGTTGTTAGCAACCATTGAGATATTGTTGTTAGCAACCATTGAGATATTGTTGTTAGCAACCATTGAGATATTGTTGTTAGCAACCATTGAGATATTGTTGTTAGCAACCATTGAGATATTGTTGTTAGCAACCATTGAGATATTGTTGTTAGCAACCATTGAGATATTGTTGTTAGCAACCATTGAGATATTGTTGTTAGCAACCATTGAGATATTGTTGTTAGCAACCATTGAGATATTGTTGTTAGCAACCATTGAGATATTGTTGTTAGCAACCATTGAGATATTGTTGTTAGCAACCATTGAGATATTGTTGTTAGCAACCATTGAGATATTGTTGTTAGCAACCATTGAGATATTGTTGTTAGCAACCATTGAGATATTGTTGTTAGCAACCATTGAGATATTGTTGTTAGCAACCATTGAGATATTGTTGTTAGCAACCATTGAGATATTGTTGTTAGCAACCATTGAGATATTGTTGTTAGCAACCATTGAGATATTGTTGTTAGCAACCATTGAGATATTGTTGTTAGCAACCATTGAGATATTGTTGTTAGCAACCATTGAGATATTGTTGTTAGCAACCATTGAGATATTGTTGTTAGCAACCATTGAGATATTGTTGTTAGCAACCATTGAGATATTGTTGTTAGCAACCATTGAGATATTGTTGTTAGCAACCATTGAGATATTGTTGTTAGCAACCATTGAGATATTGTTGTTAGCAACCATTGAGATATTGTTGTTAGCAACCATTGAGATATTGTTGTTAGCAACCATTGAGATATTGTTGTTAGCAACCATTGAGATATTGTTGTTAGCAACCATTGAGATATTGTTGTTAGCAACCATTGAGATATTGTTGTTAGCAACCATTGAGATATTGTTGTTAGCAACCATTGAGATATTGTTGTTAGCAACCATTGAGATATTGTTGTTAGCAACCATTGAGATATTGTTGTTAGCAACCATTGAGATATTGTTGTTAGCAACCATTGAGATATTGTTGTTAGCAACCATTGAGATATTGTTGTTAGCAACCATTGAGATATTGTTGTTAGCAACCATTGAGATATTGTTGTTAGCAACCATTGAGATATTGTTGTTAGCAACCATTGAGATATTGTTGTTAGCAACCATTGAGATATTGTTGTTAGCAACCATTGAGATATTGTTGTTAGCAACCATTGAGATATTGTTGTTAGCAACCATTGAGATATTGTTGTTAGCAACCATTGAGATATTGTTGTTAGCAACCATTGAGATATTGTTGTTAGCAACCATTGAGTTATTGTTGTTAGCAACCATTGAGATATTGTTGTTAGCAACCATTGAGATATTGTTGTTAGCAACCATTGAGATATTGTTGTTAGCAACCATTGAGATATTGTTGTTAGCAACCATTGAGATATTGTTGTTAGCAACCATTGAGATATTGTTGTTAGCAACCATTGAGATATTGTTGTTAGCAACCATTGAGATATTGTTGTTAGCAACCATTGAGATATTGTTGTTAGCAACCATTGAGATATTGTTGTTAGCAACCATTGAGATATTGTTGTTAGCAACCATTGAGATATTGTTGTTAGCAACCATTGAGATATTGTTGTTAGCAACCATTGAGATATTGTTGTTAGCAACCATTGACATATTGTTGTTAGCAACCATTGAGATATTGTTGTTAGCAACCATTGAGATATTGTTGTTAGCAACCATTGAGATATTGTTGTTAGCAACCATTGAGATATTGTTGTTAGCAACCATTGAGATATTGTTGTTAGCAACCATTGAGATATTGTTGTTAGCAACCATTGAGATATTGTTGTTAGCAACCATTGAGATATTGTTGTTAGCAACCATTGAGATATTGTTGTTAGCAACCATTGAGATATTGTTGTTAGCAACCATTGAGATATTGTTGTTAGCAACCATTGAGATATTGTTGTTAGCAACCATTGAGATTTTGTTGTTATCAACCATTGAGATATTGTTGTTAGCAACCATTGAGATATTGTTGTTAGCAACCATTGAGATATTGTTGTTAGCAACCATTGAGATATTGTTGTTAGCAACCATTGAGATATTGTTGTTAGCAACCATTGAGATATTGTTGTTAGCAAACCATTGAGATATTGTTGTTAGCAACCATTGAGATATTGTTGTTAGCAACCATTGACATATTGTTGTTAGCAACCATTGAGATATTGTTGTTAGCAACCATTGAGATATTGTTGTTAGCAACCATTGAGATATTGTTGTTAGCAACCATTGAGATATTGTTGTTAGCAACCATTGAGATATTGCTGTTAGCAACCATTGAGATATTGTTGTTAGCAACCATTGAGATATTGTTGTTAGCAACCATTGAGATATTGTTGTTAGCAACCATTGACATATTGTTGTTCAAGTTCTCGAAGTCACAAATCCTTTCTTTTTGTTGACATTGTAGTTGACCCATATGAAATATTCTAGTTGGTATGAATATTGAATGACTTCAATGAATTCAATCTGTTGTTGTAATGGTAAAGTGATCTAACATTTTAAGGATACATTCGCTTCCATTCTTTATTATTAGTCTGACAATCAAAACCGAATGTGCGCTTGTAACTAGTAGCTAGTTTTAAATGTAACTAACAGCTAGTTTTAAATGTAACTAGTAGCTAGTTTTAAATGTAACTAGTAGCTAGTTTTAAATGTAACTAACAGCTAGTTTTAAATGTAACTAACAGCTAGTTTTAAATGTAACTAGTAGCTAGTTTTAAATGTAACTAACAGCTAGTTTTAAATGTAACTAACAGCTAGTTTTAAATGTAACTAGTAGCTAGTTTTAAATGTAACTAACAGCTAGTTTTAAATGTAACTAACAGCTAGTTTTAAATGTAACTAACAGCTAGTTTTAAATGTAACTAACAGCTAGTTTTAAATGTAACTAACAGCTAGTTTTAAATGTAACTAACAGCTAGTTTTAAATGTAACTAGTAGCTAGTTTTAAATGTAACTAACAGCTAGTTTTAAATGTAACTAACAGCTAGTTTTAAATGTAACTAACAGCTAGTTTTAAATGTAACTAGTAGCTAGTTTTAAATGTAACTAACAGCTAGTTTTAAATGTAACTAGTAGCTAGTTTTAAATGTAACTAGTAGCTAGTTTTAAATGTAACTAACAGCTAGTTTTAAATGTAACTAGTAGCTAGTTTTAAATGTAACTAGTAGCTAGTTTTAAATATAACTAACAGCTAGTTTTAAATGTAACTAACAGCTAGTTTTAAATGTAACTAACAGCTAGTTTTAAATGTAACTAACAGCTAGTATTAAATGTAACTAACAGCTAGTTTTAAATGTAACTAACAGCTAGTTTTAAATGTAACTAGTAGCTAGTTTTAAATGTAACTAACAGCTAGTTTTAAATGTAACTAGTAGCTAGTTTTAAATGTAACTAACAGCTAGTTTTAAATGTAACTAACAGCTAGTTTTAAATGTAACTAACAGCTAGTTTTAAATGTAACTAACAGCTAGTATTAAATGTAACTAACAGCTAGTTTTAAATGTAACTAACAGCTAGTTTTAAATGTAACTAGTAGCTAGTTTTAAATGTAACTAACAGCTAGTTTTAAATGTAACTAGTAGCTAGTTTTAAATGTAACTAACAGCTAGTTTTAAATGTAACTAACAGCTAGTTTTAAATGTTATTAATAGCTAGTTTTAAATGTTATTAATAGCTAGTTTTAAATGTTATTAATAGCTAGTTTTAAATGTTACTAAAAGCTATTTTGAAATGTTACTAATAAATAGTTTTAATTTTACTAATAGCTAGTTTTATATTTTACTTATAGCTGGTTTTGAATATTACTAATATAAATAGTTATAATTTTTTACTAATAGCTGGTTTTAAATTTCAAATGTCACTCTTTTTTAGAATTATAATGTAGAGTACGGTATAATCAACTATAAGATCCCCAGGAGATTCTTTCCTTGGGAGATATAGGAGGAACATTTTCCTTCTTTAAATTGTTGTCACAAGAGCACACGATGATAGAGCGATGACAAATGGGCGCAAACATAAGAGCGCTATACCTCGTTGGTAGCTCATCTTGAAACATTACCATCTATTAGAACAATCGCCTCCAACTTCATCTGCGCTCTTTTGTTGTGTGCTATTTTACTGGTCACCGTCACGAAATGAATGTAGAGATGTAGAGATGTAGAGATGTAGAGATGTAGAGTTGTAGAGATGTAGAGATGTAGAGATGTATAGATGTAGAGATGTAGAGATGTATAGATGTAGAGATGTAGAGATGTAGAGTTGTAGAGATGTAGAGATGTAGAGATGTAGAGATGTAGAGATGTAGAGATGTATAGATGTAGAGATGTAGAGATGTAGAGATGTAGAGATGTATAGATGTAGAGATGTAGAGATGTAGAGATAAGATAATGCGTGACGTGTGTGCATCACGAATCTAAATATTCTTTCTCTAACCAAATTTTTAATGATCCTCTTTCTGCTGTCCATCTCTCTCTCTCTCTCTCTCTCTCTCTCTCTCTCTAATTCTCTCTCACTCGCTCTCTCTCTCTCTCTTTCTCTTTCGCTCTCTCCTCGCTCGATATGTCGAGTCATGTACTTCGTCCCTTTCTCTCTTCCAATTTTTTCTCTCCAAATTTAATTTATTGACAAAATGCTTTTCCTTGTTTCTGTTTTTCCTATTCTCCAAATAAAATAAATTCCGTCGAGATATTTCTCATGCGTCATATTAGCTTTATAAACCTTGGTTGAAAGAAGAAGGAGAAGAGAAGAATTTGTATGATGAAAACTCAAGTTCTGTTTGATTGCAGGCCATGAAAACAAATTGCCTCCCTTGTATTTTTTGCTTTGCATTGCCCCGCCCATCTAAAGTTTCGCTTTAATTCAGGCTAAGAGGCCAATTTCTTAGCGTTCAAAATCTCGAATACAGTCAAACATTTTGTGTTGTTGGCCGCCATGACGTGAACTCACTATTATTAATTGGATGACGTCATCAGTTATTATGTAGCTCATCTGGCACGAGAGAAAAATAGCGATTGTGGTGGTCTGTACAGACATGATTGTCGTGGTCTGTACAGACATGATTGTGGTGGTCTGAGAAATTATCTCTGTACAGACATGTTTGTTGTGGTCAGTACAGACATGATTGTACTGGTCTGTGAGACATGATTGTCGTGGTCTGCACAGACATGATTGTGGTGGTCTGAGAAATTATCTCTGTACAGACATGATTGTTGTGGTCAGTACAGACATGATTGTTGTGGTCAGTACATACATGATTGTTGTGGTCAGTACAGACATGATTGTTGTGGTCAGTACAGACATGATTGTTGTGGTCAGTACAGACATGATTGTACTGGTCTGTGAGACATGATTGTCGTGGTCTGTACAGACATGTTTGTTGTGGTCAGTAGTCGCTAAGTAAGCGTCCACTTGTAACCTATCTTATCTATACAGACGCTCCTTCTATGCAGAAGATAGTTGCGTCCACAGACCATGACAGATGATCTGTTGGCAAGTGATGCAGCATTCACAGGCCACGGCTTTGTAGGTTCCACGCATTACCCAGCCGCCTAACTACATGTAGTGTTAGGTACCCATTCGGAGCGGGGTGACTCAGGGACGCCCTAGGCCCCGGGAACAAACCCTTGCCTTCACACGGATTCGAACCCGTGACCATCGGTACGACAGTCCAGTGCGCTGCCACTCGACCAACCTGATCTTGAAATAGTATTAAGTTACCTGATCATGACATGACTATTGATGGGAAATATTTGAGACGATCCTTGACGTAGCACATGGCGGACTTGCTCATAGATAGTGCAAAGAAAGGGGGGCATAACTATTATCTAGGGCAGTCTATTGTCTCAAAGTCCTTGGCTCACTAGGGAACTATTATCTAGATTAGTCTTGTATCTCGAAGTCCTTGGCTCACTAGTGAACTATTATCTAGATTAGGCTTGTATCTCAAAGTCCTTGGCTCACTAGTGAACTATTATCTAGATTAGTCTTGTATCTCGAAGTCCTTGGCTCACTAGTGAACTATTATCTAGAGAAGTCTTGTATCTCGAAGTCCTTGGCTCACTAGTGAACTATTATCTAGAGAAGTCTTGTATCTCGAAGTCCTTGGCTCACTAGTGAACTATTATCTAGAGAAGTCTTGTATCTCGAAGTCCTTGGCTCACTAGTGAACTATTATCTAGAGAAGTCTTGTATTTCGAAGTCCTTGGCTCACTAGTGAACTATTATCTAGAGAAGTCTTGTATCTCGAAGTCCTTGGCTCACTAGTGAACTATTATCTAGAGAAGTGTTGTATCTCGAAGTCCTTGGCTCACTAGTGAACTATTATCTAGAGAAGTCTTGTATTTCGAAGTCCTTGGCTCACTAGTGAACTATTATCTAGAGAAGTCTTGTATCTCGAAGTCCTTGGCTCACTAGTGAACTATTATCTAGATTAGTCTTGTATCTCGAAGTCCTTGGCTCACTAGTGAACTATTATCTAGAGAAGTGTTGTATCTCGAAGTCATTGGCTCACTAGTGAACTATTATCTAGAGAAGTCTTGTATCTCTGACACTATCAGGTGTCACCAAATCTTAAATTGTACTTTAAGATACTTTAATATTATCAAAGATATCCCCTGTTACTGTTATATTCAATTATTTTGTCTACAATTTATAATTCCACATTCTTGCAGCAGTAAGGGTAGGAAAGTGAATCCTTTATTTAATTTTGTTTAAAAAAGGTGGAAAGATGGTGAGAATTTACTCGAATTATTTTTGAGTCAAAATGCCACGTTATAGCTTTTCCGGCTTAAATAATTCTTTAATAATGATTTACTTTCATTTTAAAAGTTACAAAAGTATGCAAAATTAAACAAATTTTGGACACGATCAAAAGTTAGACGAAATATTTTTAAAAAAAATGTTCTTTAAGCATGACAGACAAGACTTAAACTTTAAAAAATGTCATTCAATTAATTAGTAAACTATTTGTTTAGTTCAAGGTCAAGGCTTGTCTGAAATATGTAGGGAACATTGTCCTTCTTTAAATTGTTGTCACAAGAGCACACGATGATATAGCGACGACAAATGGGCACAAACATAAGAGCGCTATACCTTATTGGTAGCTCATCTTGAAACATTACCATCTATTAGAACAATCGCCTCCAATCTTCGTCTGCGCTCTTTTGTTGTGTGCTATTTTACGGGTCACCGTCACGAAAGTAATTAGTAAGTTACATTAAGCAGTGGCATCACTGGAGGGGTGCGAGGAGTGTTAACCACACCGGATGACACCATCACAAGGGGTGACACCATCACAAGGGTGTGACACCATCACAAGGGGTGACACCATCACAAGGGGTGACACCATCACAGGGGGTGACACCATCACAAGGGGTGACACCATCACAAGGGGTGACACCATCACAAGGGGTGACACCATCACAAGGGGTGGCACCATCACAAGGGCTGACACCATCACAGGGGGTGACACCATCACAAGGGGTGACACCATCACAAGGGGTGACACCATCACAAGGGGTGACACCATCACAAAGGGTGACACCATCACAAGGGGTGACACCATCACAAGGGGTGAAACCATCACAAGGGTGTGACACCATCACAAGGGGTGACACCATCACAAGGGGTGACACCATCACAGGGGGTGACACCATCACAAGGGGTGACTCCATCACAAGGGGTGACACCATCACAAGGGGTGACACCATCACAAGGGGTGACACCATCACAGGGGGTGACACCATCACAAAGGGTGACACCATCACAAGGGGTGACACCATCACAAGGGGTGACACCATCACAAGGGTGTGACACCATCACAAGGGGTGACACCATCACAAGGGGTGACACCATCACAAGGGGTGACACCATCACAGGGGGTGACACCATCACAAGGGTGACACCAAAATGTAAAATTCTGTATGTTTCCTTTATTGGAAATGGAAGACTCGTGGGAGTTTTATGGGTTAAGTCGTGGGGGGGGGAGGATGACACCATAAGCTACCGCCATGGGTGACACCATACCTAGTGACGCCTCTGGTAAGAGGCACTAGAAACAATATTTATTGCAAGAAAATGTTCGTCTATACTTGGAAACAGAATAACACAGGTGTGAAAACACAATGTATGGGGGAAATGAGTTTTTCCTGACAAGAAACCTGCCTATGTGTATGGGGGAAATGAGTTTTTCCTGACAAGAAACCTGCCTATGTGTATGGGGGAAATGAGTTTTTTTCTCACAACAAACCTGCCTATGTGTCGGAAAATTGAAGTGTTACTGTCAATCCTTAATAATAACGCGACGGTCAGAAAGGCAGGGAAAACAGAAATTAATGAAAAGTGTTTAATTTTAAGCTGGAGCTATATATAAGTATATTTGGGTGTAACTTGTCTTCCATTTTTCTTTTTTCCATCTTTTAATATTCAAACGTTCATCTCGAGTAAGTAATGAATGAATGCAGTAAGTATACAAGAGACACGAAATAAACTAATGTAAAAATAAAAAAACCCATTGAGCTGTCTGAAAACATTTGTAGAAAATAATCTCTTCCTCGAGCATTTTGTGAAATTTAAAATCAGTTTCTACTTTTTAGTGCGTTCCAGATATGACAAGACAGATGACAAAATATATTTCTCAGGCCCGGCCCTAGAGTAGGCCTATGCGTGGCCAAATGCAGCAAACGATGAGCGGGGCCCCG
The DNA here is from genome assembly GCA_944989445.1 of Ampullaceana balthica. Taxonomy (NCBI): domain Eukaryota; kingdom Metazoa; phylum Mollusca; class Gastropoda; family Lymnaeidae; genus Ampullaceana; species Ampullaceana balthica. The sequence goes on from CALYLW010000672.1 coordinate 129,976, forward strand.
GGCCCAAGACAGCAGACGAGGAGCGAGACCCGTGAACAACTTTTTAAATTTTCATTTGTACATATGTCAAAATAATGGGAAATAATTACTCTCTAACAGCATTGACACATAAATAATTACAGATTTATTCATATGATTGAGAATCATAAAACTCAAAAAAGATGTTAATAATTAAAATGTTTTGTTTTTATGCCGATTGACAGTTGGTTTGGTTGTATCTTCTACTTCCACCTTGTTTTTACAACTTACAAGTAAATCTTACAAGCTTTGGCGGCAGCAAAATCTGAAATACGTTCATTATTATCAAAATCCTTAGCAAAATTTCTCTATTGCCAAAATAGCTACATTACTAAATAAAATAATGGGGTGAGACCAGTGGCGGATTAAGGGGGGTGCTGATTGGGCTAAAGCCAAGGGCCCCCCAATGTTTTAAGGGCCCCAAAATTATTATATTATATAATAAAGGTGGCCTGACTGGGCCCCATGTTGAATTTCAGCCAGGGGCCCCGTGCATTCTTAATCCGCCCCTGGATGAGACTGCAACCAGACTTCTAAATTACTAAGCCGATCTTGAATCATTGTTGATCGCATATAGTTTTCAATAAGTTTTAGTTTCCAAAAACGTCTTTCTACGGAAGCCACAATGACAGAAATAATAAGAAGTATTCGAAGTTCAATGTGTGCGTTAGGAAAGTCACTATAACGCTTGTTTACTGGAAACAAACTGCAAAATCCTAACAGGATCCTTGTAGGTGACTGCAGGACTTATGGAAATCAATGATTGCAAATCTTCAGCAGGCATGAAACCACCAAGATCCTTATTTTGAAGACTGAGCTTTTTCTCCAAATTCAAACCGCAGTTCAGTAGATAAAGTAATGGGGGTTCAGTAGGTAAAGTAATGGGGGTTCAGTAGATAAAGTAATGGGGGTTCAGTAGATAAAGTAATGGGGGTTCAGTAGATAAAGTAATGGGGGTTCAGTAGATAAAGTAATGGGGGTTCAGTAGATAAAGTAATGGGGGTTCAGTAGATAAAGTAATGGGGGTTCAGTAGATAAAGTAATGGGTATTCAGTAGATAAAGTAATGGGGGTTCAGTAGGTAAAGTAATGGGTGTTCAGTAGGTAAAGTAATGGGGGTTCAGTAGATAAAGTAATGGGGGTTCAGTAGATAAAGTAATGGGGGTTCAGTAGATAAAGTAATGGGGGTTCAGTAGATAAAGTAATGGGGGTTCAGTAGATAAAGTAATGGGGGTTCAGTAGATAAAGTAATGGGGTGTTCAGTAGATAAAGTAATGGGGGTTCAGTAGATAAAGTAATGGGGGTTCAGTAGATAAAGTAATGGGGGTTCAGTAGATAAAGTAATGGGGGTTCAGTAGATAAAGTAATGGGGGTTCAGTAGATAAAGTAATGGGGGTTCAGTAGATAAAGTAATGGGGTATTCAGTAGATAAAGTAATGGGGGTTCAGTAGGTAAAGTAATGGGTGTTCAGTAGGTAAAGTAATGGGGGTTCAGTAGATAAAGTAATGGGGGTTCAGTAGATAAAGTAATGGGGGTTCAGTAGATAAAGTAATGGGGGTTCAGTAGATAAAGTAATGGGGGTTCAGTAGATAAAGTAATGGGGGTTCAGTAGATAAAGTAATGGGGGTTCAGTAGATAAAGTAATGGGGGTTCAGTAGATAAAGTAATGGGGGTTCAGTAGATAAAGTAATGGGGGTTCAGTAGATAAAGTAATGGGGGTTCAGTAGATAAAGTAATGGGGGTTCAGTAGATAAAGTAATGGGGGTTCAGTAGATAAAGTAATGGGGGTTCAGTAGATAAAGTAATGGGGGTTCAGTAGATAAAGTAATGGGGGTTCAGTAGATAAAGTAATGGGGGTTCAGTAGATAAAGTAATGGGGGTTCAGTAGATAAAGTAATGGGGGTTCAGTAGATAAAGTAATGGGGGTTCAGTGGATAAAGTAATGGGGGTTCAGTAGATAAAGTAATGGGGGTTCAGTAGATAAAGTAATGGGGGTTCAGTAGATAAAGTAATGGGGGTTCAGTGGATAAAGTAATGGGGGTTCAGTGGATAAAGTAATGGGGGTTCAGTAGATAAAGTAATGGGGGTTCAGTAGATAAAGTAATGGGGGTTCAGTAGATAAAGTAATGGGGGTTCAGTAGATAAAGTAATGGGGGTTCAGTAGATAAAGTAATGGGGGTTCAGTAGATAAAGTAATGGGGGTTCAGTAGATAAAGTAATGGGGGTTCAGTAGATAAAGTAATGGGGGTTCAGTAGATAAAGTAATGGGGGTTCAGTGGATAAAGTAATGGGGGTTCAGTGGATAAAGTAATGGGGGTTCAGTAGATAAAGTAATGGGGGTTCAGCAGATAAAGTAATGGGGGTTCAGTGGATAAAGTAATGGGGGTTCAGTAGATAAAGTAATGGGGGTTCAGTGGATAAAGTAATGGGGGTTCAGTAGATAAAGTAATGGGGGTTCAGTAGATAAAGTAATGGGGGTTCAGTAGATAAAGTAATGGGGGTTCAGTAGATAAAGTAATGGGGGTTCAGTGGATAAAGTAATGGGGGTTCAGTAGATAAAGTAATGGGGGTTCAGTGGATAAAGTAATGGGGGTTCAGTAGATAAAGTAATGGGGGTTCAGTAGATAAAGTAATGGGGGTTCAGTAGATAAAGTAATGGGGGTTCAGTAGGTAAAGTAATGGGGGTTCAGTAGATAAAGTAATGGGGGTTCAGTAGATAAAGTAATGGGGGTTCAGTAGATAAAGTAATGGGGGTTCAGTAGATAAAGTAATGGGGGTTCAGTGGATAAAGTAATGGGGGTTCAGTAGATAAAGTAATGGGGGTTCAGTAGATAAAGTAATGGGGGATTCAGTGGATAAAGTAATGGGGGTTCAGTAGATAAAGTAATGGTGGGTTCAGTAGATAAAGTAATGGGGGTTCAGTAGATAAAGTAATGGGGGTTCAGTAGATAAAGTAATGGGGGTTCAGTAGATAAAGTAATGGGGGTTCAGTAGATAAAGTAATGGGGGTTCAGTAGATAAAGTAATGGGGTGTTCAGTAGATAAAGTAATGGGGGTTCAGTAGATAAAGTAATGGGGGTTCAGTAGATAAAGTAATGGGGGTTCAGTAGATAAAGTAATGGGGGTTCAGTAGATAAAGTAATGGGGGTTCAGTAGATAAAGTAATGGGGGTTCAGTAGATAAAGTAATGGGTATTCAGTAGATAAAGTAATGGGGGTTCAGTAGGTAAAGTAATGGGGTGTTCAGTAGGTAAAGTAATGGGGGTTCAGTAGATAAAGTAATGGGGGTTCAGTAGATAAAGTAATGGGGGTTCAGTAGATAAAGTAATGGGGGTTCAGTAGATAAAGTAATGGGGGTTCAGTAGATAAAGTAATGGGGGTTCAGTAGATAAAGTAATGGGGGTTCAGTAGATAAAGTAATGGGGGTTCAGTAGATAAAGTAATGGGGGTTCAGTAGATAAAGTAATGGGGGTTCAGTAGATAAAGTAATGGGGGTTCAGTAGATAAAGTAATGGGGGTTCAGTAGATAAAGTAATGGGGGTTCAGTAGATAAAGTAATGGGGGTTCAGTAGATTAGATAAAGTAATGGGGGTTCAGTAGATAAAGTAATGGGGGTTCAGTAGATAAAGTAATGGGGGTTCAGTAGATAAAGTAATGGGGGTTCAGTAGATAAAGTAATGGGGGTTCAGTAGATAAAGTAATGGGGGTTCAGTAGATAAAGTAATGGGGGTTCAGTAGATAAAGTAATGTTGGTTCAGGAGGTTAAAGTAATGGGGGTTCAGTAGATAAAGTAATGGGGGTTCAGTAGATAAAGTAATGGGGGTTCAGTGGATAAAGTAATGGGGGTTCAGTAGATAAAGTAATGGGGGTTCAGTAGATAAAGTAATGGGGGTTCAGTAGATAAAGTAATGGGGGTTCAGTAGATAAAGTAATGGGGGTTCAGTAGATAAAGTAATGGGGGTTCAGTAGATAAAGTAATGGGGGTTCAGTAGATAAAGTAATGGGGGTTCAGTAGATAAAGTAATGGGGGTTCAGTAGATAAAGTAATGGGGGTTCAGTGGATAAAGTAATGGGGGTTCAGTGGATAAAGTAATGGGGGTTCAGTAGATAAAGTAATGGGGGTTCAGCAGATAAAGTAATGGGGGTTCAGTAGATAAAGTAATGGGGGTTCACTGGATAAAGTAATGGGGGTTCAGTGGATAAAGTAATGGGGGTTCAGTAGATAAAGTAATGGGGGTTCAGTAGATAAAGTAATGGGGGTTCAGTAGATAAAGTAATGGGGGTTCAGTAGATAAAGTAATGGGGGTTCAGTGGATAAAGTAATGGGGGTTCAGTAGATAAAGTAATGGGGGTTCAGTGGATAAAGTAATGGGGGTTCAGTAGATAAAGTAATGGGGGTTCAGTAGATAAAGTAATGGGGGTTCAGTAGATAAAGTAATGGGGGTTCAGTAGGTAAAGTAATGGGGGTTCAGTAGATAAAGTAATGGGGGTTCAGTAGAAAAAGTAATGGGGGTTCAGTGGATAAAGTAATGGGGGTTCAGTAGATAAAGTAATGGGGGTTCAGTGGATAAAGTAATGGGGGTTCAGTAGATAAAGTAATGGGGGTTCAGTAGATAAAGTAATGGGGATTCAGTGGATAAAGTAATGGGGGTTCAGTAGATAAAGTAATGGTGGTTCAGTAGATAAAGTAATGTTGGTTCAGTAGATAAAGTAATGGGGGTTCAGTAGATAAAGTAATGGGGGTTCAGTAGATAAAGTAATGGGGGTTCAGTAGATAAAGGTATGGGGGTTCAGTAGATTATTCAGTAGATAAAGTAATGTAATGGGGGTTCAGTAGATAAAGTAATGTTGGTTCAGTAGATAAAGTAATGGGGGTTCAGTAGATAAAGTAATGGGGGTTCAGTAGATAAAGTAAAGGGGGTTCAGTTGATAAAGTAATGGGGGTTCAGTAGATAAAGTAATGGGGGTTCAGTAGATAAAGTAATGGGGGTTCAGTAGATAAAGTAATGGGGGTTCAGTAGATAAAGTAATGGGGGTTCAGTAGATAAAGTAATGGGGGTTCAGTAGATAAAGTAATGGGGGTTCAGTAGATAAAGTAATGGGGGTTCAGTAGATAAAGTAATGGGGGTTCAGTAGATAAAGTAATGGGGGTTCAGTAGATAAAGTAATGGGTGTTCAGTAGATAAAGTAATGGGGGTTCAGTAGATAAAGTAATGGGGGTTCAGTAGATAAAGTAATGGGGGTTCAGTAGATAAAGTAATGGGGGTTCAGTAGATAAAGTAATGGGGGTTCAGTAGATAAAGTAATGGGGGTTCAGTAAAGTAATGGGGGTTCAGTAGATAAAGTAATGGGGGTTCAGTGGATAAAGTAATGGGGGTTCAGTAGATAAAGTAATGGGGGTTCAGTAGATAAAGTAATGGGGGTTCAGTGGATAAAGTAATGGGGGTTCAGTAGATAAAGTAATGGGGGTTCAGTAGATAAAGTAATGGGGGTTCAGTAGATAAAGTAATGGGGGTTCAGTAGATAAAGTAATGGGGGTTCAGTAGATAAAGTAATGGGGGTTCAGTAGATAAAGTAATGGGGGTTCAGTAGATAAAGTAATGGGGGTTCAGTAGATAAAGTAATGGGGGTTCAGTAGATAAAGTAATGGGGGTTCAGTGGATAAAGTAATGGCAGTTCAGTAGATCATTTTTAAAAAAAAATTATTGAAGAAATGTATCAATAAATCCAAACGAGTAATGACGCCTTCGTAATGTTTCAAAGCGGCTGTCCGTCGACATGCGGCTGTCCGTCGACATGCGGCTGTCCGTCGACATGCGGCTGTCCGTCGACATGCGGCTGTCCGTCGACATGCGGCTGTCTGTCGACATGATTGGCATCTCATCAATCTGTGCCAAATTTTGTGTGCATCTAAAAATCCTTCATCTTCTCCTTCATAGATATTTTTTTTTAATTTTTTATTTTTACAATTTCATCTCTTTGAAAATGGGTTAAACTTTTAAGTCCATGGCAATTTCTTTTGCAATTGCTATTGTTGTTTCAAAACCGTCATTTCTATAAGATTTCAACGATTTGCAAGTGTGTTGCATAGTGTTTTTCATAGTGTGTTTCATAGTGTGTTCCATAGTGTGTTCCATAGTGTGTTCCATAGTGTGTTCCATAGTGTGTTCCATAGTGTGTTCCATAGTGTGTTCCATAGTGTGTTCCATAGTGTGTTCCATAGTGTATTCCATAGAAATAGAGGTTCAAATATTTTAATTATTGTGTATTACTACAATATTGTGACATCACCCAATTTGCATTCCTATAAATAGGTCAATCTCTGGTACACTATTTGGTTAAAAGGAAATGGTCAATCTCTGGTACACTATTTGGTTTAAAGGAAATGGACGCCAAACCTTCAAACCTTTCCTTCCTCTTCTAACTTTGAAACAACTTATATTAAGTCCCTATGTGTGTTTTGTATGTCTGTCTGTCAGTCAATCGGTGTGTTTTGTATGTCTGTCTGTCAGTCCATATGTGTGTTTTGTCTGTCAGTCCATATGTGTGTTTTGTATGTCTGTCTGTCATTCCATCTGTGTGTTCTGTCTGTCTGTTAGTCCATCTGTGTGTTTGGACTGTCTGTCAGTCCATCTGTGTGTTCTGTCTGTCTGGCTTTCTGTCTAAATGTGACTTTTGTCTGCCACACATCTTTCAACTCAACTTCTATTCACTGACGTCTTCCAATGGACTTGACTTTTAGCATCGGTCCTCAATCAGGATGAAAGTAGACCCTACAAGACACTTACCTCAAGCACGATCCCAGTAGACCCTACATGACAGCGGTCCTCAATTCGAATGCACGTAGACCCTACATGACAGTGGTCCTCATTCTGGATGCCACTAGACCCTACATGACATCGGTCCTCAATTCGGATGCCAGTAGACCCTACCTGACAGCGGTCCTCAATCTGGATGCCACTAGACCCTACATGTCAGCGGTCCTCAATTCGGATGCCACTAGACCCTACATGACAGCGGTCCTCAATCTGGATGCCACTAGACCCTACATGACATCGGTCCTCAATTCGGATGACAGTAGACCCTACATGACAGCGGTCCTCAATCTGGATGCCAGTAGACCCTACATGGCAGCGGTCCTCAATCAGGATGACATTAGACCCTACATGACAGCGGTCTTCAATCCGGAAGCCAGTAGACACTACATGGCAGTGGTCCTCTATCAGGATGACATTAGACCCTACATGGCAGCGGTCCTCAATCAGGATGACAGTACCCTACATGGCAGCGGTCCTCAATCAGGATGCCAGTAGACCCTACATGGCAGCGGTCCTCAATCAGGATGACATTAGACCCTACATGGCAGCGGTCCTCAATCAGGATGCCAGTAGACCCTACATGTCAGCGGTCCTCAATCAGGATGCCATTAGACCCTACATGACAGCGGTCCTCAATCAGGATGCCAGTAGACCCTAAATGACTCTCTTTAAAATGTAAGAGATCTCAAGGGGAACTAACCTTGTCTTACATATTTCAGGCCATCTGTCATTGAGTTGAAACTTGACCGACCTACAAGTCTTGACCACTAAGGGACTTTAGTGAGTCAAAGTTTGATCTTAATTTTACCTAATATTCAACTGACCTGAGCATGTGTACATCGATTCCAACCCCCCCCCCGCAACCTTCACCACCAACTTACCATCACCTGACAGTGACAATACAACTAAGCTGTAAGAGATAAGTATTCAATAAAAATTAAGACCACCAGAGAATCCACCAACAAGCCAATCCACCAACAACCAAATCCACCAACAAGGCAATCCACCAACAAGCCAATCCACCAAAAAGCCAATCCACCCGTCTCACTATTTATAATTTAAGTTAATCACTTTGCACAGGACTTGGTTGGTGTGTGTGTGGGGGGAGGGGGAGGGGGGTTATAGTGAGAGAGTCGAGAGCCCCGACAACGTCACCAGTTGATAGATAAGAAGTGAAAAAGTCAAAGCGTTACAAATTACGATTTTTGGTCCAACCATTCCATTGACACGGTGTGGTGTGTGCCTGCCATTGTTGTGGTGTGTGCCTGTCATTGTTGTGGTGTGTGCCTGTCATTGTTGTGGTGTGTGCCTGCAATTGTTGTGTGTGTGCCTGCCTTTATTGTGGTGTGTGCCTGTCATTGTTGTGGTGTGTGCCTGTCATTGTTGTGGTGTGTGCCTGTCATTGTTGTGTTGTGTGCCTGTCATTGTTGTGGTGTGTGCCTGCCATTGTTGTGCTGTGTGCCTGTCATTGTTGTGCTGTGTGCCTGTCATTGTTGTGCTGTGTGCCTTCCATTGTTGTGCTGTGTGCCTGTCATTGTTGTGGTGTGTGCCTGTCATTGTTGTGGTGTGTGCCTGCCATTGTTGTGCTGTGTGCCTGTAATTGTAGGGGTGTGTGCCTGTCCTTGTTGTGGTGTGTGCCTGTCATTGTTGTGCTGTGTGCCTGCCATTGTTGTGGTGTGTGCCTGTCATTGTTGTGGTGTGTGCCTGCCATTGTTGTGGTGTGTGCCTGCCATTGTTGTGGTGTGTGTCTGCCATTGTTGTGGTGTGTGCCTGTCATTGTTGTGGTGTGTGCCTGCCATTGTTGTGGTGTGTGCCTGTCATTGTTGTGGTGTGTGCCTGTCATTGTTGTGGTGTGTGCCTGCAATTGTTGTGTGTGTGCCTGCCTTTATTGTGGTGTGTGCCTGTCATTGTTGTGGTGTGTGCCTGTCATTGTTCTGGTGTGTGCCTGTCATTGTTGTGGTGTGTGCATGTCATTGTTGTGCTGTGTGATTGTCATTGTTGTGGTGTGTGCCTGCCATTGTTGTGGTGTGTGCCTGTCATTGTTGTGTTGTGTGCCTGTCATTGTTGTGGTGTGTGCCTGCCATTGTTGTGCTGTGTGCCTGTCATTGTTGTGGTGTGTGCCTGTCATTGTTGTGCTGTGTGCCTGTCATTGTTGTGGTGTGTGCCTGCCATTGTTGTGCTGTGTGCCTGTCATTGTTGTGGTGTGTGCCTGTCATTGTTGTGGTGTGTGCCTGTCATTGTTGTGGTGTGTGCCTGTCATTGTTGTGGTGTGTGCCTGTCATTGTTGTGCTGTGTGCCTGTCATTGTTGTGGTGTGTGCCTGTCATTGTTGTGGTGTGTGCCTGCCATTGTTGTGGTGTGTGCCTGTCATTGTTGTGCTGTGTGCCTGTCATTGTTGTGGTGTGTGCCAGCCATTGTTGTGCTGTGTGCCTGTCATTGTTGTGGTGTGTGCCTGTCATTGTTGTGGTATGTGCCTGTCATTGTTGTGCTGTGTGCCTGCCATTGTTGTGGTGTGTGCCTGTCATTGTTGTGCTGCGTGCCTGTCATTGTTGTGGTGTGTGTCTGCCATTGTTGTGCTGTGTGCCTGTCATTGTTGTGGTGTGTGCCTGCCATTGTTGTGCTGTGTGCCTGTCATTGTTGTGGTGTGTGCCTGTCATTGTTGTGCTGTGTGCCTGTCATTGTTGTGGTGTGTGCCTGTCATTGTTGAAGTGTGCCTGTCATTGTTGTGGTGTGTGCCAGCCATTGTTGTGCTGTGTGCCTGTCATTGTTGTGGTGTGTGCCTGTCATTGTTGTGGTGTGTGCCTGTCATTGTTGTGCTGTGTGCCTGTCATTGTTGTGGTGTGTGCCTGTCATTGTTGGGGTGTTTGCCTGTCCTTGTTGTGGTGTGTGCCTGCAATTGTTGTGCTGTGTGCCTGCCATTGTTGTGCTGTGTGCCTGCCATTGTTGTGCTGTGTGCCTGTCATTGTTGTGGTGTGTGCCTGTCATTGGTGTGGTGTCTGCCTGTCATTGTTGTGGTGTGTGCCTGTCATTGTTGTGGTGTGTGCCTGTCATTGTTGTGCTGTGTGCCTGTCATTGTTGTGCTGTGTGCCTGCCATTGTTGTGATGTGTGCCTGTCATTGTTGTGTTGTGTGCCTGTCATTGTTGTGGTGTGTGCCTGCCATTGTTGTGCTGTGTGCCTGTCATTGTTGTGGTGTGTGCCTGTCATTGTTGTGCTGTGTGCCTTCCATTGTTGTGCTGTGTGCCTGTCATTGTTGTGGTGTGTGCCTGTCATTGTTGTGGTGTGTGCCTGCCATTGTTGTGCTGTGTGCCTGTAATTGTTGGGGTGTGTGCCTGTCATTGTTGTGGTGTGTGCCTGTCATTGTTGTGCTGTGTGCCTGCCATTGTTGTGGTGTGTGCCTGTCATTGTTGTGGTGTGTGCCTGCCATTGTTGTGGTGTGTGCCTGCCATTGTTGTGGTGTGTGTCTGCCATTGTTGTGGTGTGTGCCTGTCATTGTTGTGGTGTGTGCCTGCCATTGTTATGGTGTGTGCCTGTCATTGTTGTGGTGTGTGCCTGTCATTGTTGTGGTGTGTGCCTGCAATTGTTGTGTGTGTGCCTGCCTTTATTGTGGTGTGTGCCTGTCATTGTTGTGGTGCGTGCCTGTCATTGTTCTGGTGTGTGCCTGTCATTGTTGTGGTGTGTGCCTGTCATTGTTGTGGTGTGTGCCTGTCATTGTTGTGGTGTGTGACTGTCATTGTTGTGGTGTGTGCCTGTCATTGTTGTGGTGTGTGCCTGTCATTGTTCTGGTGTGTGCCTGTCATTGTTCTGGTGTGTGCCTGTCATTGTTGTGCTGTGTGATTGTCATTGTTGTGGTGGTGCCTGCAATTGTTGTGGTGTGTGCCTGTCATTGTTGTGTTGTGTGCCTGTCATTGTTGTGGTGTGTGTCTGCCATTGTTGTGCTGTGTGCCTGTCATTGTTGTGGTGTTTGCCTGTCATTGTTGTGCTGTGTGCCTGTCATTGTTGTGCTGTGTGCCTGCCATTGTTGTGCTGTGTGCCTGTCATTGTTGTGGTGTGTGCCTGTCATTGTTGTGGTGTGTGCCTGTCATTGTTGTGGTGTGTGCCTGTCATTGTTGTGGTGTGTGCCTGTCATTGTTGTGCTGTGTGCCTGTCATTGTTGTGGTGTGTGCCTGTCATTGTTGTGGTGTGTGCCTGCCATTGTTGTGGTGTGTGCCTGTCATTGTTGTGCTGTGTGCCTGTCATTGTTGTGGTGTGTGCCAGCCATTGTTGTGCTGTGTGCCTGTCATTGTTGTGGTGTGTGCCTGTCATTGTTGTGGTATGTGCCTGTCATTGTTGTGCTGTGTGCCTGCCATTGTTGTGGTGTGTGCCTGTCATTGTTGTGCTGCGTGCCTGTCATTGTTGTGGTGTGTGTCTGCCATTGTTGTGCTGTGTGCCTGTCATTGTTGTGGTGTGTGCCTGCCATTGTTGTGCTGTGTGCCTGTCATTGTTGTGGTGTGTGCCTGTCATTGTTGTGCTGTGTGCCTGTCATTGTTGTGGTGTGTGCCTGTCATTGTTGTGGTGTGTGCCTGTCATTGTTGTGGTGTGTGCCAGCCATTGTTGTGCTGTGTGCCTGTCATTGTTGTGGTGTGTGCCTGTCATTGTTGTGGTGTGTGCCTGTCATTGTTGTGCTGTGTGCCTGTCATTGTTGTGGTGTGTGCCTGTCATTGTTGGGGTGTGTGCCTGTCCTTGTTGTGGTGTGTGCCTGCAATTGTTGTGCTGTGTGCCTGTCATTGTTGTGGTGTGTGCCTGTCATTGTTGTGCTGTGTGCCTGTCATTGTTGTGCTGTGTGCCTGCCATTGTTGTGCTGTGTGCCTGTCATTGTTCTGGTGTGTGCCTGTCATTGTTGTGGTGTGTGCCTGTCATTGTTGTGGTGTGTGCCTGTCATTGTTGTGGTGTTTGCCTGTCATTGTTGTGCTGTGTGCCTGTCATTGTTGTGGTGTGTGCCTGTCATTGTTGTGGTGTGTGCCTGCCATTGTTGTGGTGTGTGCCTGTCATTGTTGTGCTGTGTGCCTGTCATTGTTGTGGTGTGTGCCAGCCATTGTTGTGCTGTGTGCCTGTCATTGTTGTGGTGTGTGCCTGTCATTGTTGTGGTATGTGCCTGTCATTGTTGTGCTGTGTGCCTGCCATTGTTGTGGTGTGTGCCTGTCATTGTTGTGGTGTGTGCCTGTCATTGTTGTGCTGCGTGCCTGTCATTGTTGTGGTGTGTGTCTGCCATTGTTGTGCTGTGTGCCTTTCATTGTTGTGGTGTGTGCCTGCCATTGTTGTGCTGTGTGCCTGTCATTGTTGTGGTGTGTGCCTGTCATTGTTGTGCTGTGTGCCTGTCATTGTTGTGGTGTGTGCCTGTCATTGTTGTGGTGTGTGCCTGTCATTGTTGTGGTGTGTGCCAGCCATTGTTGTGCTGTGTGCCTGTCATTGTTGTGGTGTGTGCCTGTCATTGTTGTGGTGTGTGCCTGTCATTGTTGTGTTATGTGCCTGCCATTGTTGTGGTGTGTGCCTGTCATTGTTGTGGTGTGTGCCTGTCATATTTGTGCTGTGTGCCTGTCATTGTTGTGGTGTGTGCCTGTCATTGTTGTGTTGTGTGCCTGTCATTGTTATGCTGTGTGCCTGTCATTGTTGTGGTGTGTGCCTGCCATTGTTGTGCTGTGTGCCTGTCATTGTTGTGGTGTGTGCCTGTCATTGGTGTGGTGTCTGCCTGTCATTGTTGTGGTGTGTGCCTGTCATTGTTGTGTTGTGTGCCTGTCATTGTTATGCTGTGTGCCTGTCATTGTTGTGGTGTGTGCCTGTCATTGTTGTGGTGTGTGTCTATCATTGTTGTGGTGTGTGCCTGTCATTGTTGTGGTGTGTGTCTATCATTGTTGTGGTGTTTGCCTACCATTGTTGTGGAGTGTGTCTGTCATTGTTGAGGTGTGTGCCTGTCATTGTTGTGCTGTGTGCCTGCCATTGTTGTGATGTGTGCCTGCCATTGTTGTGCTGTGTGCCTGCCATTGTTGTGGTGTGTGCCTGCCATTGTTGTGGTGTGTGCCTGCCATTGTTGTGGTGTGTGCCTGTCATTGTTGTGGTGTGTGCCTGCCATTGTTGTGGTGTGTGCCTGCCATTGTTGTGGTGTGTGCCTGTCATTGTTATGCTGTGTGCCTGTCATTGTTGTGGTGTGTGCCTGTCATTGTTGTGGTGTGTGCCTGCCATTGTTGTGGTGTGTGCCTGCCATTGTTGTGGTGTGTGTCTGCCATTGTTGTGGTGTGTGCCTGTCATTGTTGTGGTGTGTGCCTGCCATTGTTGTGGTGTGTGCCTGTCATTGTTGTGGTGTGTGCCTGTCATTGTTGTGGTGTGTGCCTGCAATTGTTGTGTGTGTGCCTGCCTTTTTTGTGGTGTGTGCCTGTCATTGTTGTGGTGTGTGCCTGTCATTGTTCTGGTGTGTGCCTGTCATTGTTGTGGTGTGTGCCTGTCATTGTTGTGCTGTGTGATTGTCATTGTTGTGGTGGTGCCTGCAATTGTTGTGGTGTGTTCCTGTCATTGTTGTGGTGTGTGCCTGTCATTGTTGTGTTGTGTGCCTGTCATTGTTGTGGTGTGTGCCTGCCATTGTTGTGCTGTGTGCCTGTCATTGTTGTGGTGTGTGCCTGCCATTGTTGTGTTGTGTGCCTGTCATTGTTGTGGTGTGTGCCTGTCATTGTTGTGCTGTGTGCCTGTCATTGTTTTGCTGTGTGCCTGCCATTGTTGTGCTGTGTGCCTGTCATTGTTGTGGTGTGTGCCTGTCATTGTTGTGGTGTGTGCCTGTCATTGTTGTGCTGTGTGCCTGTCATTGTTGTGGTGTGTGCCTGTCATTGTTGTGGTGTGTGCCTGCCATTGTTGTGGTGTGTGCCTGTCATTGCTGTGCTGTGTGCCTGTCATTGTTGTGGTGTGTGCCTGTCATTGTTGTGGTGTGTGTCTGCCATTGTTGTGCTGTGTGCCTGTCATTGTTGTGGTGTTTGCCTGTCATTGTTGTGCTGTGTGCCTGTCATTGTTGTGCTGTGTGCCTGCCATTGTTGTGCTGTGTGCCTGTCATTGTTGTGGTGTGTGCCTGTCATTGTTGTGGTGTGTGCCTGTCATTGTTGTGGTGTGTGCCTGTCATTGTTGTGGTGTGTGCCTGTCATTGTTGTGCTGTGTGCCTGTCATTGTTGTGGTGTGTGCCTGTCATTGTTGTGGTGTGTGCCTGCCATTGTTGTGGTGTGTGCCTGTCATTGTTGTGCTGTGTGCCTGTCATTGTTGTGGTGTGTGCCAGCCATTGTTGTGCTGTGTGCCTGTCATTGTTGTGGTGTGTGCCTGTCATTGTTGTGGTATGTGCCTGTCATTGTTGTGCTGTGTGCCTGCCATTGTTGTGGTGTGTGCCTGTCATTGTTGTGCTGCGTGCCTGTCATTGTTGTGGTGTGTGTCTGCCATTGTTGTGCTGTGTGCCTGTCATTGTTGTGGTGTGTGCCTGCCATTGTTGTGCTGTGTGCCTGTCATTGTTGTGGTGTGTGCCTGTCATTGTTGTGCTGTGTGCCTGTCATTGTTGTGGTGTGTGCCTGTCATTGTTGTGGTGTGTGCCTGTCATTGTTGTGGTGTGTGCCAGCCATTGTTGTGCTGTGTGCCTGTCATTGTTGTGGTGTGTGCCTGTCATTGTTGTGGTGTGTGCCTGTCATTGTTGTGCTGTGTGCCTGTCATTGTTGTGGTGTGTGCCTGTCATTGTTGGGGTGTGTGCCTGTCCTTGTTGTGGTGTGTGCCTGCAATTGTTGTGCTGTGTGCCTGTCATTGTTGTGGTGTGTGCCTGTCATTGTTGTGCTGTGTGCCTGTCATTGTTGTGCTGTGTGCCTGCCATTGTTGTGCTGTGTGCCTGTCATTGTTCTGGTGTGTGCCTGTCATTGTTGTGGTGTGTGCCTGTCATTGTTGTGGTGTGTGCCTGTCATTGTTGTGGTGTTTGCCTGTCATTGTTGTGCTGTGTGCCTGTCATTGTTGTGGTGTGTGCCTGTCATTGTTGTGGTGTGTGCCTGCCATTGTTGTGGTGTGTGCCTGTCATTGTTGTGCTGTGTGCCTGTCATTGTTGTGGTGTGTGCCAGCCATTGTTGTGCTGTGTGCCTGTCATTGTTGTGGTGTGTGCCTGTCATTGTTGTGGTATGTGCCTGTCATTGTTGTGCTGTGTGCCTGCCATTGTTGTGGTGTGTGCCTGTCATTGTTGTGGTGTGTGCCTGTCATTGTTGTGCTGCGTGCCTGTCATTGTTGTGGTGTGTGTCTGCCATTGTTGTGCTGTGTGCCTTTCATTGTTGTGGTGTGTGCCTGCCATTGTTGTGCTGTGTGCCTGTCATTGTTGTGGTGTGTGCCTGTCATTGTTGTGCTGTGTGCCTGTCATTGTTGTGGTGTGTGCCTGTCATTGTTGTGGTGTGTGCCTGTCATTGTTGTGGTGTGTGCCAGCCATTGTTGTGCTGTGTGCCTGTCATTGTTGTGGTGTGTGCCTGTCATTGTTGTGGTGTGTGCCTGTCATTGTTGTGTTATGTGCCTGCCATTGTTGTGGTGTGTGCCTGTCATTGTTGTGGTGTGTGCCTGTCATATTTGTGCTGTGTGCCTGTCATTGTTGTGGTGTGTGCCTGTCATTGTTGTGTTGTGTGCCTGTCATTGTTATGCTGTGTGCCTGTCATTGTTGTGGTGTGTGCCTGCCATTGTTGTGCTGTGTGCCTGTCATTGTTGTGGTGTGTGCCTGTCATTGGTGTGGTGTCTGCCTGTCATTGTTGTGGTGTGTGCCTGTCATTGTTGTGTTGTGTGCCTGTCATTGTTATGCTGTGTGCCTGTCATTGTTGTGGTGTGTGCCTGTCATTGTTGTGGTGTGTGTCTATCATTGTTGTGGTGTGTGCCTGTCATTGTTGTGGTGTGTGTCTATCATTGTTGTGGTGTTTGCCTACCATTGTTGTGGAGTGTGTCTGTCATTGTTGAGGTGTGTGCCTGTCATTGTTGTGCTGTGTGCCTGCCATTGTTGTGATGTGTGCCTGCCATTGTTGTGCTGTGTGCCTGCCATTGTTGTGGTGTGTGCCTGCCATTGTTGTGGTGTGTGCCTGCCATTGTTGTGGTGTGTGCCTGTCATTGTTGTGGTGTGTGCCTGCCATTGTTGTGGTGTGTGCCTGCCATTGTTGTGGTGTGTGCCTGTCATTGTTATGCTGTGTGCCTGTCATTGTTGTGGTGTGTGCCTGTCATTGTTGTGGTGTGTGCCTGCCATTGTTGTGGTGTGTGCCTGCCATTGTTGTGGTGTGTGTCTGCCATTGTTGTGGTGTGTGCCTGTCATTGTTGTGGTGTGTGCCTGCCATTGTTGTGGTGTGTGCCTGTCATTGTTGTGGTGTGTGCCTGTCATTGTTGTGGTGTGTGCCTGCAATTGTTGTGTGTGTGCCTGCCTTTTTTGTGGTGTGTGCCTGTCATTGTTGTGGTGTGTGCCTGTCATTGTTCTGGTGTGTGCCTGTCATTGTTGTGGTGTGTGCCTGTCATTGTTGTGCTGTGTGATTGTCATTGTTGTGGTGGTGCCTGCAATTGTTGTGGTGTGTTCCTGTCATTGTTGTGGTGTGTGCCTGTCATTGTTGTGTTGTGTGCCTGTCATTGTTGTGGTGTGTGCCTGCCATTGTTGTGCTGTGTGCCTGTCATTGTTGTGGTGTGTGCCTGCCATTGTTGTGTTGTGTGCCTGTCATTGTTGTGGTGTGTGCCTGTCATTGTTGTGCTGTGTGCCTGTCATTGTTTTGCTGTGTGCCTGCCATTGTTGTGCTGTGTGCCTGTCATTGTTGTGGTGTGTGCCTGTCATTGTTGTGGTGTGTGCCTGTCATTGTTGTGCTGTGTGCCTGTCATTGTTGTGGTGTGTGCCTGTCATTGTTGTGGTGTGTGCCTGCCATTGTTGTGGTGTGTGCCTGTCATTGCTGTGCTGTGTGCCTGTCATTGTTGTGGTGTGTGCCAGCCATTTTTGTGCTGTGTGCCTGTCATTGTTGTGGTGTGTGCCTGTCATTGTTGTGGTATGTGCCTGTCATTGTTGTGCTGTGTGCCTGCCATTGTTGTGGTTTGTGCCTGTCATTGTTGTGGTGTGTGCCTGTCATTGTTGTGCTGCGTGCCTGTCATTGTTGTGGTGTGTGCCTGCCATTGTTGTGCTGTGTGCCTGTCATTGTTGTGGTGTGTGCCTGCCATTGTTGTGCTGTGTGCCTGTCATTGTTGTGGTGTGTGCCTGTCATTGTTGTGCTGTGTTCCTGTCATTGTTGTGGTGTGTGCCTGTCATTGTTGTGGTGTGTGCCTGTCATTGTTGTGGTGTGTGCCAGCCATTGTTGTGCTGTATGCCTGTCATTGTTGTGGTGTGTGCCTGTCATTGTTGTGGTGTGTGCCTGTCATTGTTGTGTTATGTGCCTGCCATTGTTGTGGTGTGTGCCTGTCATTGTTGTGGTGTGTGCCTGTCATATTTGTGCTGTGTGCCTGTCATTGTTGTGGTGTGTGTCTGCCATTGTTGTGCTGTGTGCCTGTCATTGTTGTGGTGTGTGCCTGCCATTGTTGTGCTGTGTGCCTGTCATTGTTGTGGTGTGTGCCTGTCATTGTTGTGCTGTGTTCCTGTCATTGTTGTGGTGTGTGCCTGTCATTGTTGTGGTGTGTGCCTGTCATTGTTGTGGTGTGTGCCTGCCATTGTTGTGCTGTGTGCCTGTCATTGTTGTGGTGTGTGCCTGTCATTGTTGTGCTGTGTTCCTGTCATTGTTGTGGTGTGTGCCTGTCATTGTTGTGGTGTGTGCCTGTCATTGTTGTGGTGTGTGCCAGCCATTGTTGTGCTGTATGCCTGTCATTGTTGTGGTGTGTGCCTGTCATTGTTGTGGTGTGTGCCTGTCATTGTTGTGTTATGTGCCTGCCATTGTTGTGGTGTGTGCCTGTCATTGTTGTGGTGTGTGCCTGTCATATTTGTGCTGTGTGCCTGTCATTGTTGTGGTGTGTGTCTGCCATTGTTGTGCTGTGTGCCTGTCATTGTTGTGGTGTGTGCCTGCCATTGTTGTGCTGTATGCCTGTCATTGTTGTGGTGTGTGCCTGTCATTGTTGGGGTGTGTTCCTGTCCTTGTTGTGGTGTGTGCCTGCAATTGTTGTGCTGTGTGCCTGCCATTGTTGTGCTGTGTGCCTGCCATTGTTGTGCTGTGTGCCTGTCATTGTTGTGGTGTGTGCCTGTCATTGGTGTGGTGTCTGCCTGTCATTGTTGTGGTATGTGCATGTCATTGTTGTGTTGTGTGCCTGTCATTGTTATGCTGTGTGCCTGTCATTGTTGTGGCGTGTGCCTGTCATTGTTGTGGTGTGTGTCTATCATTGTTGTTGTGTGTGCCTGTCATTGTTGTGGTGTGTGTCTATCATTGTTGTGGTGTTTGCCTACCATTGTTGTGGAGTGTGTCTGTCATTGTTGAGGTGTGTGCCTGTCATTGTTGTGCTGTGTGCCTGCCATTGTTGTGATGTGTGCCTGCCATTGTTGTGCTGTGTGCCTGCCATTGTTGTGGTGTGTGCCTGCCATTGTTGTGCTGTGTGCCTGCCATTGTTGTGGTGTGTGCCTGTCATTGTTGTGGTGTGTGCCTGCCATTGTTGTGGTGTGTGCCTGCCATTGTTGTGATGTGTGCCTGCCATTGTTGTGCTGTGTGCCTGCCATTGTTGTGGTGTGTGCCTGCCATTGTTGTGCTGTGTGCCTGCCATTGTTGTGGTGTGTGCCTGTCATTGTTGTGGTGTGTGCCTGCCATTGTTGTGGTGTGTGCCTGCCATTGTTGTGGTGTGTGCCTGCCATTGTTGTGCTGTGTGCCTGCCATTGTTGTGGTGTGTGCCTGTCATTGTTGTGGTGTGTGCCTGCCATTGTTGTGGTGTGTGCCTGCCATTGTTGTGGTGTGTGCCTGCCATTGTTGTGCTGTGTGCCTGCCATTGTTGTGCTGTGTGCCTGCCATTGTTGTGGTGTGTGCCTGCCATTGTTGTGGTGTGTTCATGCCATTGTTGTGTGAAGACCAAGTCCGTGGGATACCATGGCATTTGTTAAATACTTGAGTCATGATGGAGGATTTGAGCACTGCTTTTATTTAGCTTAGGGGTTCTGTCATTACACCACGTCCAGGCATTCAATAAATATTTTGGTTTCGTTTTGACAAACGTATGATTTTAAAGTAAATAATTTTCTCTGTTTTTGTTTGTTGTGTGTGTGTGTTGTGTGTGTGTTGTGTGTGTGTCTGGTGTTTGTGTGTGTGTGTTTTTTGTGTGTTTGAGCGTGTGTGTGTGCGTGTGTGTGTGTGCGTCTCTCTCTCTCTCTCTCTCTCTCTCTCTCTCTCTCTCTCTATCTCTCTCTGTGTGTGTGTGTGTGTGTGTGTGTATGTGTGTGTGTGTGTGTGTGTGTGTAAAAGCTCTAATATAAATATTCACAATTATGAATTATATCGTGTATGTTTTTTGAGATCTTCTAATGACAGGCACACAATGTTTACACTTTCAAGTTTCATGGTGGTGTTGTTGTGATAATTTGAGCAGCCCTGATGGTCCAGTGTCCATAAGTCTGCTGCCAAACTCCAGTAAATCATTATTTCGAGCTAGAGGACGCCTATTTTTGGAGCTGCGAACACCTTTCGAGTTGACGCCCCTGGGGGCATTTATTCGGCGCTCTCGTACAGTACCCTGGTTTCTATTTATAGATTTGATGTCTGCCGTTTGGGCAAGAGATTAAACGTCGTTTATCGTCGTCATTTTCTTCTGTGGCCAAGTTATGCCCTTGTTATGACCTTGTTATGACCTTGTTATGACCTTGTGTCTTCTTTCTAGTTAATTTAATTATTTGTTACTTGTAACGATCAAAGCTGTGTTAAGATGGTTGAAATGTTGAACTGTTGAACTGTTGAACTGTGGAAATGTTGAACTGTTGAACTGTTGAAATGTTGAACTGTTGAAATGTTGAACTGTTGAACTGTTGAACTGTTGAAATGTTGAACTGTTGAAATGTTGAACTGTTGAAATGTTGAACTGTTAAATTGTTAAACTTTTGAACTGTTGAAAATGGAACTGTTGAAATGTTGAATTGTTGAACTGTTGAACTGTTGAAATGTTGAACTGTTGAAATGTTGAACTGTTGAACTGTTGAAATGTTGAACTGTTGAACTGTTGAAATGTTGAACTGTTGAACTGTTAAACTGTTGAACTGTTGAAATATGGAACTGTTGAAATGTTGAATTGTTGAACTGTTGAAATTTTGAGCTGTTGAACTGTTGAAATGTTGAACTGTTGAAATTTTGAGCTGTTGAACTGTTGAACTGTTGACTGGTGAAATGTTGAATTGTTGAACTGTTGAACTGTTGAAATGTTGAACTGTTGAACTTTTGAAATGTTGAACTGTTGAAATGTTGAAATATTGAACTGTTGAACTAGTTCTCGACTATTGAAAGGCGAATCACAACTTGACGGGAAGCCAGTCAATCATCTGTTGACATGTTTGTTTGCTTGTCTGACATGTTTGTTTGCTTGTCTGGCATGTTTGTTTGCTTGTCTGACATGTTTGTTTGCTTGTCTGACATGTTTGTTTACTTGTCTGACATGTTTGTTTGCTTGTCTGACATGTTTGTTTACTTGTCTGACATGTTTGTTTACTTGTCTGACATGTTTGTTTGCTAGTCTAACATGTTTGTTTGCTTGTCTGACATGTTTGTTTACTTGTCTGACATGTTTGTTTACTTGTCTGACATGTTTGTTTACTTGTCTGACATGTTTGTTTACTTGTCTGACATGTTTGTTTACTTGTCTGACATGTTTGTTTGCTTGTCTTACATGTTTGTTTACTTGTCTGACATGTTTGTTTGCTTGTCTGACATGTTTGTTTACTTGTCTGACATGTTTGTTTACTTGTCTGACATGTTTGTTTACTTGTCTGACATGTTTGTTTACCTGTCTGACATGTTTGTTTACTTGTCTGACATGTTTGTTTACTTGTCTGACATGTTTGTTTACTTGTCTGACATGTTTGTTTACTTGTCTGACATGTTTGTTTGCTTCTCTGACATGTTTGTTCACTTGTCTGACATGTTGGTTTACTTGTCTGACATGTTTGTTTACTTGTCTGACATGTTTGTCTGCTTGTCTTACATGTTTGTCTACTTGTCTTACATGTTTATCTACTTGTCTGACATGTTTGTCTGCTTGTCTGACATGTTTGTTTACTTGTCTGACATGTTTGTTTACTTGTCTGACATGTTTGTTTGCTTGTCTTACATCTTTGATCAGTGATTGATAATTGTACGTTGTGTTTAAGTTTAGAAAAGTTTTTTTTAATGTCCTTTAAATAAACCCATTTCTCTCTCTCCAAATGGATGTTTTTATTCCAGAACCTAAAATACATTACCTATAGTATAGTATGTAAAATACATTGGCTATAGTATAGTATATAAAATGCATTGGCTATAGTATCTAATATATAAAGCTCAGTTGGTGTTTGTTTCTTTGTATGTTTGTATGTTTCACTTTTCGACTTTCTGTTATACAGCCACGGAAAAACCAAATAACGGACGGGGATCAAATTTGGCATGACGGTTCCTTTTACCCTGAAGATGTTTTTAAGTTAGTTTTTGTAATTATCCCTTTTGTCCGAATGCCGTAAATTAAATAATCAGAAAATGCAGAGACAAAGAACGACAAAATTTAACCTCATTTCTATATTAAACAACTTTACGCGGACGTTCAAAATACGTTCAAATCGAGTTATTTGTGGTGAAGTTTTTTTCACCCAATACTTTATTTTCAGCGGTGCGCATTAAAAAAATATTATATTGTCTAATTACGGTGCGCACATTTTCGTGTGCGCTTCTTAATTTGAGCTGTGCAGTACAAAGAATTGTCATTTTCTTTACTGTTACTTTCTATTATATTATAGACATGTAAACATATTTAATTACAACTGCCACACGATGCATTAGGTTTAATTGTTTACATGTTTAAATTTAATTGCGAATTTGTTTTAATTATTTTCTGTTCCATAACTCGACATTTAATAAAAACCTATTTATGTAATAATTGTGTCAGTATTTTTTTCAATGCTTCATTTTTAGCGGTGCGCGTTCAAAAATCTTTTATCTCCTGGTTACTGTGCGCACATTTTCGTGTACGCATCTTAAATTTAGCTGTGTCCTATTAATGTAACATTTATATTTCGTTTGTCTTTTACATAAGCTATTGTCTTTTACATAAGCTATACACTTATACCATTTAAACTTAGGCTAACGGACCTATTAACATAGTAGATTAAACTAAATAAAGTGATCCTGAAAACGCTTAATTATTTTGATTTGCGAATTGAATTTGTTATGTTCATTCCTTTGTAGTTGGATTAACATAGGCTATTTTTAAAATCAATTATTGTCATTGTTTCACATTCGTTTTTTAACAGACATTTGATTTGGGTTTTTTTTGTGTTTTTTTTTAAAATGTGGAATATAATTATTTATTTTTTTAAAACAAAATCTGTTGTTGGGCCATGAAAGTGACTCAAAAAAGAATTTCATTCCTTTATGATATTATACCAATTGCATAAAGCAGTAAATTTTATTCGTAAATGCAGACACAAATATATAACAATTCAAATATTATTTCCATGTTAGAACAACTATAAATAGATTACAAAAGTAGGGTTATTTTTGGTCCAGTTGTTATGAGAAGACTTTTTATTAAGCCAGAATATTTCTATAACCATTTATTATTATTGTCTAATTATGGTGCACACATTTTCTTGAATTATTTTTAATACTACTGCTTTAGTTTCTTTCAAGTATTTTAGAAAGAACATTTCATATATAACATTCATAATTTAATTTATTGACGCTATAGGTTAAGTAGATTTTGCCTTTGAGGGGGGGGGTAGGGCCATATGATCTTTATCTCATAGATGCTGTTGCAAATATTGTATTAATTACAATTGTGTTTCGATGCAGTGTCGTAAATATATATGAGCTTTTTTAGTGACGACAGTGGTAGAGATATTTTGCAAAAATGTCAACAAAGCAGTGTCCTTTTTGTAATGGATACAAACAAACAAACATACAAACATCAACTGAGCTTTATATATTAGTAAAGCGTTTAAATTATTTTATTTCGATTTTTCCATGATGCCTTGGATTAATATTTTAAATGTGTGAATGAAATTGCGATTTTAAAAAATATAATTCATAACTCGACATTTAATTAAAAACCATAGATATAGCGAGTTTATCTTATGTTGAAAGCGATGGCCTATGTCAAATAAACTTACACTTTAAAAAAGTTTACATAAGCTATATATATACACCATACAAAAAAAAAGTTTCGCTACTGAAAGTATCAACAGAAGTTGAATAAATTTAGTAAAGTGATCCTGAAAACGCTTAATTAATATGAATTGCGAAATGAACATAATATGTTCATTCCTTTGTAGTCGGAATAACATAGGCCATTTCTAAAGTTACTTTTTAATCATTTTTCAGATAAGCTTATTAACAGACGGTTGAATCTTTTTTTAATGTGGATATATATATCTTTTTTGAAATAATACACATTGCACAAAAACCGTTAAATATAAATTGTGAAATTTAAACACATAAATTTTTTTAAATATTATTTCCCTATTGAAACAACTATGAATACGTCAAAAGGAAGAGTTATTTTGGTCCAGTACATTTACTTTATGACAAGACTTTATTTTATGCGGCCAGGTTTCTGCAATCTTTTATTGTCTAAATGTGGTGTGCACATTTTCTTGATATCATTTTAATGCGACTGTTTTTTTAAAAAGTATTTTAGAAAGCATATTTATAATTTTGTTTATTGGCGCTATGAGTTATGTAGCTTTTGCGTTTTAAGGGATAGTGCCATATGTTCTTTATCTCATAGACGCGGTTACAAATATTGTATTACTTACAATTGAGTTACTATGCAGTGTCGTAATTATATATCAAAATATATGAAATTTTTGAGTGTCGAGGGTGGTAGAGCTCTTTCGGACAACCTATCAGTTATGTTTATTTAGTACAAGTGGGAATGAAATTGTAAATTTAGTTATTATGGTCGTCAAGATTCATTATTTAATACATCATATCTTTTAAATAGTAAGGTAATTTTAAAAGGCACTGCATTAAGTGAAAACAACTCACGCGGTAAAATGGTAAAAATTAAATAATTGTGTCTGTTGTTGTTTTTTTCTCTCTTTTTTTTCTTAAATATATTTAATTATATTTTATTTTTTCCCTTAAAATGGAATATCTCTGTTTCCCATAATATTTTAACTAATAGATGAATCTGAAATATAACTTGGCAAATAAAAATTGTAATAACCAGCAACTAATACTGGGGAAAAGGGTCAGCACACTCCCGCTACGAAGTGCGGGTATATTTCTAGTAGTATATAAATAAAATACATTGGCTATAGTATAGTATACAAAATACATTAGCTATAGTATAGTATATAAAATACATTGGCTATAGTATAGTATACAAAATACATTGGCTATAGAATAGTATATAAAATACATTGGCTATAGTATAGTATAAAAAATACATTGGCTATAGTATAGTATATAAAATACATTGGCTATAGTATAGTATAAAAAATACATTGGCTATAGTATAGTATACAAAATACATTGGCTATAGTATAGTATATAAAATACATTGGCTATAGTATAGTATATAAAATACATTGGCTATAGTCTAGTATACAAAATACATTGGCTATAGTATAGTATATAAAATACATTGGATATAGTATAGTATATAAAATACATTGGCTATAGTATCACTATTTATGGGGGTCTTGCTTACTGTATCTGTCCCATAGACCAGTGCTTCTCAAAGTGGTGGTCCGCGTACCGGTGCCGGTCCGTAGAAGTTATCAAGAAAGGACAGAAAGATATAGTTATAATCCCTTACTGGGCTTGTTTGTAAACATTAATAGTTACTACTTACCCGATAGAATATAGCAACTGTTCGTTAATAAGCAGATAATATGAAACACATAAACAAGAATAAATAAATAACATTTCGCTACCACGTCAGTGAAGTGAAAATAGTTCACAGGTCCCTGGTGCAATGGAAAAATTCTTGCCGGTCCGCCATACTAAAAAGTTTGAGAATCACTGCCCTAGAGACAACACACAGCTCTTGCTGCATGCTGATATGCCTGTCAAGAGTTTATGAATTGCGAAGAGAGCTCAACCAAATTCCACAAAAGAAAAAACTGGATTGGTCTCAACAATTTCAAAATGTGAATTGGACAGCAAAGGTGTCTTTCTTGGATGATATTTTTGACATTTTTAATGAGCTCAGTATATCCATGCAGGGAACGATGACGTCATGCTGTACAATGGCGCACCAAATAGATTGACATAACCAACATCTCGAAGCCTGGAAGTGTCAAGAGATTGTTTCCATGTTTTACAATTAGACAACAAACTATGATGGTTGAACAGCTTCATGCTCCATTTCTACGAAATGTCACCATTGAGCACTGGACAACATTAATAGACCGTTTCGAGTTTTACTTCCCAACAGAAGATGCCCCCGAGTTCTACTTCCCAACAGAAGATGCCCCCGAGTTCTACTTCCCAACAGAAGATGACCTACCGAAAAGTATCGATGGATAGACGATCGATTTATTAGTTGATTTTTATGTAACTTAAGAAGAAATGCAAAGATAAAAAAGCACTGCTAAGTTTTAGTTCCTTTATATTAGTTTTATTTGTGTACCATTGTTTGTTGAGGAAGGCTCTTTCCCGAAATGTTCGCTGTATTGTGACGTCATGTCAGGCTCACTCATTACCTGTTTACATAATTTGTGATGTCATGTTCGGCTCACTCATACCCTGTTTACGTTTCTTGTGACGTCATTTCCGGCTCACTCATACCCTGTTTACACGTCTTGTGACGTCATGTCCGGCGCACTAATACCCTGTTTACATTTCTTGTGACGTCATTTCCGGCTCACTAATACCATGTTTACATTTCTTGTGACGTCATTTCCGGCTCACTAATACCATGTTTACATTTCTTGTGACCTTTTGCCAGGCTCACTCGTACCCTGTTTACATGTCTTGTGACGTCATGTCCTGCTCACTCATACCCTGTTTACATGTCTTGTGACGTCATTTCCGGCTCACTCATACCCTGTTTATATGTCTTGTGACGTCATGTCCGGCTCACTCATACCCTGTTTACATTTCTTGTGACGTCATTTCCGGCTCACTAATACCATGTTTACATTTCTTGTGACCTTTTGCCAGGCTCACTCGTACCCTGTTTACATGTCTTGTGACGTCATGTCCTGCTCACTCATACCCTGTTTACATGTCTTGTGACGTCATTTCCGGCTCACTCATACCCTGTTTATATGTCTTGTGACGTCATGTCCGGCTCACTCATACCCTGTTTGCATGTCTTGTGACGTCATGTTAGGCTCACTCATACCCTGTTTACATGTCTTGTGACGTCATGTTAGGCTCACTCATACCCTGTTTACATGTCTTGTGACGTCATGTTAGGCTCACTCATACCCTGTTTACATGTCTTGTGACGTCATGTTAGGCTCACTCATACCCTGTTTACATGTCTTGTGGCGTCATTTCCGGCGCACTCATACCCTGTTTACATGTTATCCAACTACAAATAGAAAAATTATTCCTGGTCGGCACTACTAAATTTTGAGAAGCACTGCTGTAGAGCACTGTACAGCATTGAATTTGCAGTACTCGAGTTCTATTTATCCAATCAGTCACAACTTGGTAGTTTATTTTTAAAGACCTCAAAGAAGGTTTTGACAATGTCTTACAATTCCTTACTTAATTTATTTAGACATTTGTGGCCATCTAGTTTTGGTGGCCAAGGTAAGATCTAGATAGATCTATTTGAATACTAGTGTAAGATAAGATCTAGATACGTCTATTTGTTCTAGTATCGCATTGGAAGATCCAGGTTTGTCAAATTGTAATACATGTATATTTTGTCTCTATGGCTGTGTTACAATGCCCTCCAGAGGCGGCACTAGGATTTGTAGGGTAGCTCATGGTGTCACCCCTTTACGACTTAACCCATAGAACTCCTCCTAGTTTTCCAGTGTCACATAACGGGAACATACAGAATTTTACATTTTGGTGTCACCCCCCTGATGGTGTCACCGGGGCGGCCCGCCCCCTCCGCACCCACCTAGTGACGCCACTGATGCCCACTCGTGACATCGCTTGTCTTAAAATTCTCCTTTACTTGTCACTGGGCTACATCCATGTCTTTGCTTTACTGAAGGGGAGCTGCGCGAGCAGGGGACAAAACCACCGACAATTATGAGGATATCGACAAATAATGAAGAGAGAAAGTCGCAACAAGTCCTCTTGTGTATCAGTTCTCCATTCATAGAATTTCCGATGAGGAGCGTGATACCTCTGTAACTTACTTCCACCCGACTTGCGTCTGTACCGCAGACTTACCCGGCGGTCTTCAATAAATCGTTTCACCTGCATCTACTGAGAAGAGTTCTGCAATTATCTGCTGTTCCTACGGGTGACGGGGCCTGTCATTAGCGAGCTGCCGACCCTCCGAGCACACGCGCTTGAGCATTGATCAGACGAGATGTGACGTATTGTAGTCGGGCAGACGACAAGCGAGGGGTCTGTTGTGTGAGCAATGTCGAGGGAATTGAAGATGAGGTATTGAAGGGACGGCAGCAACATCCGTCGACAGGGAGAGAAGGTTGGGCGTGACGTTGATGGTAAGTACCGATGTAAGAGATGGTTGCCCATGATGTTGATGGTAAGTACAGATGTAAGAGATGGTTGGCCATGATGTTGATGGTAAGTACTGATGTAAGAGATGGTTGGCCATGATGTTGATGGTAAGTACTGATGTAAGAGATGATTGGCCATGATGTTGATGGTAAGTACTGATGTAAGAGATGGTTGGCCATGATGTTGATGGTAAGTACTGATGTAAGAGATGGTTGGCCATGATGTTGATGGTAAGTACTGATGTAAGAGATGGTTGGCCATGATGTTGATGGTAAGTACTGATGTAAGAGATGGTTGGCCATGATGTTGATGGTAAGTAAAGATTAACAAATGAGATTTTGGCGTTACTTTTGGACGCTAAAGGGATCAAAATGGGATCAAAAGGGGATCATCGTTAGTGGCGAGCTTAGTTTAGTGGACCTCTCGCTCCGTCGACATTTGAGCCATCACTTGGTGTAAGAATGAATGACGTGTATTGATGGCGATGCGAACAAAACCCATTCAGAAGTAGAACATAACAGGATTATTCATCAAAATTAGAACATAACAGGATTATTCATCAAAATTAGAACATAACAGGATTATTCATCAAAATTAGAACATAACAGGATTATTCATCAAAATTAGAACATAACAGGATTATTCATCAAAATTAGAACATAACAGGATTATTCATCAAAATTAGAACATAACAGGATTATTCATCAAAATTAGAACATAACAGGATTATTCATCAAAATTAGAACATAACAGGATTATTCATCAAAATTAGAACATAACAGGATTATTCATCAAAATTAGAACATAACAGGATTATTCATCAAAATTAGAACATAACAGGATTATTCATCAAAATTAGAACATAACAGGATTATTCATCAAAATTAAAATAAAACGTGTGTAACATAAGTACTAGCTGATATTTCAATTTTCTTTTGAATGATCCATTCTGGAGCATTTGTATCCACTATGTATATTATATCTGTCAGATTGTTATATCTTATAACAACAGTATTGTATCCAATATGTATATTATACCTGTTAGCTTGCTATTTGTTTTACCTACAGCATTATGAAGACTACATGCGTGATAAATGAAAATTAAATTAGGAGCATGGACTAAAATATTTTCTCAAAGAATAATTATCTATGTCATTTTACACTATTTGATCACATGTCAATTTACACTATTTGATCACAAGTCAATTTACACTATTTGATCACATAACTTAGTTGTAAAACATCATCTAAGTGTAGGGCTTGCTCTCCGCAATAACCAACCTATGTTCATCCCGGCACACGAAGTGAGGAGGTGCAGCATTATGTCCGGAGCTAGGCTGCCATGCTGACAATTGGAGGCCCTGTTGTTATAGCACTATGCCCGGGCTAGGCTGCCATGCCGACAATTGGAGGCCCTGTTGTTATAGCACTATGTCCGGGCTAGGCTGCCATGCCGACAATTGGAGGCCCTGTTGTTATAGCACTATGTCCGGGGCTAGGCTGCCATGCCGATAATTGGAGGCCCTGTTGTTATAGCACTATGTCCGGGGCTAGGCTGCCATGCCGACAATTGGAGGCCCTGTTGTTATAGCACTATGTCCGGGCTAGGCTGCCATGCCGACAATTGGAGGCCCTGTTGTTATAGCACTATGTCCGGGGCTAGGCTGCCATGCCAACAATTGGAGGCCCTGTTGTTATAGCACTATGTCCGGGCTAGGCTGCCATGCCGACAATTGGAGGCCCTGTTGTTATAGCACTATGTCCGGGGCTAGGCTGCCATGCCTACAATTGGACGTCCTGTTGTTATAGCACTATGTCCGGGCTAGGCTGCCATGCCGACAATTGGAGGCCCTGTTGTTATAGCACTATGTCCGGGGCTAGGCTGCCATGCCGACAATTTGAGGCCCTGTTGTTATCTAGACTGTCCCAGTGTGTGGTGTCATGACAGTCGTCTGTCTATACTCATTGGAGACAGAAATACGTGAAGATATTTAATACTTTGATAACAGCATGGCGATCTGGGCCACATTTACACAAAACGACAAACTAACGAGTGGAATAAATGTGTTTTTATAACGAGTTGAACCTGCAATATAATAATATAGAGGGATAGTGTCTACACAACGAGACAGTGATTATAATCATATAGTGGGATTGTGTCTACTCAACGATGCATCAGTGCTCAACTGCCCGAAGTCAACTAATACAGACATGCATTCTATTCTCCGCGACGAGGTGAAGCTGGCTGTACGAAAATTGAAAAAGGGGAAATCAGCTGGAGTGGACAACATTCCGGGCGAACTGATTCAAGCAGGAGGTGACCCCGTAATAAACATCCTAACTAACATGTGCAACAAGATCTGGCAGACAGGGAAATGGCCAACCCCCTGGACGCAATCGCTGGTTATCACGCTCCCAAAAAAGGGTAATCTACAGATGTGTCAGAATTACCGTACAATCAGCCAGATTAGTCCCCCCAGCAAAGTCATGCTTATGATCATATTAAACAGACTGAAACCACAAGCAGAGCAAATCATTTCAGAAGAGAGGCGGGCGTCAGAGCAGGAAGAAGCACAACGGAGCAAATCTTTAACCTTCGAGTGCTCTGTGAAAAACATCTCCAACACCAGAGTGACCTCTATCATGTCTTTATAGACTTTAAAAAAGCGTTCGACAGAGTGTGGCCTGCGGCACTGTAAGCAACTATGCACAATTTCAACATTAAACCTCATTGAAGTGATCAAGAACCTTTACAACAGAGCAACCAGCGCAGTACTCTTCCACAGCAAGCTGGGAGATTGGTTCAAGACCACTGTTGGTGTCAGACAAGGATGCTTACTTTCCCCAATCCTCTTCAACATCTTCCTTGAAAGGTTTATGACAGATGTGCTAGAACAGTGCTTCTCAAACTTTTTAGTATGGCGGACCGGCAGGACATTTTTCCATTGCACTGACAATTTTTTCTGTCCTTTTTTTGAGAACATCTGCGGACCGGCAGCAGATGGCCCGCGGACCACCACTTTGAGAAGCACTGTGCTAGAAGACCATGTCGGAACAGTCATCATCGGAGGGAGAAGTATAACCAACCTACGCTTCGCCGATGACATAGACGGCCTAGCTGGTAGCGAGGACGAACTAAAAGAATTCCTTGCAAAGCTAGAGAAAACAGCAAAGGCGTACGGCGTGGAAATCAACGCAGAAAAGACCAAGGTCATGGCACATAGAAAATTCTGAAGTGAGATTCGGATAAACGGGCAAAAACTCGAAGAAGTCTCCACCTTCAAGTATCTAGGGGCCATAATATCCGACGAAGGCTCAAAGCCAGAAATTCTTGCCAGAGTGGCCCAAACAATGGCAGCATTGAGTAAACTAAAGCACATCTGGCAAAGCAAGAAACTCTCCTTGAGATCAAAGATGCGACTAATGCGCTCTCTGGCGATGTCGATCTTCTTGTATGGTTGTTAGGCTTGGACGCTCACTGCAGACCTCCAAAGGAAGAATCAATGCGCTAGAGATGAGATGTTTCAGAAAGATATTGAACATCTCCTACACAGCGCACATCACAAATGAAGCGGTCCGCAGCACAATAAGTACTGTCATTGGCCCTTACGATTACCTTCTCACCTCCATTAAGAAAAGGAAACTACGATGGTACGGACACGTGACAAGAACTGGAGGTCTCGCAAAGACTATATTGCAAGGCACAGTCCAGGGAGGAAGGAAAAGGGGCAGACAAAAGAAGAGATGGGATGACGATACCAAAGAGTGGACCGGCCTGTCATTCAGCGAATCTCAAAGGGCAGCACAGGACCGGGACAAATGGCGTGAGATAGTGAGCAGTTCACGATGGTGCCCCAACGACGGGTTAAGGGATAGTTCAAGTTCAAGTTCAAGTCTACTCACCGAGGCGGTGCAGATGTCAGTGATCAGGATCGCCGCGTATAGGACCGTGTCTGGCTATATTTTGGGCGTGCTCGTGGTAACTTGAATCCAGGTCTAAGATTGAATACAATCTCTGTCAAAGTACGCCAGGAGCAACCCGGCTCTGTTCTAAGATTGAATACAATCTCTGTCAAAGTACGCCAGGAGCAACCCGGCTCTGTTCTAAGATTGAATACAATCTCTGTCAAAGTACGCCAGGAGCAACCATGCTCTGTTCTAAGATTGTCTAGAATCTCTGTCAAAGAATGCTGGAGCAACCCTGCTCTGTTCTAAGATTGAATACAATCTCTGTCAAAGAATGCCGGAGCAATCCCTGCTCTGTTCTAATATTGTATATAATCTCTGTCAAAGAACGCAGGAGCAACCCTGCTCTGTTCTAAGATTGTCTAGAATCTCTGTCAAAGAACGCTGGAGCAACCCTGCTCTGTTCTAAGATTGAATAAAATCTCTGTCAAAGAACGCCGGAGCAACCCTGCTCTGTTCTAAGATTGAATTCAATCTCTGTCAAAGAACGCTGGAGCAACCCTGCTCTGTTCTAAGATTGAATACAATCTCTGTCAAAGAACGCCGGAGCAATCCTGCTCTGTTCTAATATTGTATATAATCTCTGTCAAAGAACGCAGGAGCAACCCTGCTCTGTTCTAAGATTGTCTAGAATCTCTGTCAAAGAACGCTGGAGCAACCCTGCTCTGTTCTAAGATTGAATACAATCTCTGTCAAAGAACGCCGGAGCTACCCTGCTCTGTTCTAAGATTGAATACAATCTCTGTCAAAGAACGCTGGAGCAACCCGGCTCTGTTCTAAGATTGAATACAATCTCTATCAAAGTACGCCAGGAGCAACCCGGCTCTGTTTCTTATTGTTATTTATTTTTTCCAGACCACAGAAAAAAAACAACTGATAATAAAATCGTAATGTGAGCCTAAGATCGTGCACTGCTCTGAGCGCGAATCAATTAAATTGAAGTTAAACAGCGAATGATTCTCCCACAAACCTCTCGGAATATCCGGTATCGTAATCGATATCTGCATTCGCATAAATCACACACCTTTCATAGGAGGAACTATTTAAGTGGCTAGATCACGTGGTTTGTTCGTGGATCGACTCCAGGGAAGCATTAACCTCAAGTGCAAAGACAGTGAGTATCGATCCCACAATTACAAGACTTTTTAATTGATTGTTAAACATGACAGAAGGGGTTTTACCTAGAGCAGAGGCGTCACTAGGGGTTTTACCTAGAGCAGAGGCGTCACTAGGGGTTTTACCTAGAGCAGAGGCGTCACTAGGGGTTTTACCTAGAGCAGAGGCGTCACTAGGGGTTTTACCTAGAGCAGAGGCGTCACTAGGGGTTTTACCTAGAGCAGAGGCGTCACTAGGGGTTTTACCTAGAGCAGAGGCGTCACTAGGGGTTTTACCTAGAGCAGAGGCGTCACTAGGGGTTTTACCTAGAGCAGAGGCGTCACTAGGGGCTTTTACCTAGAGCAGAGGCGTCACTAGGGGTTTTACCTAGAGCAGAGGCGTCACTAGGGGTTTTACCTAGAGCATAGGTGTCACTAGGGGTTTTACCTAGAGCAGAGGCGTCACTAGGGGTGCCTCTGACCAAGAGGCGTCACTAGGGGGTTTTGCCTCTGACCAAGAGGCGTCACTAGGGGGTGCCTCTGACCAAGAGGCGTCACTAGGGGGTGCCTCTGACCAAGAGGCGTCACTAGGGGGTGCCTCCAGACCAAGAGGCGTCACTAGGGGGTGCCTCTGACCAAGAGGCGTCACTAGGGATCGGGGGTGCCTCTGACCAAGAGGCGTCACTAGTAGGATGCGGGGGTGCCTCTGACCAAGAGGCGTCACTAGTAGGATGCGGGGGTGCCTCTGACCAAGAGGGCGTCACTAGTAGGATGCGGGGGGTACATCTGACCAAGAGCACGCCAAGTATCACTGAGTAGTGAAACTATTGCTGTCACTAGTGAAAGATGGAGTTGGTTAATTAACAAAACCTAGTATCAACTTCAGATGAGATGGCGATTCCCGTTTTGTGTGTGTGTTTCCGTGTTGGTATGTGTGTGTGTGTGTGTGTATGTGTGTGTCCCCCATAACCATTTATTTCTGTGTGAATGTTGCCAAGTCGCGACTGTTGTGAATAAAATCAGCCAAACTCACTTGTGATAATAAATTGGTTGACGAATATTTGGACACTTCCTTGGCCTTATGACGGGGTCCTCCAAACGTTTTGCCATATTTATATTTATTAAAAGTATGTGCGGGCCATTATTCCATATATTTTAAGTATGTGACGGCCGGATAAAGACGTTACAAAAAACTGACATACAGTGTGAATGAGTACAGGCTTTTACATCATTTGTTTTTTGTGAGCTTTTAATTAGTAAGTGTGATATTTTGGAGGAGAAAATAAGGACAAAATAATATCTTGATTTTTGTCACTTTTTAAATGTCTCATTCCATCATTTAAATTTTTTTTTAAAATTAACAAATAATGGTCAAGTTAGGGAGTAATATTTTTTATTATTTTTTTAAAATACTTTCTTAAATGAATAAAAACGTTTTTAAATATAAATAGCGTAGTACACAACTCAGCATTTATTTACTTTTCAGAGTTAACAAAAATAAACGATTTAATGACGTCAATTATTGCCATGGTGGGTCGTTGAATGTTGTACACGTAACAGAACTAAACTGCCTCGGCTTTTTGTAATGAATTCTAACGTTGAAAAACAATCAAACATCTTGGATTTTTGCATTCATTTGAATTCATCTTTTGTTGTACTCAAAACAACTTATTATTTCTTGAAAATTTAATATTTTAAAAAATAAGACTCAGTCAATTATTAAAATGAGGCCGCGGTCCAGTTAAAATTTGAGCGTGGACCGTATTTGGCTCGCGGGCCGGACTTTGGAAACCCCCGCCCACCTAAAGACAATAAATTATTTAAATTTCCACTGTTCACATGTCCTCGGTCATGTTGACATGTCCTCGGTCATGTTGACATGTCCTCGGTCATGTTGACATGTCCTCGGTCATGTTGACATGTCCTCGGTCATGTTATGTTTCTCCAGCCCTAAACGTCAATTATTTAATAGTTAAATTTTGCAGCCCTAATTATTACCAATAATGAAAAGCTTTTTAAAAAATATAAAAATCCAAAAAGCTTGAGTTGTTTTTCGTAACGAAAAAATAATCTTAAGCAGCATTAGTAGTACAACTTTTTAAAATGAGAGATGTGCATTGGTACTGCAAACTCTTTGATGTTCAGTTTTAAATGTGCTCATAATTCTTTATTCTGATTTGTTTGGTGTTTTTTTTCTGTTGAAGGATATAAGGGACGCAACCATTTCCACCAAGCTGTGACTCCGAGTGACGGATCATGTCCATACGTCACCAGCTCCACACATATTTCTACAAGCGAATCAGAAAGTTTCAACACACCAAATATTTTTGGTCTCGCAGCTGAATCGCCAGACATCTCGCCAGACAACATCTCATGTCTGAAACGGTTCTCAAAGAAACGGGCGCCCCGAGATACACGCGTGGCTACTTCCAGATATGGGCGTCTGCCGTGCCCATGGTGGCCATCTGCGTGGTGACCATCGCGGCCAACGGGGCCATCCTGAGCATGTTCCTGAGCCGCAGGGGCCTCCGCAGATGCAAGAATCTGTACTTCGTGAGTCTGGCGATGGCGGACTTCCTCCTCGGCGTCATCGAGCCGTACAAGATGACCAAAGATCTCCACATGACCTGGGACAGTGGCTGGAGCTGCAGGATCTACCAGACGGCGCGTCAGGCCCTCGGCTACGTCTCGTTTCTCAGCGTGTTCCTCGTGACTCTTGACAAGTGGCGCGCCACTCACTACCCGGTGTCATACAGAAGCAAGTCCACCAAGTGCATGACGGTCTCGGCCGTGGCCTCGGTCTGGATTATCAGCTTCCTGACCTTCACCTTCCCACAGATCTGGTGGGACAGCTTCCTTCACTCTCATGACGCCCCTCAGGGAGGCGCCCTGACGCCGTCGGACAACGGGATAATTACAACACCAGGCCAGGCGGTGGTGCTGGGGCACGAGGGCGGCAACGACTCGTGGCACGTCCGTTACTCCATCAGGAAGGATTCCGCAGCACACGAGCACAGCGTCTGCCCCGAGGGCTATCACCTATCGTTCAACTTATCCATCTTCTCCACGACCTTCTTCTACATCGTCCCCATCATCGCCATGTTTGTGTTTGACGTCAGCTTGTATCTAAAGATCAAGTGGCGGAAGAGCGTCGAGGTTCAGAGGTCAACAAGTGTCACTGATACGTACTTCATGACCTTGAAAAAGCCGGCACTGGAACTTCCGGAAAGTTGTATGAACAGCCACGGGGGTGAGGAAGATCCGGCCAAGGAATCCCTGCTGAAGAACTCCGACAATAAACCAATCAACAAACACCTTTCTCTCGGCGCGCGAAGCGAACGACGTCACAGCTCACTTCCGGCGATATCGCCCATCATCAAGGGGCGGACTTCTAGTGGCCGACGAGTCTCCATGCCTGAAAGCAACACCGGAAGTGGTGGTTGTCGGTACGTGGGGCGGAAGTGGTCCGGCTGCGCCACGGCGCTGAGCAACAATCAGAACGCCCCTCCAACCCCCCTCGCCAACCTGGCACCCAGGCTCCACAACGAGGACATGGTCCACGACATCCTGGTCAAGCAGGACAAGAAGACGGTGACCTGCCTGGCCCTCATGCTCGCGGTCCTCGTCTCGAGCTGCCTGCCCCACGCCGTGGTCAACATGATCAACTCGAGGTGCTGGTGTCTCCATGGGAACACGATGACCGCCAGCTCGTGGTTCGTGCTACTGGACCACGCGGTCAACCCGATCCTGTACGGCCTCATGTACGTCCAGTTTAAGAACGTGCTCAAGCAGTGGATGTTGGTGGAGAGAATCCACGCCTTTCGGATGAGGGACACACTCATCCTCAAAAACCTGCAGAAGAAGTTCGTCTCTGAGGAGAACAACAAAGAGAAGAGTCCGAATCCTCAGACCAAACAGAACCAGTTCCAAGTGCCTAACGTCTCACCACATCTCAGCTTCACGTACGGCGAGACCGACAACACGTTGTTGTAGATCATTCTAGAAGGTAAGATCCATGTTTACGGCTAGATGTGCTGTGTTGTTTGTGTTCACGTTTATGGCAAACTGTGATGTGTTGTTTGTGTTCACGTTTATGGCGAACTGTGCTGTGTTGTTTGTGTTCACGTTTATGGCAAGCTGTGCTGAGTAGTTTGGTGTTCGGATGGAATACAGTTAAACTTCAATTATTTAAGGACAGGTAGTCTAACTTTTGGCTGTTGGATAGCGAAGTCAATAGTGCGATCGCCTCACAAGCTGAGGGGCGTGGGATCTAGCCCACGTTAAAGCCACAATAATAAAACAAACCCGTAAAAACAAAGTTTTTGACTATAAATCCCTTATATATGAGACATAACTAACAGTATTGATTATTTTCAAACGCGACAAACATTTACAGACTGAATCTGTCTTAACTCAACTTTGCTTCATAACCATGGGGGGGGGTGGGGGGAAAAGTCTGGTCAACGATCGCTGGACCGAGTTCAGCGTGACACGTAAAATGTAAACAAAAGCACCTCGGTACTTAGATGGGTCGCGTCAACGCGCGAACTGAGCTTTCACGTGAAAAAAACGATAACAATCCGTGAAATTGAATTACATACCTCATATAGAGATAAACTAAAAAATGCATTAATTTATTTACGGTACGTTCGATCGATCTGAAATTTTGATAGGTGAGATGGGTTCATTTGCCAAATTTCAGCTCGATCGGATCACGGAAAGTGGGTCATTTTTTACCTTCGTTTTATTGCCCGCCCAAGACAGAGAGAGATGACGACAGACAGAGACGGCGGTGAAGTTAATATAAGGGATTTAAAAATGATGAATGAATAACGCTAAGAAAGTCCCCCGCTGTCCTGGAAGGGAGATGGGGCACCCACCAAGGTCTACCAAGCCCCTAGTAATTTCTAATGAAAATATTACGACCCCCTACGACCATCGTCTAACTTTATAACATTATTTATATACAGAATCATAACGATCTATTATTGAACTAAAACTTGATCAGCAGTATGTTATACGCTTACTTTTATACACTCCACACTTCTCGAATTATAATGGCAAGTAGCAGTATCCAGTTTTCACATGAAATATTCAACACGCACAAGAGCAGTGACTGATATTTGTTAACTGTTATTCATTGCCGATTGTGAGGTTCCATAGACAGGAAGTAAGGTAATCAAGTGTAGTAAGAATGCCAGAATTTTTACACGCTTTTATTTAAGGCACACTGTATCCATGCGTCAAATCTTGTAACGTCAAATTAAACCACCTTTAATGGTCCTACAGCTCTCAAAATGTTACCACAGATAAATCTTGGATGACAATGCATTGTGTTAAAAATTTCAGATCGATCGTGTGTACCGTAATTAAATTAATGCATTTTTAAATTTATCTCTGTATATGTTATCACTCACATCACATCAATAAACTACACCGCAATTCGCTCTAGAGGAATACAAGTAATTTCAATGTGTTGACGCCAGAAGTGGATTGCAGGTTAAGCGATAATATTAAAGAGTTTTTATTATAAGTTTAAAAATGATGAAATTCTTCAAGCCTTCCTGGTCGATTGGTTAGTGTGATCAATTGCCGACCTGGAGGTGCGGGTTCAATTTTCAGTTGGGGAAAGTGTTTTTTTTAATTAATAAATTTGTAATTAATAATATATCTTTTTACCACTATCACATTTAGGTTATTGACAATGAAGTTTTACTGATTAAATTTAATTGTTAAGATCCAAAAATCGATTAAAATAATTTTGAGACAAAAGAGTAGAAAATAAAATATTTTAAAAAAATCTTTTTTTAAAAAGACACGCTTTTATTTGCATATAGAAAGTGCACTAAAAAGAAGAAAAGAAAAAATTTCTATATTTACAGGTGAAATCCTTGAACCTATCCACTGCACATTTAAGTGTGGGGCGCCCATCACAAATCATTTCTCTTTGCAACTATTCTTATCTTATCTTATCTGTTTACAGATGCTCCTTCTATACAGGAGATTAGTGCGTCCTACGTTTTTCTATGGTTTGTGTTTAGTCCTGCATTTTTATTAGAGATTTAAATGTTGATAAAGAGTTGATTTTCCTGGTTTCTTCAGGCAACCCATTCCACACCCGAATTTTGGACGGGAAGAACGAAAATTTGTATGTGTTTGTTCTTGCATGCGGAATAAGAAAGGTGTTTTTATCCTTATGTCTATCTGAGGGTTGTATTAAGTTATCTTTGTGTTGTATTTCTAAATTAGAATTAATTGCTTTATGTATGATTACTACTTTGCTCTTGGTTCTTCTATCCTCTAGTGTTTCAAGGTTTAATGATTTAACTAATGGTGTTATTCTTGTCAGTTTTGAATATTCTCCAGTAATGAATCTGGCAGCTCTTTTTTGGATTTGTTCTAGTTTATCAATGCTTTCTTTGGTGGATGGGTCCCATACAGAAGATGCATATTCTAGTACAGGTCTCACCAAAGTGAGGTAGCATTTTAGTTTTATATCTCTATTACATTTGTTAAAATTTCTTTTTATAAATGTAGCCGAGTGGTGGTGGCTATGAATTGTTAGTTTGGTTGTTGTTAATTACTTCACAATTAACACACACAAGTAAATGAAATGCAGGTAGGTCGTGAGGACTATAGTTTGTATAATATTTATTTGAATTCTGAATACTTTCTAATATTAGCACAGCAACTGATGCCTAAGTATTTTAACAATGGAAACACAGTGTACAGTTATACTACAGCCTATACTATCCCTGCAAAGCTAGCTAAGCACTGATCTCCGACTGTCGTTCTACGGTGTAATTCTCCGGTCTTCTCCTCCGGTGTTGTTCTCGGGGTTGTTCTCTCTAAAACACTAAACTCTCGCCTTATATCCTCGGTTTCCCTCGAGGTGTCAAAGCTTAATCTATTAACCTTCGACCCTTAATTTTCCCCCCACAAATTCTTTCCCGGGTTTATCCGTGACTTTCTTTACAAGTAACAATGATAAATAACTGTTGTCTTCCTTACAACCAACGCCCCTTAATAGCTGACCCAATCAACCAGACGTGAGGTGTTAGGTGTGTTCCTCACGTTCCGTGGTCCATTCAGAGTTCATTGATACATCGGCGTGGTCGCCGGGCGTGAGCGCATAGGCGTTTCCCCACGTCCTACGTCCGACTCAGAATTCATTGATACGATTTATGCGCATTTGACCACCCAACATCGGCGTGGCCGCAACTGAGCGTGAAGTCAAGCACGTGACTTTCCTTACAGGCAACAATGATGTATATACACCAATTAATAGTTCACTCCTCGACCAGACGTGCGGTTTAAGCACGTTCTGTGGTCCATTCGGATTGCATTGATACAAGGGCGTGGCCGCTTGATAGATTTATGAGCCCCTCCCTGGCCATCCAGCATCGGCGTGGGCTTACTGTAACATGCTAAACTATGGTGCATCTTATTTACTGTAAGTACCCTAAAATTCTGAACGCACTGCCACATAAAGCCTAAGGTTTTGTTTTATTTTTTAATAACTTCATTGACATGAGGATTCCATGATAGTTTCTCATTTATTAAGACTCCTAAGTATGTTGCATCTTTAGTTTGGGTCAGTTCTTTTCCATGAATGTAATATTTTGAATTTATTTGTTTCTTTTTCTTTGTTACTCTTAACAGTTGACACTTTTCTGGGTGGAAAGACATACTCCACTTAGTTTCCCATTTAATCAGTTCATCTAAGTCTTTTTGTAAAATTTTGCTATCTTGTTCTGATTTAATTGTTCTATAGATTATACAATCATCAGCAAATAACCTAACTTTCGTTCCTGTTGAGATGTTTTTGGGTAAATCATTTATATAAATTAAAAAGAGTAAGGGACCTAGCACAGTTCTTGTGGAACTCCTGAGTTAACCTTTATTGGTGCAGATTTAGATCCATTAATTATTACAGTTTGCTCCCTGCCCAAAAGGAAGTCTTGGATCCAATGATGTAAGGGACCTGAGATTCCAAAGTAGTTAAGTTTTTTCAAGAAAACTAAGGTGGTGAACTTTGTCAAATGCTTTTGAGAAGTCTAGTAATATTGTATCTATTTGATCATTATTGTCTAAGCCTTTTGATAGTTCATCTATTAAACCTATTAATTGTGTTTCACATGATCTGTTTTTTCTAAAGCCGTGTTGATGTGGACATGGGGCATTATATTTGTTTAGGTGGTTAACTATTCTACTATATATTATGTGTTCTAGTAATTTACATGTGATACTAGTAAGTGATACAGGTCTGTAATTACCAGGGTCTGATTTATCCCCTTTCTTAAAGAGTGGAGTTACGTTAGCTAATTTCCAATCCTGTTGAACTTTACCCTGGTTTAGAGAGGCTTGAAAAAGAACTACAAGGATTGGGGACAGTTCATTGCTTAGTTCTTTTAATAATCTTGCAGGCAATTCATCTGGGCCAGTGGCTTTGTTTATTTTTAGCTTTTTTTAGGAGTGAATTTATACCTATCTCGTCTACAGTTATGTTACCTATTTCTTCCATTTTATTTAACTTTATTAAAACTTCCTTGTCGCCTGAGGCAGAGAATGATGATGCAAAATATGTGTTAAGGATATTAGCTTTAGTCTCATTATCATTATAGGTTTTTATTATTTGAGCCTTTTAGTTTGGCTATTCCTGTAGGTTCCATTTTTTTTAGATTTGTTAAAGGACCATAAGTTTTTATTGTTATCTTTAGAAATTAAATTGTTTATATATTGATTTTGGAGGTTTCGTCTAAGTTTTTGTGTCAAGTGTTTGATCTTTAATTACTTTTTGTGTATCCTTTTTGAATTGGTAGCTTAAATTTCTTAAATAAGTTCTCTTTTGTTTGCATAGCTTTTTCAATTTAAAATTGAACCAGCATTTGTTAATTTTATTTGATGTTAATTTTGTTGGAACATTCTCATCCATTTTAGTTTTTATATCTTTCCAAATTTCTTCTACTGGGCTATTTGTATTAAATTTACTTAGGAAATGTTGTTTGAAGTTAGCCGCTGATTGGTGTATTTTTATGGAATTACATTTATTCCAAAGATATATATTATTCTTTTAGGTATCCTATT
This sequence comes from Ampullaceana balthica, assembly GCA_944989445.1. Taxonomy (NCBI): domain Eukaryota; kingdom Metazoa; phylum Mollusca; class Gastropoda; family Lymnaeidae; genus Ampullaceana; species Ampullaceana balthica. The sequence continues at coordinate 171,731 of CALYLW010000672.1, forward strand.
AATTTAAGTTTTTATTGTATTGGTGACCCTAACAATATCATGGTCGGACAGTCCTGGAATTATTTTATAATCTAACACTAGTCCAAGTGTATTTGTTAGGAATAAATCTAGTGTTTTATTTTTCTTTGTTGTTTTTTTTTACTATCTGTTCTCGGCTTACGTCGTTTATAGTATTTATAAAGTGTTCGTTAATATCTTTATTAGTTTGATGGTTATCAATTGTATAGTTTTTCTAATTTATATGTGGAAGATTAAGTCCCCCATAATCCAAATTGCAGAATCTTTATGATTTTCTTTTATGAAATTTAATTGACTAAAAAGATTCTTCATGTATTCTAGGTTTGTATTCGGTGGTCTATATATTATACTGCCTACAACTATTCCTTTGCATATAGATAAATATTTCTAATTAATATGAACGTAGCATGTATATGATCAAAATTGATAAACTTTTAATGTGATTAATATTCAAACAAATTTGTATTTATGTTTCGCAGCCTTGTACATGATAGAGAGTTGTGATGAGCCCCCCCACGCTTTTATGTGCAGTGGATAGGTTCACGGATTTCACCTGTAAATATAGGACAAAATTATTTATTTCTTTTTAGTGCACTTTCTATACGTAAATAAAAGCGTGTTCTGTTTAAAAAAAAATTTAAGTATTTTATTTAGACTTAACATGGATCCTGCCAGTAATTCGAGGTTTTCATTTCATGTCAGGACAAATCATATATATCATATCATACCCATAGCAAATCCATAAAGTCCTACACACCATCAAGTCACAGCTCTCTATAAAGACCTACACACAATCAAGTCACAGGTCTCCATAAAGTCCTACACACCATCAAGTCACAGGTCTCCATAAAGTCCTACACACCATCAAGTCACAGCTCTCTATAAAGTCCTACACACAATCAAGTCACAGGTCTCCATAAAGTCCTACACACCATCAAGTCACAGCTCTCTATAAAGTCCTACACACAATCAAGTCACAGGTCTCCATAAAGTCCTACACACCATCAAGTCACAGCTCTCTATAAAGTCGTACACACCATCAAGTCACAGCTCTCTATAAAGTCCTACACACCATCAAGTCACAGCTCTCTATAAAGTCCTACACACCATCAAGTCACAGGTCTCCATAAAGTCCTACACACCATTAAGTCACAGGTCTCCATAAAGTCCTATACACCATTAAGTCACAGGTCTCCATAAAGTCCTACACACCATTAAGTCATAGGTCTCCATAAAGTCCTACACACCATCAAGTCACAGATCTCCATAAAGTCCTACACTCCACCATATTATGACTACCTCCTACATACAGGAGCAACAACCATGTCTTTTTACACAATTTCCACTCTCCTACCATCAAGGTTACCTTCGCCTTTCTTCCCTTCAATCCACACTCCTAATGTTTCAATCCGACCCTCCCTCCGACCCATCCTAATGTTTCAATCCGATCCTCCCTCCAACCCATCCTAATGTTTCAATTCGATCCTCCCTCCGACCCTCCCTCCGACCTCCCTCCGACCCTCCCTCCGACCCTCCCTCCGACCCCTCCTAATGTTTCCATCCGAACCCTCCTCCTACATCACGAAGATGAATTTCCGGTCATTCCTCATCCAGGTCACGTGATTCTTTAATATACCGGCCAGTTTTTTCACTATCTCATCCAACCGGAAGTAGCTTCGAAATCTCCTCTCTTTTTCTTTTGTAACCGCTCTGCTTTCTTTTGTCGGGAGACGTCCCCCCCACACCCTCCCCGCTCTGTGTGTTTATTGTGACGTAAACGTTCTCTGACATTTTACATACGACACTACTCCATTGTCAGCCGTGCTAGACAAAAGCAACAACTAACAGCAGATTTTATCTTATGTTATCCCCATCTTATCTTATGTTATCCCCATCTTATCTTATGTTATCCCATCTTATCTTTCTGCGCTGAACAACAAAAGGATGTGGTGGGGGGGAGTGGGGTGTGGCGTGTACTTGGCATTCTGCGTGCGACGGGACTATATGAACAATTGAATTTGATTAACATGACAATAGACTTCGTGAGGGATGGACAACATTGAACGGACATCACTGAATGGACCACACTGAATGGACCACACTGAATGGACCACACTGTACTGACCATACTGAATGGAACACGCTGAATGGACCACACTGAATGGACCACATTGAACGGACCATACTTAATGGACAACACTGAATGGACCATACTGAACGGACCATATTAAACGGACTGCACTGAACTGACCACACTGAACTGACCACACTGAACTGACGACACTGAATGGACCACACTGAATGGACCACACTCAACTGACCACACTGAACTGACCACACGGAACTGACCACACTGAATGGACCACACTGAATGGACCACACTGAATGGACCACACTCAACTGACCACACTGAACTGACCACACGGAACTGACCACACTGAATGGACCACACTGAATGGACCACTTAACTGACCACATTGAACGGACCACAATGAACAGATCACCATGAACGGACCACACATCTTCTTAAGCCTCAATTAGCTGTAATCAGAAGTCACGGGGTGCGCACGTGATCTTGTCGGTGATGTACTTCCTGCCCTGCGCCTCATCTTACCGAGAAAAGTAACAACAAGAGTCGCAAAGCTTTCCACCACATGCCTCCATAGAACTTTCCACCACATGTGTCCATAGAACTTTCCACCACATGTCTCCATAGAACTTTCCACCCCATGCATCCATAGAACTTTCCACCACATGTCTCCATAGAACTTTCCACCACATGTCTCCATAGAACTTTCCAACACATGGCTGCATAGAAGTTCCTCCACATGTCTCCATAGAACTTTCCAACACATGGCTACATAGATGTTCCTCCACATGCCTACTGCACGAATCTATGTTTTTGGGAACAATACCTGATCGACATATCAATATACACAATCTAAAGCTTAGGGCCCTCGCTTTCTTGGCCCCGTCCCGCCCCCCCCCCAAAAAAAAATTGTCCAAGTAAGCAATCGTCTTATTTAGCACTGACATAAAAATATGGCCTCGTATCTTAAATAGCGTAGGGCCTTAACAAGTCTAAATTTGGCACTGTTTGGGAAAAAACATGTTTCTACACATCCCCCCTCTCCTCTTACTGGCACTATTCTCTCTGCCTCTTCCCCCTACACACACACAGTTTTTTCTCCCCGCCCACCACATTATTACCACTGACATCATATTTACTTCAACAGCGTCCCCACCCTAACGGCCCTTTCCCACATTCAACAACAAAAAGCATAAAACATTAAAAGCCAGACCTCAGAATATAGTTAGTTATTTCCTCTCGGGCCGAAGACGGCACATAGGGCAGAAGTCATGAATTTGCATTTAAGACGATCCGTCGCCAATTGTATTAGGTCTTGATTATTTCTTAGACCCATGGTTGAGCTTTCTCTTTTGATTGTTCTACGTACGGTTTCCTTTGGTCTTCCTTGTTTTCTTTTGTCTTTTGGTGTCCATATGAAGGCATGACGAGGGAGTCTTCTCTCGTCCATTCGAAGAACATGACCGATATAATTCCAACGTATTCTCCTAATAAAAGTTGACACATATTCTTGGTTGGTTTCTTCTCTTATTGTTTCATTTGATTTAAAATCACTCCATTTTATATTAAAAATCTTTCAGAGGCATTTGTTTTTGAAGGCAACTAATTTCTTTTCTATAGTTTGAGTGGATTTCCAGCTTTCGAATCCATATGTTAGTACAGGGATTACGCAAGAGTTGAATAGCCTAAGTTTTATATGTTTGCTAAGTGTCTTTGATCTCCAAATATTTGTAAGTTTGTTAAAGCACTTGACGACAACGCAATTCGAGTCATTATCTCTGATGTTGCATCTCCATCATTTGACATTTTGCTTCCTAAGTAAGTGAAGTTGCTTACTTTCTCTATGGTTTGGTCATTAAGTATAATATCATTGGGTTGGTTGGTGAGGTCCATGACTTTTGATTTGGTTGTGTTGATTTGACGACCAATTTGATTTGAAAAGTGCTGGAGACGATCTGTTTTTTCTTGGGTGTTCAGATGTGTTGAGCTTACAAGAGCCAGATCATCTGCAAAGTCAAGGTCTTCCAAAGTATTGTTTTCGATCCATTTGATGCCTAATCCGGCATCTGTGCATTTTCGCATGACTCAACTAGGGCATAACCGAGTAGACAATTTCCACCGAGTACCGAGTCCGAGTATTTGGATGTACTATTTGCCGGATCCGGATACGAACCGAATAGTAGCTGCGACTTAGGAGCGTACCATTTCTTTCATCATCATAAGTGCAGGGCCAAAACTGTTCGATGTTTTCATATAATCTACTATGTTTACTAATAATTTTTGATAATTTTACTATGTTTATACTATGGCGTCTATATTTTCAAATATTTGCCGGAAACACAAACGTTACGCCACCTGTGGAATGCTGATAAAGTTAATGTTTTCCGCCAGTAAGTTGCATATATCTCTACAACCATTGCAGTCGGACGGAAGTAAATTAGTATAATGGCCATCTTTTGAAAGAAAGTTAGACTATGCGTGACCCAGTAACAACTGGTTACGCCACCTGCGGAATGCTACTGAAATTAACGTGTCTTCTTTGTCAGCTGTTCAGTATTTATTGAATTCCATTTTCTTAATTTTTATTTTTATTTTTTTTTATTTTTTAGCTATTTGCGTGTGTAATATTTGCCGAGGCGAATACTTCCGGATATTACCGAAAATCGTAATATTCGGCCGAGGCGAATGTCCGAGGCAATTTCCGGTTATGCCCTAGACCCAACCAATTGCTATTCCAAATAACATTGGTGACATGACACATCCTTGCTTCACACCTGTTTCGACTGGGAACCAGTCAGAATTTCCGGCTTCAGTTTTCACACAGAAAAGTGAATCTGCATAAACAGCTTTTATAATGTTAACGTATTTCGTTGGGAAACTATAGATATTAAGAAGTTACCAGAGCGTAGGTCGGTGGAGGATGTCGACCGCTTTTTGGAAATCAACTAAATTTATGATGAGCTGGGGTTGAAATTAAACAGATTCTTCGATAATAGTTCTGAGTGTGAATATATGGTCAATACATGACCGATGTGGTCTGAAGCCTGCTTGCTCTTCTCTGAGCCTTTCGTCTATTGACTTTTTTATTCTCTCTTGTAGAATACTGTAAAAAAGTTTTCCTGGTACTTATAGTAAAGTTATTCCACGCCAATTGTTGCAGTCTGATAAATCGCCTTTTTTAGCAGTTTAAAGATGGCACCGTTTTTCCATTCTTGTGGTGGGGATTCATTTTGCCAGACATCATTGACTAACAGCAATAAATGCTGTAGAACATTTTCATGTTCATTTTCATGAGTNTGAGTCAATGAGTGATGCTACTATTGTTGGCAGAGTTGAGTCAATGAGTGATGCTACTATTGTTGGCAGAGTTGAGTCAATGAGTGATGCTACTATTGTTGGCAGAGTTGAGTCAATGAGTGATGCTATTATTGTTGGCAGAGTTGAGTCAATGAATGATGCTACTATTGTTGGCAGAGTTGAGTCAATGAGTGATACTATTATTGTTGGCAGAGTTGAGTCAATGAATGATGCTACTATTGTTGGCTGAGTTGAGTCAATGAGTGATGCTACTATTGTGGCCAGAGTTGAGTCAATGAGTGATGCTATTATTGTTGGCAGAGTTGAGTCAATGAATGATGCTACTATTGTTGGCAGAGTTGAGTCAATGAGTGATGCTACTATTGTTGACAGAGTTGAGTCAATGAGTGATGCTATTATTGTTGGCAGAGTTGAGTCAATGAGTGATGCTACTATTGTTGGCAGAGTTGAGTCAATGAATGATGCTACTATTGTTGGCAGAGTTGAGTCAATGAATGATGCTATTATTGTTGGCAGAGTTGAGTCAATGAATGATGCTACTATTGTTGGCAGAGTTGAGTCAATGAGTGATGCTATTATTGTTGGCAGAGTTGAGTCAATGAATGATGCTACTATTGTTGGCAGAGTTGAGTCAATGAGTCAGCAATAAATGCTGTAGAACATTTTCATCTGCTGACTTTAGCACAGATATAACAAACAGGAAAGGTCAGACCTCCAAGATATAACAAACATTAAAAGCCAGACCTCACAGAGATAACAAACAGGAAAGGTCAGACCTCCAAGATATAACAAACAAAACATTAAAGGTCAGACCTCCAAGATATAACAAACATTAAAGGTCAGACCTCCAAGATATAACAAACATTAAAGGTCAGATCTCCAAGACATAACAAACATTAAAGGTCAGACCTCCAAGATATAACAAACATTAAAGGTCAGACCTCCAAGATATTACAAACATTAAAGATCAGACCTCAAAAATATAACAAACATATCCAATTAAAAGACCTCCACCCCTACCGCTCATGTGACCCCCTCCACCCCATCCACTCATGTGACCTCCTCCACCCCGACCGCTCATGTGACCCCCTCCACACCGACCGCTCATGTGACCCCCTCCATCCTTCCCGCTCATGTGACCCCCTCCACCCCATCCACTCATGTGACCTCCTCCACCCCGACCGCTCATGTGACCCCCTCCACCCCGACCGCTCATGTGACCCCCTCCACCCCACCCGCTCATGTGACCCCCTCCACCCTACCCGCTCATGTGACCCCCTCCACCCCACCCACTCATGTGACCCCCTCCACCCCACCCACTCATGTGACCCCCCACTATCACCTCTCTCCATCTACCACTCAACCCCTAAACTCTTTCCTTCCGGGTCACCGTACGTCATCATTGCTGTGCTAGGCCATCGTAGCCCTGCCCCAGCCCCCCCCACACACACACACCTTATGTTTATCAATAAAACTTGGGAGGCCCATAAAGTAAAACAACCACCGGCAAAATGGGGGTGGGGGCGTATTCAGGTATTGGGCCTCGGCTCTTCAGTCCCGTGGCATACATCGTCAACAGGTTAATGTTTGTCTGTTTGCCTGTTCGGTTTGTTCGCCATTTGGCTGATTGGCACTTTCCAATTATCCACCACAAAGTAAATAATAAAAACATTGAGTCAATGAGTGATGCTACTATTGTTGGCAGAGTTGGGTCAATGAGTGATGCTACTATTGTTGGCAGAGTTGAGTCAATGAGTGATGCTACTATTGTTGGCAGAGTTGAGTCAATGAGTGATGCTACTATTGTTGGCAGAGTTGAGTCAATGAGTGATGCTATTATTGTTGGAAGAGTTGAGTCCTTGATTGATGCTATTATTGTTGGCAGAGCTGAGTCATTGAGTGATGCTACTATTGTTGGCAGAGTTGAGTCAATGAGTGATGCTATTATTGTTGGCAGAGTTGAGTCAATGAGTGATGCTATTATTGTTGGCAGAGTTGAGTCAATGAGTGATGCTATTGTTGTTGGCAGAATGAGTCAATGAGTGATGCTATTATTGTTGGCAGAGTTGAGTCAATGAGTGATGCTATTATTGTTGGCAGAGTTGAGTCAATGAGTGATGCTATTATTGTTGGCAGAGTTGAGTCAATGAGTGATGCTATTATTGTTGGCAGAGTTGAGTCAATGAGTGATGCTATTATTGTTGGCAGAGTTGAGTCAATGAGTGATGCTATTATTGTTGGCAGAGTTGAGTCAATGAGTGATGCTATTATTGTTGGCAGAGTTGAGTCAATGAGTGATGCTATTATTGTTGGCAGAGTTGAGTCAATGAGTGATGCTATAATTGTTGGCAGAGTTGAGTCAATGAGTGATGCTACTATTGTTGGCAGAGTTGAGTCAATGAGTGATGCTATTATTGTTGGCAGAGTTGAGTCAATGAGTGATGCTACTATTGTTGGCAGAGTTGAGTCAATGAGTGATGCTATTATTGTTGGCAGAGTTGAGTCAATGAGTGATGCTATTATTGTTGGCAATGAGTGATGATGTGGCAGAGTTGAGTCAATGAGTGATGCTATTATTGTTGGCAGAGTTGAGTCAATGAGTGATGCTACTATTGTTGGCAGAGTTGAGTCAATGAGTGATGCTATATTGTTGGCAGAGTTGAGTCAATGAGTGATGCTATATTGTTGGCAGAGTTGAGTCAATGAGTGATGCTATTATTGTTGGCAGAGTTGAGTCAATGAGTGATGCTATTATTGTTGGCAGAGTTGAGTCAATGAGTGATGCTATATTGTTGGCAGAGTTGAGTCAATGAGTGATGCTATTATTGTTGGCAGAGTTGAGTCAATGAGTGATGCTACTATTGTTGGCAGAGTTGAGTCAATGAGTGATGCTATTATTGTTGGCAGAGTTGAGTCAATGAGTGATGCTACTATTGTTGGCAGAGTTGAGTCAATGAGTGATGCTATATTGTTGGCAGAGTTGAGTCAATGAGTGATGCTATTATTGTTGGCAGAGTTGAGTCAATGAGTGATGCTACTATTGTTGGCAGAGTTGAGTCAATGAGTGATGCTATATTGTTGCAGAGTTGAGTCAATGAGTGATGCTACTATTGTTGCAGAGTTGGGTCAATGAGTGATGCTACTATTGTTGCAGATTGAGTCAATGAGTGATGCTATTATTGTTTGAGAGTTGAGTCAATGAGTGATGTACTATTGTTGGCAGAGTTGAGTCAATGAGTGATGCTATTATTGTTGGCAGAGTTGAGTCAATGAGTGATGCTACTATTGTTGGCAGAGTTGAGTCAAGAGTGATGCTATATTGTTGCAGAGTTGAGTCAATGAGTGATGCTATTATTTTTGGCAGAGTTGAGTCAATGAGTGATGCTACTATTGTTGGCAGAGTTGAGTCAATGAGTGATGCTATTATTGTTGGCAGAGTTGAGTCAATGAGTGATGCTACTATTGTTGGAAGAGTTGATTCAATGAGTGATGCTATTATTGTTGGCAGAGTTGAGTCAATGAGTTATGCTACTATTGTTCGCAGAGTTGAGTCAATTAGTGATGCTACTATTGTTGGCAGAGTTGAGTCAATGAGTGATGCTACTATTGTTGGCAGAGTTGAGTCAAGGAGTGATGCTACTATTGTTGGCAGAGTTGAGTCAATGAGTGATGCTATTATTATTAGCAGAGTTGAGTCAATGAGTGATGCTACTATTGTTGGCAGAGTGTTGAGTCAATGAGTGATGCTACTATTGTTGGCAGAGTTGAGTCAATGAGTGATGCTATAATTGTTGGCAGAGTTGAGTCAATGAGTGATGCTATTATTATTAGCAGAGTTGAGTCAATGAATGATGCTATTATTGTTGGCAGAGTTGAGTCAATGAATGATGCTACTATTGTTGGCAGAGTTGAGTCAATGTGTGATGCTATTATTGTTGGCAGAGTTGAGTCAATGAATGATGCTACTATTGTTGGCAGAGTTGAGTCAATGAGTCATTGACTAACATCAATAAATGCTGTAGAACATTTTCATCTGCTGACTTTAGCACAGATATAACAAACAGGAAAGGTCAGACCTCCAAGATATAACAAACAAAACATTAAAGGTTAGACCTCCAATATATAACAAACATTAAAGGTCAGACCTCCAAGATATAACAAACATTAAAGGTCAGACCTCTAAGATATAACAAACATTAAAGGTCAGACCTCCAAGATATAACAAACATTAAAGGTCAGACCTCCAAGATTTTACAAACATTAAAGATCAGACCTCCAAAATATAACAAACATATCCAATTAAAAGACCTCCACCCCTACCGCTCATGTGACCCCCTCCACCCCATCCACTCATGTGACCTCCTCCACACCGACCGCTCATGTGACCCCCTCCACACCGACCGCTCATGTGACCCCCTCCACCCTTCCCGCTCATGTGACCCCCTCCACCCCATCCACTCATGTGACCTCCTCCACCCCGACCGCTCATGTGACCCCCTCCACCCTGACCGCTCATGTGACCCCCTCCTCCCCACCCGCTCATGTGACCCCCTCCACCCTACCCGCTCATGTGACCCCCTCCACCCCACCCACTCATGTGACCCCCTCCACCCCACCCACTCATGTGACCCCCCACTATCACCTCTCTCCATCTACCACTCAACCCCTAAACTCTTTCCTTCCGGGTCACCGTACGTCATCATTGCTGTGCCAGGCAATCGTAGCCCTGCCCCAGCCCCCCCCCCACACACACACACACCTTATGTTTATCAATAAAACTTGGGAGGCCCATAAAGTAAAACAACCACCGGCAAAATGGGGGTGGGGGCGTATTCAGGGATTGGGCCTCGGCCCTTCAGTCCCGTGGCATACATCGTCAACAGGTTAATGTTTTTCTGTTTGCCTGTTCGGTTTGTTCGCCATTTGGCTGATTGGCACTTTCCAATTATCCACCACAAAGTAAATAATAAAAACATTGAGTCAATGAGTGATGCTACTATTGTTGGCAGAGTTGGGTCAATGAGTGATGCTACTATTGTTGGCAGAGTTGAGTCAATGAGTGATGCTACTATTGTTGGCAGAGTTGAGTCAATGAGTGATGCTATTATTGTTGGCAGAGTTGAGTCAATGAGTGATGCTATTATTGTTGGCAGAGTTGAGTCAATGAGTGATGTTACTATTGTTGGCAGAGTTGAGTCAATGAGTGATGCTATTATTGTTGGCAGAGTTGAGTCAATGAGTGATGCTACTATTGTTGGCAGAGTTGAGTCAATGAGTGATGCTATTATTGTTGGCAGATTTGAGTCAATGAGTGATGCTATTATTGTTGGCAGAGTTGAGTCAATGAGTGATGCTATTATTGTTGGCAGAGTTGAGTCAATGAGTGATGCTATTATTGTTGGCAGAGTTGAGTCAATGAGTGATGCTATTATTGTTGGCAGAGTTGAGTCAATGAGTGATGCTATTATTGTTGGCAGAGTTGAGTCAATGAGTGATGCTATTATTGTTGGCAGAGTTGAGTCAATGAGTGATGCTATTATTGTTGGCAGAGTTGAGTCAATGAGCGATGCTATAATTGTTGGCAGAGTTGAGTTAATGAGTGATGCTATTATTGTTGGCAGAGTTGAGTCAATGAGTGATGCTACTATTGTTGGTAGAGTTGAGTCAATGAGTGATGCTACTATTGTTGGCAGAGTTGAGTCAATGAGTGATGCTATTATTTTTGGCAGAGTTGAGTCAATGAGTGATGCTATTATTGTTGGAAGAGTTGAGTCCTTGAGTGATGCTATTATTGTTGGCAGAGTTGAGTCATTGAGTGATGCTACTATTGTTGGCAGAGTTGAGTCAATGAGTGATGTTACTATTGTTGGCAGAGTTGAGTCAATGAGTGATGCTATTATTGTTGGCAGAGTTGAGTCAATGAGTGATGCTATTATTGTTGGCAGAGTTGAGTCAATGAGTGATGCTATTATTGTTGGCAGATTTGAGTCAATGAGTGATGCTATTATTGTTGGCAGAGTTGAGTCAATGAGTGAAGCTATTATTGTTGGCAGAGTTGAGTCAATGAGTGATGCTATTATTGTTGGCAGAGTTGAGTCAATGAGTGATGCTATTATTGTTGGCAGAGTTGAGTCAATGAGTGATGCTATTATTGTTGGCAGAGTTGAGTCAATCAGTGATGCTATTATTGTTGGCAGAGTTGAGTCAATGAGTGATGCTATTATTGTTGGCAGAGTTGAGTCAATGAGCGATGCTATAATTGTTGGCAGAGTTGAGTCAATGAGTGATGCTATTATTGTTGGCAGAGTTGAGTCAATGAGTGATGCTACTATTGTTGGCAGAGTTGAGTCAATAAGTGATGCTATTATTGTTGGCAGAGTTGAGTCAATGAGTGATGCTACTATTGTTGGCAGATTTGGGTCAATGAGTGATGCTACTATTGTTGGCAGAATTGAGTCAATGAGTGATGCTATTATTGTTTGTAGAGTTGAGTCAATGAGTGATGGTACTATTGTTGGCAGAGTTGAGTCAATGAGTGATGCTATTATTGTTGGCAGAGTTGAGTCAATGAGTGATGCTACTATTGTTGGCAGAGTTGAGTCAAGGAGTGATGCTACTATTGTTGGCAGAGTTGAGTCAATGAGTGATGCTATTATTTTTGGCAGAGTTGAGTCAATGAGTGATGCTACTATTGTTGGCAGAGTTGAGTCAATGAGTGATGCTATTATTGTTGGCAGAGTTGAGTCAATGAGTGATGCTACTATTGTTGGAAGAGTTGATTCAATGAGTGATGCTATTATTGTTGGCAGAGTTGAGTCAATGAGTTATGCTACTATTGTTCGCAGAGTTGAGTCAATTAGTGATGCTACTATTGTTGGCAGAGTTGAGTCAATGAGTGATGCTATTATTGTTGGCAGAGTTGAGTCAATGAGTGATGCTACTATTGTTGGCAGAGTTGAGTCAATAAGTGATGCTATTATTGTTGGCAGAGTTGAGTCAATGAGTGATGCTACTATTGTTGGCAGAGTTGGGTCAATGAGTGATGCTACTATTGTTGGCAGAATTGAGTCAATGAGTGATGCTATTATTGTTTGTAGAGTTGAGTCAATGAGTGATGGTACTATTGTTGGCAGAGTTGAGTCAATGAGTGATGCTATTATTGTTGGCAGAGTTGAGTCAATGAGTGATGCTACTATTGTTGGCAGAGTTGAGTCAAGGAGTGATGCTACTATTGTTGGCAGAGTTGAGTCAATGAGTGATGCTATTATTTTTGGCAGAGTTGAGTCAATGAGTGATGCTACTATTGTTGGCAGAGTTGAGTCAATGAGTGATGCTATTATTGTTGGCAGAGTTGAGTCAATGAGTGATGCTACTATTGTTGGAAGAGTTGATTCAATGAGTGATGCTATTATTGTTGGCAGAGTTGAGTCAATGAGTTATGCTACTATTGTTCGCAGAGTTGAGTCAATTAGTGATGCTACTATTGTTGGCAGAGTTGAGTCAATGAGTGATGCTGCTATTGTTGGCAGAGTTGAGTCAAGGATTGATGCTACTATTGTTGGCAGAGTTGAGTCAATGAGTGATGCTATTATTATTAGCAGAGTTGAGTCAATGAGTGATGCTACTATTGTTGGCAGAGTGTTGAGTCAATGAGTGATACTACTATTGTTGGCAGAGTTGAGTCAATGAGTGATGCTATTATTGTTGGCAGAGTTGAGTCAATGAGTGATGCTATTATTATTGGCAGAGTTGAGTCAATGAGTGATGCTACTATTGTTGGCAGAGTGTTGAGTCAATGAGTGATGCTACTATTGTTGCCAGAGTTGAGTCAATGAGTGATGCTACTATTGTTGGCAGAGTTGAGTCAATGAGTGATGCTATTATTGTTGTTGTACATTTGAAATGGTTGAACGAGATCGTGAGAACAGAGTGTGTTGTTTTTAAATTAAATGTTCCAATGTCGAGATAAATGGATAGACAAACAAGAATACACAGAAAACCAGCTTTACTGACAAGTGTGTCAAGTAAATCTTAACTGACATGTGTGTCTAGCAAGTCTTGACTGACATGTGTGTCCAGCAAGTCTTGTCTGGCATGTGTGTCCAGCAAGTCTTGATTGACATGTATGTCCACCAAGTCTTGACTGACATGTGTGTCTAGCAAGTCTTGACTAACATGTGTGTCCAGCAAGTCTTGACTTACATGTGTGTCCAGAAAGTCTTGGTTGACATGTATGTCCAGGAAGTCTTGACTGACATGTGTGTCCAGCAAGTCTTGACTGACATGTATGTCCAGCAAGTCTTGACTGACATGTATGTCCAGCAAGTCTTGACTGACATGTATGTCCAGCAAGTCTTGACTGACATGTGTGTCCAGCAAGCCTTGACTGACATGTGTGTCCAGCAAGTCTTGACTGACATGTGTGTCCAATTAGATCCCTGTTGGTACATCTTACCAGATTATACCAGCTGTTCCTCTCCCCGACTTATCCTCCGCACCCGCCACCAATGGAATCCGTTCTTCTCTTTCTCTTCTAATTTCTGGCAAATTGGCGACTTATCTGCCATCATCCGGGGCTGAGGGAATTCCTTAGATCGATCGAGGGAGGTGGGGGTGGTTCTGAGGAGGGTTGGTAATAGGGGTTTTAAAGGGTTGTTCAGTGTGTTGTTAAATTGGTTGTTCAGTGGTTTGTTAAAGGGGTTGTTCAGTGGGTTGTTAAAGAGGTTGTTCAGTTGGTTGTTAAAGGGGTTGTTCAGTGGGTTGTTAAAAGGGTTGTTCAGTTGGTTGTTAAAGGGGTTGTTCAGTGGGTTGTTAAAGGGGTTGTTCAGTGGGTTGTTAAAGGGGTTGTTCAGTGGGTTGTTAAAGGGGGTGTTCAGTGGGTTGTTAAAGGGTTTGTTCACTGGGTTGTGAAGGGGGTTCGGAAGGGTTTCTAATGTGGTTGTAAATTGAAAAGGCAGGTTTGTAAAGGGAATTTCAAAAATTATGAATGAATGTGTGAAATAGATTTAAAGGGGGTTTTCAATGGAGCTAAGAAATGTTCTCGACGATAGTTCAAACACTGTTTGGTTTCTATGGCAACGCCCCTGCCAGTAGGAAATAGAGCTTCTCGGGATTTCTTCATTCTGAGATTTAGAGAGTTCTTCATTCTGAGATTTAGAGAGTTCTTCATTCTGAGATTTAGAGACTTCTTCATTCTGAGATTTAGAGACTTCTTCATTCTGAGATTTAGAGACTTCTTCATTCTGAGATTTAGAGACTTCTTCATTCTGAGATTTAGAGAGTTCTTCATTCTGACATTTAGAGAATTCTTCATTCTGAGATTTAGAGAATTCTTCATTCTGAGATTTAGAGAGTTCTTCATTCTGAGATTTAGAGAGTTCTTCATTCTGAGATTTAGAGAGTTCTTCATTCTGAGATTTAGAGAGTTCTTCATTCTGAGATTTAGAGACTTCTTCATTCTGAGATTTAGAGAGTTCTTCATTCTGAGATTTAGAGAGTTTTTCATTCTGAGATTTAGAGAGTTCTTCATTCTGAGATTTAGAGAGTTCTTCATTCTGAGGTTTAGAGAGTTCTTCATTCTGAGATTTAGAGACTTCTTCATTCTGATATTTAGAGAATTCTTCATTCTGAGATTTAGAGAGTTCTTCATTCTGAGATTTAGAGAGTTCTTCATTCTAGGATTTCTTGACAAAAATTGAATGTGAAAATCTAAATCATTTTGAATATGATGTTCTTTTTCTGGTGATTACTGTAGTTTGGAATCATTGTATTTGAAATGTGGTCCTTATTGAAATGTGGGTATACATTATATGTTGATAATATTGAAATGTGGATATTAATGAAATTCGGCTGTTAAGGAAATGTAGGTATTAATGATGTATGGGTATTTATGAAATGTGGCTATTATTGAAACATGGGCCTTTATGAAATGTGGCTATTATTGAAACATGGGCCTTTATGAAATGTGGCTATTATTGAAACATGGGCCTTTATGAAATGTGGCTATTATTGAAACATGGGCCTTTATGAAATGTGGCTATTATTGAAACATGGGCCTTTATGAAATGTGGCTATTATTGAAACATGGGCCTTTATGAAATGTGGCTATTATTGAAACATGGGCCTTTATGAAATCTGGCTATTATTGAAACATGGGCCTTTATGAAATGTGGCTATTATTGAAACATGGGCCTTTATGAAATGTGGCTATTATTGAAACATGGGCCTTTATGAAATGTGGCTATTATTGAAACATGGGCCTTTATGAAATGTGGCTATTATTGAAACATGGGCCTTTATGAAATGTGGCTATTATTGAAACATGGGCCTTTATGAAATGTGGCTATTATTGAAACATGGGCCTTTATGAAATGTGGCTATTATTGAAACATGGGCCTTTATGAAATGTGGCTATTATTGAAACATGGACCTTTATGAAATGTGGCTATTATTGAAACATGGACCTTTATGAAATGTGGCTATTATTGAAACATGGACCTTTATGAAATGTGGCTATTATTGAAACATGGACCTTTATGAAATGTGGCTATTATTGAAACATGAACCTTTATGAAATGTGGCTATTATTGAAACATGGGCCTTTATGAAATGTGGCTATTATTGAGACATGGGCCTTTATGAAATGTGGCTATTTTTGAAACATGGACCTTTATGAAATGTGGGTAATTAATTAAATGTGGGTATTAATGCAATGTGGGTATTAATGAATTAATTTATTTGTCTATACTGCGTCCTATTCAAGAAATCGTTTACCTTGCGGGCGGAGTTTAAGGTGATTTGCCACCGCCAAAAACATTTGAAGTCAAGCATTTCAAGCCATCAGTTCGTATGGTTCTGGCATATGTTGACAGGTCCTGGCATATGTTGACAGGTCCTGGCATATGTTGACAGGTCCTGGCATATGTTGACAATATTTGCTTTTATCAAAGCCAGATTTTTCAAATGATAATTTTTCCTACATTTCTACCAACTAAATTTTCTGAGTTGTGAAATTTGACCAGTAAAAAACTTGTATCTTAGGATAATCGTGCCGGATCTCTGGTAGGAAAGTGAATATTAGTCAATAAATGATTTTTCATCTAACAATAAATTATCTTTATCCAACAATAAATGATCTTTATCCAACAAGTTTTCTAAGCATTTACCGAACACGAAATCATTTGGTTGGTGTTTTTTCAGCGATAAACTTTAGAACAATTGTATCACCCATATCACATTATCTGTCTATTATTGTATCACCCATATCACATTATCTGTCTATTATTGTATCACCCATATCACATTATCTGTCTATTATTGTATCACCCTTATCACATTATCTGTCTATTATTGTATCACCCATATCACATTATCTGTCTATTATTGTATCACCCATATCACATTATCTGTCTATTATTGTATGACCCATATCACATTATCTGTCTATTATTTTATCTGCCCATATCACATTGTCAGTCTATTATTTTATCTGACCATATTACATTACCTGTCCGATATTATTTTATCTGCACATGCCATTTTATTAGTCCATGTGTTATTATTAAGGCTGTCCCGGGTTCTATTTTTTTTAATCCAGCCGGAGCCGGATTTATGCAGTGAGATCCATCCGGCACCGAATTTGTAAAACAATGGCCGGATTCTGGATTTTCCGTAACCGGAGCCAAAATCCGAAAAAATAGTTATTATCGTCACATGTTTTATTGAAAGCCGTTTTCAAAGTTTATGCTAATAAAAAAAAAGAATGTAAAATTAAATAGTGTTCGCAATTCATCAGCATCGGTTACAAATGTTTTGGGTGAAGGGAACTCTCCAGAGTCGAAAATACTGAGCGTCACGGAAATGTGTTGACCTCATTTAGCAAAGGTTTAGCCACAAATCCCAGGTCTGTGCTTTCCTGGGAGTTTCTGGATCAGAAGACTTGGCCATCACAATCAAGGCAGACTTTAGTCACTACCCCCCACACACACATCAGAAGACTTGGCCATCACAATCATGCCAGACTTTAGTCACTCCCCCCACACACACACATCAGGAGACTTGGCCATCACAATCATGCCAGACTTTAGTCACTCCCCCCCACACACACACACCAGGAGACTTGGCCATCACAATCAAGCCAGACTTTAGTCATCCCCCCCCACACATACATCAGAAGACTTGGCCATCACAATCAAGCCAGACTTTAGTCATCCCCCCCACACATACATCAGAAGACTTGGCCATCACAATCAAGCCAGACTTTAGTCACTCCCCCCCCACACACACACATCAGAAGACTTGGCCATCACAATCAAGCCAGACTTTAGTCACTCCCCCCCCCACACACACACACATCAGAAGACTTGGCCATCACAATCATGCCAGACTTTAGTCACTCCCCCCCACACACACACATCAGAAGACTTGGCCATCACAATCAAGCCAGACTTTAGTCATCCCCCCCACACATACATCAGAAGACTTGGCCATCACAATCATGCCAGACTTTATTCACTCCCCCCACACACACACACATCAGAAGACTTGGCCATCACAATCAAGGCAGACTTTAGTCACCCCCCTCACACTCACATCATAATTCTTGGCCATCACAATCAAGCCAGACTTTAGTCACTCCCCCCCCACACACACAAACATCATAATTCTTGGCCATCACAATCATGCCACACTTTAGTCGCCCCCCCCCCACACACACACATCAGAATTCTCGGCAATCACAATCATGCAAGGATATACACCAAGTATCTTTGAGGCACCCTCGATCGCGCCAATGGCACCAGTTGGACCTCATCATCACCAGGCGTGCACAACTGGCTAGCGTCCTACTCACCCGCAGCTGTCACAGCGCCGACTGCGACACGGATCACTCCCTTGTGGCAAGCAAGGTACGAATTATGAGGAAAATCTCTTATCTGAAAAAGGGATGTCCGCGCATCAACACCGTCGGCATGAAAGACCCTGTGAGAACGCAGCTGTTCACTGACAAAGTGAAGGAAGGTCTCTTAAAGATGTCCCCATACGTTACCATTGACTTAAAATGGACGCATCTCATAGACACGATCTATACGCAAAAAATCTCACAAAAAGACGGACTGGTTTGATGCACATTGGGACGAGATGAAACCTGTCACTGAAGCCAAAAGGAAAGCTGTTATGGCCTAAAAGGAAACGCCTAGACCCGACAGGCTGCATGCCTTAAAAACAGCAAAGTCGCATACCCAAAAAAGTCGCAGATCAAAGTGCCCATACCTACTGGCTTAACCTCTGCTCCAGCATACAATCAGCTGCAGACATGGGCGATGCCAAAGTCATGTACGAAAATATAAAAAAAGCAACTGGCACTTGGACGTCCAAAGTTGCCCCCCTAAAGTCCAAAAGTGGAGAAATTATCCAAGACCAGGCAGGACATCTAAAACGGTGGGTAGAGCATTATCTGGAACCGTACTCAACAGTTACCACAGTCTCCAGGACCGCTCCAGATGACATCCCCGATATGCCACTCATGGTAGAAGATGTCGTGCCCACATAGGGAGAGCTGAGCAAAGCAATTGACTGCCTAGCTTGTGGAAAAGCCCCTGGGAATGATGGCATACCACTAGAAGCTCTGAAGAGTGTCAAGACAGTTCTACTCCAACCACTGCACGAGTTTCTATTGCAAGGGCAATAGAAGTGACTGCAATAACTATCGCGGCATCTCACTCCTTAGTATTGTAGGAAAGGCCTATTAACAATGACTTCAGATAGTAAAGCTGATGTTATTGACAAGGAATTATCAACAATGACATCAGATAATCTCATCTTTTCCTTACCTCGTACACTCTCAATGTTCAGTTAGATTCCAGATTTTATTTCCTGTCTGTCAAAGTCTTACCTTGACTTGTAAAGGGATTAAAGTGAATGTTTTAAATATTTAAATACGTGCTGTAAAAGAAATAATGATTAATGATTAATTTAAATTTAATCGTTAACTTTTGAAAAATTAACGATTAATTAATCGTTAATTTCGATGAAAGCCAAAAATTAAAATGTATGTCGTCATAAGTAAAACTTATAAAACGTTCTTGTTGAAAATCTAAATAACACTTAATGTCTCCTTTATATGTCATCTTTTAACCAACTACGCAAAAATACAAGTGTGTTGACATTATTTGGTTCAAGCGATGAGCGGGTCTAATTGACAATATAACCAGCTGAGCTGAACAATCATTCACATGGAACTGAGGTTACTGGTATGCACAAATAACGGTGTTTATTAAGTTTTCTACCATTGTAGAGGGTTAATGGATTCAGGAACTTTCATCTCAATTTTTGTAACGCAGTAAGTCATCAGAAGAGCTGTCGTCATTTTCTGTCTCTGAGTCAGGATCCATTAATGCCATTAGCTTAATACGCTTTTCATTTTTTTTATAAGTAGGCGAAGTGTTAGAACCATGGTAGGCAAACTTTATCAACATTTTAAACATTCCCGTCAGTCAATAGTTTAAAACCAAAATGTTAGTGTAATCGTCAGGAAACTTGTAATTATTTATTGGCCGCTATTTTTATTTATTTAATTTTTTATTACATTTTGACATCCAATAATTTGTAAGTGATGGGTCGATTTATCGTTAAAAAAATTATAACGATTAATCGAGAAATTAATCGTTAATTTCCGCAGCCCAATTTTTTTCATTTGTCCACTAAACTTAATTCAAAAATTGTTTTACAAATCCACTTTGTAAAAAAAAATTTTAAATATTTTTTCTCGTAAGGTTTTTAAAAAAAAACTTTCTGCAATATTTCACCTGGCTAAAAATGGGAAAAACCCAAGAAAGCGAAATAAAAACTTTGACAAGTTTCATACAACGCTAATTATTGCTGACATTAAAAACTGTTTGCAGACGACATTAACAATAGCAAACGGAATGATAAAAAATACAGAGCAACACAAACACAACAAAACAAAAATACGCGAGAAAATTAATTAATAAAGATAGATGACTTGCTGACGTCAGAAGCTGTCGAACTAAAGACATGGGACGAGGGGGGGAGCTCAGGGTAAAGATAGTGGAATTAACATATCCATGGATATATAATGTGTTGGATTGGTCTTAGAGAAAAGAGTTGATTTTACCAAGTTGATTATCTTGGTCAGTGTTACTAAAAATAAATAAAATTATTGAAAGTTCTGTACTGCGTTGTTTTTTAATCTGATGAGTATTTATTTTGAAAACTTCCGTAATTTTTGACGGGTGATACACTAGTTATCAACATATTTTATTAAGAAATGAAGACAATAGTAAATGAACAATAAGCAATCAAGTTGTTGGATGACATCATTGGTATCCAAATAAACATCAATAAAACAATGACATCAATAAAACAATGACATCAATAAAACAATGACATCAATAAAACAATGACATCAATAAAACAATGACATCAATAAAACAATGACATCAATAAAACAATGACATCAATGAAACAATGACATCAATAAAACAATGACATCAATAAAACAATGACATCAATAAAACAATGACATCAATAAAACAATGACATCAATAAAACAACGACATTTTCAACTATAAGTGTGTACAAATAGGCACTATATTTTGTAAGTGGGAAAGAACACTTTTTATCTTGAAACTAGTATATCACCCGTCAAAAATGACGGAAGTTTTCAAAATAAATACACATCAGACTAAAAAATAACGTAATACAGAACTTTCATTTATTTTATTTATGTTTATTTTATTCATTTATTTCCCCATTGAACAATATTATGCGGACGTTAGAAAAGAGTTATTTTTTGGAGCAGTAATTTGGTACGCTGCTTTCTAAAATTAGTAGCGTCACGGACATGACAGACGGGACGTGACATACATTGCCAATTATGTATATTGATAATTTGTTATTGTTAGGTTAGGGTACATCTGATGTGCTTTTCAATTTATCTGCCTATAATCACTGCACCACAATCCCTATATATATTGCGCCTAAGCGCGTCCGAAGCCGTGTGTGTGCGTGGGTGCTCGCTATGCGGGGTAACTCCCGAAAATAAAATAAATTATTGAAAATTAAATAATAAACATTTTGGTGTCGAGATTAACAAGACGACGTTTCTCGCTATAAAATATTGTGACTTGACGTAATAGTTCGAGCTCATATTAATTTGTAAAATGGAAACAAAGTAAAAAGAGCCGCGGTTATTTCAATGAAATGTGATTTTTTTAATGGTACTATCTGTTTGTGTGTTTATGTTTGTGTGTATAAGTGTGTGAATAAAGTGAGCGTGTGTGTGTTTATGTTGTGAACTAAATGTGATGAAACGGATTATTTTTATGTCTGATAATGTTGCGCCTCCAACAAGAATACGTATATTTTTTTTGTAAAAAATTACAGAATTAATATATGTTTGCAAATTATATCTTTACACTGTTTCCTTTATGTATTTTCGAGATGTATTTTATTCAGCCGTTCGAAAAATTTATTTGCTTTGGTCTTTCTCCAGATGTCTACATTTATGTTCAACGTTAATCTACCTAACATTTTTGTTTACAAACCATAGTCATTGTTTTTTTAGCGCAATATTTTAACAATATTTATA
Source organism: Ampullaceana balthica (assembly GCA_944989445.1). Classification (NCBI taxonomy): domain Eukaryota; kingdom Metazoa; phylum Mollusca; class Gastropoda; family Lymnaeidae; genus Ampullaceana; species Ampullaceana balthica. The sequence continues at coordinate 193,765 of CALYLW010000672.1, forward strand.
TACTATTATTTTCTATTATTTTCTTTATTATCAAATACACAGTATCATTTTACCACTTTTCTTTATATCTTTTATATGTTTAATTTAAATACTTAATGTATTTGACATTTTACAAGTTAGTTCTAAATAATCAAATACTAATCAAATACTAACAATGTATTCAATGCATTAGAGAAAGAAAGCACATGAGTGAAACCAGATACCAAACACTATAGCTTAGCCACTGTTAATATTCTTTTTGTATAAATTAAGTCAAACATGCTAGGTAAGTTATATTTATCAATGATTCTTAGGTGGGATATTTATTTTCCTTCGGTGCTTAAATAGTTTACACGATTTTTTTTTCTGGAACGATTGCTCCATAAACTGCCCCAAGGAAATAGAAGGAATGAAAAAAATAATCGGTACTGTTATAGACGAAAATGGATTATATATAGGAGTTATATGCACGGACCAATGAGTGTGGGTAATAAGTGGAACAGTTATTTTTATATTGAGAACAACTTTATGACCTTTTGAAATAATAATAATAATAATAAATTGATTATTTATATAGCGTTGTATCCCAGTAAGGAACTGGGCTCACAGCGCTTTACATGAAAGAAATAACATACTTATAAGTATTAAATTAACATTCATATCACAACAAACACACACAATTACAATACATTATACATAAGCTACGTTAATCATATACAAGAAATGTTGTTTCATCAATTTTAAAAATAAATTTTGAAAAGATGTGTCTTAAGTGCAGTCTTGAAGGACTTGGTTGTTTGAATACCACGTATGTGTAATGGTAGAGAATTCCATTGTTTGGCTGCACAAAAAGAGAACGACCTTTCACCAAACGTACCATTTATTGGTGGGGTAAGAGTCAATAATATCGCCCAACCCTGGATGACATAAACACTATAGCTTAGCAACTGTTTTTATACTTTTTGCATAGATTAAACTAAATCAGCAGGTTACATTTTAAGCCCAGACCTTGCGATTCAAAATGTTTCTTTAAAACAAATAAACCCCATGAACACCTTACTTAAGCATCAAAATTCACATAAATAATATGCTTTTCCCCATAAAAAATCATTGCTAAGAAAGGTATTTAACAGCTTACAAAACTAAAACATTCATTAAAAAAAATTGTTACATTTCTAGAACAATGAGTTGCGTGGCACACACTTCAGGTATAAACTGTACGGTTCTTTAAGGTATACATATATTTAGTGTAAAGACATATCGCGGGTATTACAACTCATATATAGGTTCTAGCTTCAGAAAGTGCGTGCTCAAGCGAAAAAATACACTAACAGCAACTGATATTTAGACATAACAGCTTGATTTTATTTGAGCAATATTATGCAACGAGGATACATTTTTGTATAAAGACTGATTTCAAAGGCAGATCATGTTGTTTACTAAATGGCAGTTTTCTATTAAGCTGTATACACTTTCTTGAAAAAATTCTTTTTAAATTATTCTAATTTAATATCAAATGCCTACAAATATATGTTATATATTAAGACCATTACCAAATATGTCATTTTATAAGCTAAAAAATGCTACAACGAAAAAAGGCTTAAATACAAATACAACGAAAAGTAATCCTTTATTTTAGTGGAACAAGTATCTGCCAACTTATTGCTTTGTTAATACTAGAAGAAAAGAGTGGAAAGTCTTTTCAAAATGACGCAATTTATTAGAAAATCAATCTCTAGGAATTTAAATAAAAAAACAAACATTGTTTTTATGTTAATATTCGTGTGTAAAGAAAATAGCAACCCGTAAACCTTATTTCCACCCTCCACTAAGCATACATATTCAAATAAATATTATCTGGCTCAAATAATAACTAATTCGTCTAAAACTAATTTCATGCTTAAACTATACAATGGTATTGGTGTTTTTCTGAGCATTTTCCTAGAACCAAAGGAATCATATGGAAATATATTTTTAATTTTTGTTTATTCATGTGAAAATAAATTGAGCCTTGCCGATTAGATTTTTATAACTCTTAAGTACCTTTCATATTCTGTAGGAGTATATTATATAGAGAAAAGCATGCGTTATTAAAGCAGACATACCAAAACTGATGGTTAATATTTAAATTCATCATAATTTCTATTTTCTCGACACACATATCGTGAATTTTATAAGACATGGTTTGATTTATCACTACCCTAATTTCATGATGCATTTACATTAGGGATATTAAGCCCTAACTTATATGTCATTTTATAAGCTAAAAAAGCTACAATGAAAAAAGGCTTGAATATAAATACAAAGAAAAATAATCCGTTATTTAAGTGAAACAAGTATCTGCCAATTTATTGCTTTGTTACTATTCTAAAAAAAATATCCTATTCGTCTTGAACTAATTTCATACTTAGCTTAAAAAAATGGAGTGGGTGATTTTAAGAGCTTTTCCCTAGAACCAAAGGAATCAAAGATATTGTTTTAATTTTTTGATTTATGGAAAAAGAAATTTAGCCTTGCCCATTAGATTTTTTTAACTGTTAAGGACCTTTGTTATTCTGGTAAAGTATATCGAGAAAAGCGTGCGTTATTAAAGCAGAAATACCAAAATTGATGGGAAATATTTAAATTCATCATACTTTCTATTTTCTAGACACACATATCGTGATTTTTATAAAGAAGGGGTTTGATTTATCACTACCCTAATTTCCTGATACGTTTACACTTATTATTAAGGGGAATGTGAAACTCAAATCCAACTAAAGTTATTTTCATTGTGCCTACCCGTAGCATCGCACGGGCATTGCTCTCGTATTAATATATCTTAATATAGCGTTGTTCTTGAGAAAATTTAGGTGACATGATTAGCTTTTTAATTTAAAAGAAAAACTCATTTGAACTTTAATTTACAATACTGTGAGACCCATTAGTATTAACATGTGTTACTGTTTTAAAAAATTAGTAACTTTAATTTTGTTTTAAAAAATTAAATTCAAATAAAAAAATACATTTTAAATATTGCAATTATTTTTGCTTACGGAACTATTAAATTAATATATTACATTTAATCTATATGTATCTTTAACTATTATAACACGATTATGCGCGGGTAACAAATATGTGATGTACATGCAAGTGCCACGCCACTCAACATCAACTCCTATATTTAGGTACAATTACAATGAAATGCGATGATTTTCTTACGTATCGGTTAACATATTATCTTCAATACAACAAAATCATTTCTCTAATTTTAAATCGCTAAATTAGCTTCACCCTCTTGTCGTGGGCTCACGGTCGTGTGGAAAAATAAATGTAAAAAATGAACCACTTCCCGTGATGCTATCGATCTGAAATTTTGCACATAGACTGGTGTCACCAAACATTGCACTGTATCAAAATTTTAGATCGATTGAATGTATCGTAATTAAATTAATGCATTTTTAGTTTATCTCTATGTATCTCTATGTAGCCGTCTGCTATTGTTGACACTGGAGTTCACCCCAGCCATCGATGACCACATCTCTGTGTTTTACAGCAATAGGAATTCAGTCACTTCAGTCTGTGAATGTTTGTCGCGCGGTGCGGATTATATGGAACATAATCAATACTTTTAGTTATGTCTCATATGAAAGGGATTTATTGTCAAAAACTTTGTTTTTACGGGTTGTTAATCTAATGACCAGGGGTTCCCAACCCCGTGCCCGCGGGCACCATGGCGCCCGCGGAACGATTTGTATGTGCCCGCCACTATTCGACAGAGACAGAAATTTTTTCATAAACATTAATTAAAAATGTGAATTATTTTTATTTATTTGTTAGAGTTTTAATTTTTTTAGTGCCTAGGTTTATTAAATATGTTCGTACTAGTGTATTACCCGTCGAAAATGACGGAAGTTTTAAAAATAAATACATTTCAGCTGAAATCTATTTATTTTGAAAAAAATACCCATCAGAATAAAAAGTAATGTAATACAGAACTTTTATTTATTTACTTTTTTAAAATTCATTTATTTTCATATTGCACAATTTTTTGCGGAACGTTCGAAAAGAGTTATTTTTGGTGCAGTAATTTGGTGCGCTGCTTTCTAAAATTAGTAGCGGTACGGACAGACAGACGTGACACACATTGCAAATTATGTATGTTGATGTTTGCGATATTGTATGTATGAGTGGTCCCTTTGCTGACAGTACTTGTCGCAACTTGTCTAGCGGCGAGCCAGACTTCATTCTTCACGCTAGCCTGGAACAGGGAGTGCTATTTGCACATCACTCCTTGTACACGCAGAAAACCCGGAGTGAACGAATGCCATGAACTGAGCCGATGAACGCCGAAGGCGCCAAAACAATGGAAACATGACTCTGATTGCTTCGGCGATCATCGGCACACTTCGGGTTTTAGGCGTGTACAAGGAGTGATGTGAAAATAGCATTCCCCGACAGGAACCGCGTTGTTGTCATAGTGATTGCGATTGCTGCCCCGTTCGGTCGCGACAGTTAGCTAGGAGACATCTTTGTCTGCCGAAGCACGAATTAGGAGACAAAGAATATGATCTTATTCTGCATACTTAAGTTCGTTGGCTCAGTAAAGGAAAGGTTCTTACAAGATTTGTGAGTTTAATTGAAGAAATAAAAACATTTTAAAACGATACAAAGGGAAATGATGATGAACTAGCTGACACTTGCTGGCTAATTGATTTGGGATTTCTCATAGACATCATGGAAAAAATGAATTCTTTAAATTTGGGGTTGCAGGGGAAAGACAAAAACATATCTGAAATGATAAGCTCTGTAAGGTCATTTAAAGCTAAATTGGATTTGTTGACATCGCATCTACAGATCAATTCTCTCGTGCGTTTCCAACATATGAAGAAAATGCTAGGTAACAATGAATTAAACGGGTCGTTATTTTTAAGCATTAAGTATTTAAAACAGTTTGAAGAGAGATTTTTGCAGTTTACACATATCGAGCCAATTGTTTCCTTCTGTGTCAATCATTTTACTTGCCAAATAAATGTAATGGAAATGGCCACATGCATTGCAGATTTTGATCAAGGTAAGACAGAAGAACTAGAGTTATAAACTTTGGACCTTAAGAATGATATTTTGCTAAAATACTTAATATCATTGGACAGAGAAACGTTCCCATTTTTTGAAGAAAGCGGCAAATAAAATTGAAACATTTTTAGGTTCGACATTTTTCTGCGAATCATTGTTTTCGAACATGAAATAATAAAATCATGATATAGATCTCGACTCACCAACGAGCATCTTTATGATTGTTTGCTAACAGGATTATCGTCATACTCTCCTAATTATGAGCCACTGGCCAATGATATGCAATGTCAAAGATCACATTGACATATTGATATTTTATTTTTTTATAAAATGTTTTCTTTGTATTTGTGTTGTTTTTTTAAACTTTGTTTACATTTTGTAAATACATTTCTCTGTGTGTATGCCGTTTTTAATAATAATTTTATTATTTGGAAACATGTTTGTTTATTATTTAATAATACATTATGAAAATAAGAAATTAAATTATGGGAAAATGAGAAGTTATGGAAGGAGTTTGTCGATTAGAAATAGGTGGTGCCCGCAACCCTACCGATATTTTAGAATGTGCTCTAGAGTACAAAAAGGTTGGGAACCCCTAATCTAATCTATACTAATAAAAGGCAAACGGACTCACTCATCACTAATTCTCCAACTTCCGTATAGGTAGAAGCATGAAACTTTGGAAAGTTGTTGAGTACTATCTCACGACGATGTTTGGCGATAAAAGAATTTTAAAATTACTACTCATGGGGGGCCGGGGGCACAAAAAGTTTTTTTCTTTATATGAGCTTTATAAAACTGAATGAACACTAATCTCCATCTTCCCGTGTAGCTAGAAGCACGAAACTTTGGGAAGTTATTGTTCATATTTCCGTGTAGCTAGAAGCACGAAACTTTGGGAAGTTATTGTTCATATTCCGGTGTAGCTAGAAGCACGAAACTTTGGGAAGTTGTTGAGTACACTCCTGTCATGGTAACAGGCAAAAAAAATATTTAAATTTTCACTCACTGTGGGCCGTGGGCCAAAATGTAGTTTTTTCACCTTATATGAGCTACATAAAATTGAATTAAACTTTGGATACTTTGTAAATGGCTTATGAAAAAATTTGGAATATAAAAACTTGATGGCCTATATTAAAATACTATAGGGCAATAAAATTTTACTTTTCATTCTTTTGGAGCCGAGGGCCCCTAATCTCTTTTTCCTAAAGGTTTAAAAAAAATTAATCATTCGATTTCACTCGATTTTTTAAATACAAATATTGACAAAAAAATGTATCCATCATGATCCAGAATGAAATAAACTGTTGTTTTGAACTTTACATCTTGCACTGATAGGGCCCCGGGGCCCTTATTTTAATTTTTTAAGCCGTAGAATTAGTATTTTATTCGTCCCATGGCCTTTAAACTCTAGGAAGGTTTTGAGCATCCTCCCGCGAATGTTTCTGTCATTAATAGTTTTCTAAAACACCACTTAATAGGGGCTGGTGGCCCGTAATACCATTTTTAAATATGAGTTATATAAAAGGTATTCTTAAACAGTGGCTACTGGGTATATGGATGAATTTCATGTGGGGCTCATCTCGCTACCACGTCAGTACAGGGAAAATAGTGCACATGTCCCTTCTGCATAGGAAAAATTCCTGCCGGTGCGCCACACTAAACATTTTGAGAAGCACTGATCTAGGTCAGTGGGTCATCGGTGTCCTGGTGACATTTGTTGTGAAGGTCATTGGCGGATGTCATGTGGGCTGTCATGTGGGATTTCATGTGAGATGTCATGTGGGATGTCATGTGGGATGTCATGTGGGATGTCATGTGTGATCTCATGTGGGATGTCATGTGGGATGTAATGTCGGATGCCATGTGGGATGTCATGTGGGATATCATGTTGGATGTCATGTGGGATGTCATGTGGGATGTCATGGGGATGTCATGTGGGATGTCATGGGGATCTCATGTGGGATGTCATGTGGGATGGGGGATGTGATCTTGGGTTCCATGACAAAACGACAAGTGACAAAACGACAAGGTGACAAAACGACAAGGTGACAAAACGACACGGTGACAAAACTACAAGGTGACAAAACGACAAGGTCTCATAGAAACAACGTAGATTACTATAGAACCCCCTAATAAAGTCCCAGTGACTAGGCCAGTTTGAACATAGACTAAGGGTGTCAGACTCAATAGCTCACCAGCCAAAACTAAAAACACTCTTAAGTAAAAATCATTGCCGTGTTTTCATTGTTCTATTTTGAATTATATTGGTCAACTTGTCGTTTTGTCACCATGTCGTTTTATCGCTGGTCGTTTTGTTGTTTCGTTACTTGTCGTTTTGTCACCTTGTCGTTTTGTCACCTTGTCGTTTTGTCACTTTGTCCGTCGTCGTTTTGTCACCTTGTCGTTTTGTCGCTTTGTCCGTTGTCGTTTTGTCACCTCGTCGTTTTGTCACTTGTCGTTTTGTCTGGTTACCGTGATCTTGATGATATTCAAGTGTCATTAAGATGTCACTTTTGATCTTATCTTATCTGTTACAGACGCTCCTTCTATACAGAAGATTATTGCGCCCTGCATACTTATTAGTAACTAGAGATATACCCGCGCTTTGCAGCAGAAGTGTTCAAACTTAAACGTTCAATTATGAAGGTTAAAGTATATGACTTGTTTGTTAAGTATCTCTCTGTGTGCGATGATTGAAATTAGGTTTTCTGGTTTAAATATACAATTTTGTCCTGAATTTACTATTGAGAATACAAATTATAGTTTTATATACATATAACAATTCAATGACATACTTAAATAGAGATTATCTTTAATAAAAATTTTAACACCAAATAATTTATTTTTTTGGATTTGTAGTTTTAAAGTTATGAATTTTTAAAGTGTGGTTCATTTTGTCACAATCCCCTAGGCATCGCCACAGCTATCATGACCTATATATGAATCATGACAAAGCGAACTCATCTCTAAAAAAATGTACACATAAAATTAGGAATTCCTTTTGAACTTTTGAACTTCAAACTTTGACACATTATAATTAATTCTAACCAATAGTTAAATGGCTTTTGCACACGGCCACTTCTTATGAATGAAACAATCCGAACAAAGCAGTAGTAATAGAGTCAAAATGAGGTTGAAGGATGAATGGTTGCCAATGACAACAAGTCTGCACAAGGTACATTTTGTTATTCTACTCGACACGAAATGTTTTACACATGCGATTCTGTGTGCATCTTTGCTATTGGGTAATTACGTAATACTCGGCATCACTTACGCGGCCGATTGCCGAGTATCTCCAAATATACGAAAATCGGTCGAAACTATTATCGGTTCAACCCTATTTAATAGATGTAATCTTGTTTAACATACTGTAGCAGACATTAATAGATGTAATCTTGTTTAACATACTGTAGCAGACATTAATAGATGTAATCTTGTTTAACATACTGTAGCAGACATTAATAGGTGCAATCTTGTTTAACATACTGTAGCAGACATTAATAGATGTAATCTTGTTTAACATACTGTAGCAGACATTAATAGATGTAATCTTGTTTAACCTACTGTAGCAGACATTAATAGATGTAATCTTGTTTAACATACTGTAGCAGACATTAATAGATGTAATCTTGTTTAACCTACTGTAGCAGACATTAATAGATGTAATCTTGTTTAACATACTGTAGCAGACATTACCAAAGACTTTATATAAATGTAATTAATTGCCACCACCCCAAGCCAACATAAAACAGCTTCGTCAGCCGCTGTTGCTCTCACAGCAGTGACTGCACGGCTGCTGATGATTATATTTTATACGTACCACGTCTTCTGTAGACCCAATGTCGTCCCCCCCGACCACCACGTCTTCTGTAGACCCAATGTCCCCCCCCCCGACCACCACGTCTTCTGTAGACCCAATGTTCCCCGCCCCGGCCACCGAAACGGACGAACATCGTCATCAAATGCTGGATTCATGTCAGTTTAGAGGTCATCTAATGGCCGCAGTGACGTAAGATTTTGGCACATACTTTTTTCTTACCAAGAAACAGGAGACAGGAGATTCCAGACATTTTTATTCCACGGATTGGCCTGAAGTTTGGAGCAACCCGGGTGGCCTGAACTTTAAAGCAACCTGGATGGCCTGAAGTTTAAAGCAACCTAGATGGCCTGAAGTTTAAAGCAACCTGGGTGGCCTGAAGTTTAAAGCAACCCGGGTGGCCTGAACTTTGAAGCAACCTGGATGGCCTGAAGTTTAAAGCAACCTGGGTGGCCTGAAGTTTCAAGCAACCCGCGTGGCCTGAAGTCTGAAGCAACCTGGATGGCCTGAAGTTTGAAGCAACCTGGATGGCCTGAAGTTTAAAGCAACCTGGGTGGCATGAAGTTTGAAGCAACCTGGACGGCCTGAAGTTTAAAGCAACCTGGGTTGCCTGAAGTTTGAAGCAACCTGGGTGGGCTGAAGTTTGAAGCAACCTGGGTGGCCAGAAGTTTGAAGCAACCCGGGTGGCAAGAAGTTTGAAGCAACCTGGGAGGCCTGAAACCAAATTACGCCCTTACATGTCCAGTTTCTAACTATGCCCTTACATGTCCAGTTTCTAAATACGCCCTTACATGACCAGTTTCTAACTATGCCCTTGTATGTCCAGTTTCTAGCTATGCCCTTACATGTCCAGTTTCTAACTATGCTCTTACATGTCCAGTTTCTAACTATGCCCTTACATGTCCAGTTCCTAACTACGCCCTTACATGTCCAGTTTCTAACTATGCCCTTGTATGTCCAGTTTCTAGCTATGCCCTTGTAAAATGAGAGGTTGGGACAAGGAGAGGGTTGGACATTGTGAGGGTGTGGCAATGTGAGGGGTGAAACAATGTAAGGGTGGGACAATGTGAGGGTGGGACAATGAGAGCGTTGGACAATGTGAGGGTGGTACAATGTGTTGGTGAGACAATGTGAGGGTGGGACAATGAGAGGGTTGGACAATGAGAGGATGGGACAATGAGGGTGGGACATGTGAGGGTGGGACAGTGTGAGGGTGGGCCACTTGGACACAGAAGGGGAGGTAATAAATCTTGCATCAAGTTGCCTTTGTGTCTCCAAACAATAATAAAGGCCTGAAAAAAGTTCAATCTTGAAATGTCTGCCTGGCATTGTTGGCTTTAAATTGGAAGGAAATAATCGAATCTTTGTAGCACAAGGTCAAGAGAATTGTGGACTGAGAGAATGTTGAGTACAGATGGAGATTATACAACTAATTGTGGACTGAGAGAATGTTGACTACAGATGGAGATTACACGACTAATTTTGGACTGAGAGAATGTTGACTACAGATGGAGATTACACGACTAATTGTGAACTGAGAGGATGTTGACTACAGATGGAGATTACACGACTAAGTAACAGTGAACCGAATGAGAAAGGCAGGTTTTACAACCAGTTAGACATGACACACTTACACAGTAGCTGTAGACATCACACACTTACACAGTAGCTGTAGACGTCACACACTTACACAGTAGCTGTAGACATCACACACTTACACAGTAGCTGTAGACATCACACACTTACACAGTAGCTGTAGACATCACACACTTACACAGTAGCTGTAGACATCACACACTTACACATAAGCTGTAGACATCACACACTTACACAGTAGCTGTAGACATCACACACTTACACAGTAGCTGTAGACATCACACACTTACACAGTAGCTGTAGACATCACACACTTACACAGTAGCTGTAGACATCACACACTTACACAGTAGCTGTAGACATCACACACTTACACAGTAGCTGTAGACGTCACACACTTACACAGTAGCTGTAGACAGCACACACTTACACAGTAGCTGTAGACATCACACACTTACACAGTAGCTGTAGACGTCACACACTTACACATTAGCTGTAGACATCAAACCGTTGTTTGTTCACAAGCACATTTCAGATATTTATGTGTGTACATACGAAGTTCAAATAAAGGTCTTGGACATTGGCCATGACTCTTGGAGGCAGCAGCCAGTGACCAAGGCCGCTGACGTTTTATGATACTGTGGAGATCTTACGCGCAGTTAGTAGCATTCAAAGAGACATCTGGTCCTTTGAAGTTGCACGTGGCCACCGGAGGTTGACCAGAAGACGTTAAATGGTATTCTCGTGTTAACTGGCCCGGTCAGTAGATTTGGCGATAAAAGGAGTTGCCGAGCGAGGTGACCGGAGGTGTTAAATCTGCCCAGGGGTAGATAGGATGACCAGACGCGCAGGTGCTCTGGAGGGGGGATAGGTAAGGGGTGGGGGTCTCACCAGAGACGGTTATGTCAAACCATCCCCAGCCCCGCACAAGTCAATCTATGGGGGTAGTACGAGATGATTGACAGAGATGGTGAACCTATTACAATTACAGACTGACGGAAGACTGGACACAAATGGACTGGCGTGAGTTGTTTGGAGGCGTGGCCTCATGATTGAGGGTTGGTTATAGGACGGGACGAACTACGGACATGAAGAGGTAGGAGGAAAGGAATTGCAAAGAGTAGATAGTATAATTGGACTTATGACAGTTAGTCTTGTACTTATGTGAATTTAGAATTGAGAGTTAATGTTGGAGTAAATGAATGAAGCAATAAACTGATCATAAGTGTTCATGCAGTCTTGGAGTTTGGTGTTTGATTATGAGAAGACAAGTGTGACCAGTAATTAAGAAGAATTGAGTGAAAGCAGAGAGTCTAGTCAGCACACGAGTACTCGGGTAATTGAGTGAAAGCAGAGAGTCTAGTCAGCACACGAGTACTCGGGTAATTGAGTGAAAGCAGAGAGTCTAGTCAGCACACGAGTACTCGGGTAATTGAGTGAAAGTAGAGAGTCTAGTCAGCACACGAGAGTCTAGTCAGCACACGAGAGTCTAGTCAGCACACGAGTACTCGGGTAATTGAGTGAAAGCAGAGAGTCTAGTCAGCACACGAGTACTCGGGTAATTGAGTGAAAGTAGAGAGTCTAGTCAGCACACGAGAGTCTAGTCAGCACACGAGAGTCTAGTCAGCACACGAGTACTCGGGTAATTGAGTGAAAGCAGAGAGTCTAGTCAGCACACGAGTACTCGGGTAATTGAGTGAAAGCAGAGAGTCTAGTCAGCACACGAGAGTCTAGTCAGCACACGAGTACTCGGGTAATTGAGTGAAAGTAGAGAGTCTAGTCAGCACACGAGAGTCTAGTCAGCACACGAGTACTCGGGTAATTGAGTGAAAGCAGAGAGTCTAGTCAGCACACGAGTACTCGGGTAATTGAGTGAAAGCAGAGAGTCTAGTCAGCACACGAGAGTCTAGTCAGCACACGAGAGTCTAGTCAGCACACGAGAGTCTAGTCAGCACACGAGAGTCTAGTCAGCACACGAGAGTCTAGTCAGCACACGAGAGTCTAGTCAGCACACGAGAGTCTAGTCAGCACACGAGAGTCTAGTCAGCACACGAGAGTCTAGTCAGCACACGAGAGTCTAGTCAGCACACGAGAGTCTAGTCAGCACACGAGAGTCTAGTCAGCACACGAGAGTCTAGTCAGCACACGAGAGTCTAGTCAGCACTCGAGAGTCTAGTCAGCACACGAGAGTCTAGTCAGCACACGAGTACTCGGGTAATTGAGTGAAAGTAGAGAGTCTAGTCAGCACACGAGAGTCTAGTCATCACACGAGAGTCTAGTCAGCACACGAGAGTCTAGTCAGCACACGAGAGTCTAGTCAGCACACGAGAGTCTAGTCAGCACACGAGAGTCTAGTCAGCACACGAGAGTCTAGTCAGCACACGAGAGTCTAGTCAGCACACGAGAGTCTAGTCAGCTCACGAGAGTCTAGTCAGCACACGAGAGTCTAGTCAGCACACGAGAGTCTAGTCAGCACACGAGAGTCTAGTCAGCACACGAGAGTCTAGTCAGCACTCGAGAGTCTAGTCAGCACACGAGAGTCTAGTCAGCACACGAGTACTCGGGTAATTGAGTGAAAGTAGAGAGTCTAGTCAGCACACGAGAGTCTAGTCAGCACACGAGAGTCTAGTCAGCACACGAGAGTCTAGTCAGCACACGAGAGTCTAGTCAGCACACGAGAGTCTAGTCAGCACACGAGAGTCTAGTCAGCACACGAGAGTCTAGTCAGCACACGAGAGTCTAGTCAGCACACGAGAGTCTAGTCAGCACACGAGAGTCTAGTCAGCACACGAGAGTCTAGTCAGCACACGAGAGTCTAGTCAGCACACGAGAGTCTAGTCAGCACACGAGTACTCGGGTAATTGAGTGAAAGTAGAGAGTCTAGTCAGCACACGAGTACTCGGGTAATTGAGTAAAAGTAGAGAGTCTAGTCAGCACACGAGAGTCTAGTCAGCACACGAGAGTCTAGTCAGCACACGAGTACTCGGGTAATTGAGTGAAAGTAGAGAGTCTAGTCAGCACACGAGTACTCGGGTAATTGAGTAAAAGTAGAGAGTCTAGTCAGCACACGAGTACTCGGGTAATTGAGTGAAAGTAGAGAGTCTAGTCAGCACACGAGAGTCTAGTCAGCACACGAGAGTCTAGTCAGCACACGAGAGTCTAGTCAGCACACGAGAGTCTAGTCAGCACACGAGAGTCTAGTCAGCACACGAGAGTCTAGTCAGCACACGACTCGGGTTCTTCACAATACTTAACGGCACAGCAGTCTGTGTTTTCTAGTCCAGACCTCATGCCGTCTAGTCCAGACCCCAGGCCGCCTAGTCCAGACATCAGGCTGTCTAGTCCAGACCTCAGGCTGCCTAGTCCAGACCTCAGGCTGTCTAGTCCAGACCTCAGGCTGCCTAGTCCAGACCTCAGGCCGTCTAGTCCAGACCTCAGGCTGCCTAGTCCAGACCTCAGGCCGTCTAGTCCAGACCTCAGGCCGTCTAGTCCAGACCTCAGGCCGTCTAGTCCAGACCTCAGGCTGCCTAGTCCAGACCTCAGGCCGTCTAGTCCAGACCTCAGGCCGTCTAGTCCAGACCTCAGGTTGTCTAGTCCAGACATCAGGCTGCCTAGTCCTCAGGCTGTCTAGTCCAGATATCAGGCTGCCTAGTCCTCAGGCTGTCTATTCCAGACCTCAGGCTGCCTAGTCCAGACCTCAGGCTGCCTAGTCCAGACCTCAGGCCGCCTAGTCCAGACCTCAGGCCGTCTAGTCCAGACCTCAGGCTGTCTAGTCCAGACCTCAGGCTGCCTAGTCCAGACCTCAGGCTGCCTAGTCCAGACATCAAGCTGCCTAGTCCAGACCTCAGGCTGCCTAGTCCAGACCTCAGGCTGTCTAGTCCAGACCTCATGCTGTCTAGTCCTCAGGCTGTCTAGTCCAAACCTCAGGCTGCCTAGTCCAGACCTCAGGCTGTCTAGTCCAGACCTCAGGCTGCCTAGTCCAGACCTCAGGCTGTCTAGTCCAGACCTCGGGCTGCCTAGTTCAGACCTCAGGCTGCCTAGTCCAGACCTCAGGTTGTATAGTCCTCAGGCTGTCTAGTCCAGACCTCAGGCTGTCTAGTCCAGACCTCAGGCTGTCTAGTCCAGACCTAAGGCCAGGTAGGATCTTGTTCAAAACTTTCCTGATGTTATCCCCCAACTATCCCACTCCCACTTCAATTGTCCCACATCAACTGCCCTACTTCAACTGACCCACTGACATTTCAACTGCCCCACTTCAACTGTCCCACTTCAACTGTCCCACTTCAACTGTCCCACTTCAACTGTCCCACTTCAACTGTCCCACTTCAACTGTCACATTTCAAATGTCCCACTTCAACTTCCCACTTCAACTGTCCCACCCCACCTTAAACTGTCCCACTTCAGCTGTCCAACCCCCTTAGACTGCCCCACCCCCTTCAACTAACACACCCCCATTCAACTGTCCCACTCCCAATTCAACCGCATCTACCCTTCAACTGTCCCACTTTAACTGTCCCACCCCCTTCATCTGTCCCACTCCCACTTCAACAGTCCCACTTCATCTGTCCCACTCCCACTTCAACTGTCTCACATCCTCCAACTGTCCCACTCCCACTTCAAATGTCCCACTTCCACTGTGCCACTCCCACTTCAAGTGTCTCACCCCTTCATCTGTCCCACTCCCACTTCACCTGTCCCAACCCCTTCAACTGTCCCACTTCAACTTTCCCACTCCATCTTCAACTCTCTCACCCTTTACAACTGTCCAAATCCCATTTAAACTGTGCCAATCCCACTTCAACTATCTCACCCCCTTCAACTGTCCCGCCCCCTTCAACTGTCCCACTTCATCTGTCCCACTCCCATTTCAACTGTCTCACCCACTTCAACTGTCCCACTCCCACTTAAACTGTCCCAATCCCACTTCAACTGTCTCACCCCCTTCAACTGTCCCACCCCCTTCAACTGTCCCACTTCATCTGTCCCACTCCCATTTCAACTGTCTCACCCCCTCAACTGTACCACCCCTTTCAACTGTCCCACTTCATCTGTCCCACTCCCATTTCAACTGTCTCACCCACTTCAACTGTCCCACTCCCACTTCAACTGTCCCACCCCCTTCAACTGTCCCACTTCAACTGTCCCACTCCCACTCCCAATTCAACTGCCTCACCCTTTACAACTTTCTTACTCCCACTTCAACTGTCTCATCCCCTACAACTGTCCCACTTAATCTGTCCCATTCCAACTTCAACTGTCTCACCCTCTTCAACTGTCCCGATCCCACTTCAACTGTCTCACCACCTTCATCAGTCCCACTCCCACTTCATCTGTCCCACTCCCACTTCAACTGTCCCACTTAATATGTACCACTCCTACTTCAACTGTCCCAACCCCTCAACTGTCCCACCCCCTACAACTGTCCCACTTCATCTGTCCCACTCCCACTTCATCTGTCCCACTCCCACTTCATCTGTCCCACTCCCACTTCAACTGTCCCACTTCAACTGCCCCACTCCCACTTCAACTGTATCACCCCCTTCAACTGTCCCACTCCCACTTCAACTGTCTCTCCCCCTCAATTGTCCCACTCCCTCTTCAACTGTCCCACTTCAACTGTCCCACTCCCACTTCAATTGTCCCACTTCATCTGCCCCACTCCAACTTCAACTGCCCCACTCCCACTTCAACTGTATCACCCCATTCAACTGTCCCACTCCCACTTCAACTGTCTCTCCCCCTCAATTGTCCCACTCCCACTTCAACTGCCCCACTTCAACTGTCTCACTCCCACTTCAATTGTCCCACTTCATCTGTCCCACTCCCACTTCAACTGTCCCACTTAATCTGTCCCACTCCCCCTTCAACTGCCCCACCCACTTCAACTGTCCCACTCCCACTTCAACTGTCCCACCTCCTCCAAATGTCCCACTCCCACTTCAACTATCCTACTTCAACTGTCCTACTCCCACCCCACCTGTCCCCCTCCCACTTCAACTGTCCCACTCCCACCCCAACTGTCCCACTCCCACGCCACCTCTCCCACTCCCGCCCCACCTGTCCCACTCCCGCCCCACCTGTCCAACACCCACCCCACCTTTGCCACTCCCGCCCCATCTGTCCCACTTCCGTCCCAAGTGTCCCACTCCCGCCCCACCTGTCCCACTCCCGCCCCACCTGTGCCACTCCCACCCCACCTGTCCTACTCCCGCCCCAAGTGTCCCACACGCGCCCCACCTGTCCCACTCCCGCCCCAAGTGTCCCACTCCCCTCCACCTGTCCCACTCTTCACTCCCCAATCTATTAGTTGTGTGTTGGTTCTAATGATAGAAATTGATCCTGAAAGACGAGTCCACCCATCATGCGACGGTTAGTTCTTGGCCTTTTGATGTCCGCCAGACCAATTTCTCCTTGTTGCCGTTATTAGAATTTGATGACGCGGAGTAATCTATTGTCAAGTTGGAACTATTTTTTTCTTCTTCTCTCCTTCCGTCTGTGTCGTCTCCGGGTGTCCATCAGGTCCTGGGATGTGCGTGATCAGAGGCCATTTTATTCCAGCTGTCAGCCTGGGGGAGTGGGGGGGATAGATTGTTGTACCTGGGAGGGGGGTGTAGTTTGTTTTTAACCGGAAAATAGATTGTACAGCGAGCAACATCTTGTTTGATAGGGATGGGGTGATTTTTGTACCACGAATAACCTCAAAGATTTATTTATTAAACCTTGACAAATGGTGCTTCCAGTAGAAAAGTGTTTTCTTTTTTTTTCTTTTTCAATACATTTTGTAAAATAACATTAAAAACCAATTTATAAAATGAAATTAAGACCCCTTTATAAAATGAAATGAAGTCCAATTTATAAAAGAAAGTAAGACCCATTTATTACATAAATTAAGTCTAATTTATAAAAGAAAGTAAGACCCATTTATAACATAAATTAAGTCTAATTTATAAAAGAACGTAAGACCCATTTATAACATAAATTAAGTCTAATTTATAAAAGAATGTAAGACCCATTTATAACATAAATTAAGTCTAATTTATAAAAGAATGTAAGACCCATTTATAACATAAATTAAGTCTAATTTATAAAAGAATGTAAGACCCATTTATAACATAAATTAAGTCTAATTTATAAAAGAATGTAAGACCCATTTATAACATAAATTAAGTCTAATTTATAAAAGAATGTAAGACCAATGTATAAGTAAATTAACTAATTCGTATGAAATCTTTAACTAGTCGTGATACAATCGTGATACAATCGTGATACAATCGTGATACAATCGTGATACAATCGTGATACAATCGTGATACAATCGTGATACAATCGTGATACAATCGTTACCAAATTGGTACTCGTATGACGTCATTGTTGGCAGACAACTCTTGTCCCCAAATTTTAATTTATAAATTTCTGGGTTCTTTGTGTGGGTACATTCGGAGTGACTTTCCTTTCTTTTCGTTTGTTTGAGTCTCCTCGTAGTTGAAATAATTAGTGTTCAACTATACTTGATCTAAGATCAACAGAGAAAGAATCTAGTCCACTGAAATAAATAGAATAATAATAGTTTGTACTTCTCTTCCTCAGAAATGACTGCAGGCGGCTTTGAGCGTCAACAATGATTACGTCATCATGGGACAACAGCAAATAGAAATAATTCTTTGTTGTGATACTCTCAACTACAGTCAAACTTTAGTGACCATTGCCATTTTTAAAATGGGAAACATTAGCCAATCCAAAAACAACATGAAAAGCTTATTTTTATTTATAAAGATATTTTAATAAATCAAGGACCATTATCAATTTAATGCTGAGGAATTTTCTGTATGCTATAGTAACGTATACCAGAGTCATATGCAGCGTATGGTATCAAACAGTATTGTATAATGAAGGTTGGACGTCAAAGATAGTGACTTTGTTCAATTTCAGCAGAAAGATTCTCAATCTGATATTTTAAGAGGGGACATCAGATATGGAGGGCAAGGATAAATCAACGGCTTAAGAGTGGCTTCCTTACATGCAAAATAATTTCATCAGGCTGAGGATAACCGTATTACCTGCAAGGATACCCACAATATCTTCAAAAATACCCGTACTATGTGCAAGGATACCCGTACTATGTGCAAGGATACCCGTACTATGTGCAAGGATACCCATACTATGTGCAAGGATACCCGTACTATGTGCAAGGATACCCATACTATGTGCAAGGATACCCGTACTATGTGCAAGGATACCCGTACTATGTGCAAGGATACCCGTACTATGTGCAAGGATACCCATACTACGTGCAAGGATACCCGTACTATGTGCAAGGATACCCGTACTATGTGCAAGGATACCCGTACTATGTGCAAGAATACCCTTACTACGTGCAAGGATAACCATAATATCTGCAAAGATACCGTACTATGTGCAAGAATACCCTTACTACGTGCAAGGATAACCATAATATCTGCAAAGATACCCGTACTATGTGCAAGAAAACCGGTACTATGTGCAAGGATAACCGTAATATGTGTAAGGATAACCATAATATCTGCAAAGATACCCTTACTATGTGCAAGGATACCCGTACTTTGTGCAATGATATTTCTTAAGGTTGAGATTACCTGAAAAGATATTTCACAAGATATTTCAACAATTGGAGAGCAACTGAAATGGATGCAATTATATTTCACCTCTTTAAAAGCAACCGAAGTATATGGTCTTCACGCTCCTACTTTTTTGTTTTGTAATAATATTTCTCTTTCACTCCCTCTCTTTCACTCCCTCTCTTTCACTCCCTCTCTTTCACTCCCTCTCTTTCACTCCCTCTCTTTCAATCCCTCTCTTTCACTCCCTCTCTTTCACTCCCTCTCTTTCACTCCCTCTCTTTCACTCCCTCTCTTTCACTCCCTCTCTTTCACTCCCTCTCTTTCACTCCCTCTCTTTCAATCCCTCTCTTTCACTCCCTCTCTTTCACTCCCTCTCTTTCTCTCCCGCCCCCCCCCACATTTTCTCCCTTATTTCCCTTTAAAATGTGAAGGTTTATGTTCAACATTTAAAGAACTCTTCAGTGAAAGGAGTTCAATGCAAACCTGCCTCTTATGGAGCAGATGGCAGACTTCACAAATACAGGACACAGCAGACATGCAGAATTACATCAATACGAGTCTTGAACATCTGGAGTGACATATTGACACTGTGTTTGGAGCAAAGATTACCAAACAGACGAACGCCCGGGGGTGTAGCAAAGAAGTGCTCAAACGTTTGAACTTTCAACTAAATCGAGGATTGAAAGTTGGGGATAAAACACAGCTCTCACTTCTATTATGCGAGGTGGGAAGGGGTGGGGGAATGAAACTCGCAAAATATAGAAATGTGTTTGAGATGGACTAATGTAACTCACACAATTTAGTTGTGTGTGGGAGAAAGGATTAATTATATGTTCAGACATGCAAGTATTTTGGCAAAAAAATACGAAACTTGCACCTTATTCATCTATTTAGTTTACAAATTTTGTATGCGTATGTATCACTTAATGAATTTTCTATACTTGACCCACGACATGAAGCTGTGTTGTTGTTACTTGACCCACGACATGAAGCTGTGTTGTTGTTACTTGACCCACGACATGAAGCTTTGTTGTTGTTACTTGACCCACGACATGAAGCTGTGTTATTGTTAACTTCAGTTTGATCATTTACCACATTTGAAGTACTGGTACTTTAGACACAGAGACTACGGAGACAACTTTGGGCTTCACTGGTACTTTAGACACAGAGACTACTGAGACAGACTTAGGGTTCCACTGGTACTTTAGACACAGAGACTACTGAGACAGACTTAGATTCATTTGTATGGCCTCCTCTGTGAGACCAATGGTCGAACTCTTCTGTTCAGAAAATTAAAAAAAAGGATAACTACCCCCATCAAGTCCACTTCCCTTGGATTCCTCTTGGCCCCAGCCTCTGCTCTCTGACATCATAACGTGATGGATTCCTCTTAACACAGCCTCTGTGACGTCACAACGTGATGGATTCCTCTTCGCCCTCCTCTGTGACGTCATAACGTGACTGGGACAAGAACTGACTGAATGACTTATTGCATAAATCAATAGGAGATTGACTTGTTAAGACACAATGATTCTAATACATGTTCAAGTTAAATGCTACAAGAGGAACTGTCAAACACATAAAAGATTAGCCGTCAAACACATACAAGGCGACCTGTCAAACATATACAAGACGAGCTGTCAAACACAAACAAGATGAGCTGTCAAACGCATACAAGACGAGCTGTCAACACTTACAAGACGAGCTGTCAAACACATACAAGACAAGCTGTCACACACACAAGACGAGCTGTCAAGCACATACAAGACGAACTTTCAAACACATACAAGACGAGCTGTCAAACACATACAAGACGCGATGTCAAACACATACAAGACGAGTTGTCAAACTCATATAAGACGTGCTGTCAAACACATACAAGACGAGCTGTCAAACACATAGAAGAGGAGCTGTCAAACACATACAAGATGAGCTGTCAAACACATACAAGACGAGCTTTCAAACACATTCAAGACGAGCTGTCAAATACATACAAGACGAGCTTTCAAACACATACAAGACGAGCTGTCAAACACATACAAGACGAGCTGTCAAACACATACAAGACGAGCTTTCAAACACATACAAGACGAGATGTCAAACACATACAAGACGAGCTGTCAAACACATACAAGAGGAGCTGTCAAACACATATCAGACGAGCTTTCAAACACATACAAGACGAGCTGTCAAACACATTCAGACGAGCTTTCAAACACATACAAGACTAGTTTTTCTAACACATACAAGACGAGCAGTCAAACACATACAAGACGAGCTGTCGAACACATACAAGACGAGCCCTCAAACACATACCAGATGAGCTTTCAAACACGTACAAGACGAGCTGTAAAACACATACACGAGGAACTGTCAAACACATATAAGACGAGCTGTCAGACACATAAAAAACGTGCTATCAAACACATACAAGACGAGCTGTCAAACACATACAAGACGAGCTGTCAAACACATTCTAGACGAGCTTTCAAACACATACAACACGAGCTGTCAAATACATACAAGACGTGCTGTAAAACACATACATGAGGAACTGTCAAACACATATAAGACGAGCTGTCAAACACATATAAGTCGTGCTATCAAACACATACAAGACGAGCTGTCAAACACATACAAGACGAGCTGTCAAACACATTCTAGACGAGCTTTCAAACACATACAAGACAAGCTATCAAACACATACAAGACAAGCTGTGAAACAAATACAAGACGAGCTGTCAAACAAACATATACACGACGAACTGTCAAATTTAAAAAAGACGTGGTGTCTAACACATATAAGACGCGCTGTCAAACACATACAAGACGAGCTGTAAAACACATACAAGACGAGCTTTCAAACACATACAAGACGAGCTGGCAAAAACATACAAGACGAGCTTTCAAACACATACAAGACGAGCTGTCAAACACATACAAGACGAGCTGTCCAACACATACAAGACGAGCTGTCCAACACATACAATACGAGCTGTCAAACACATACAAGACGAGCTGTCAAACAAATACAAGACCAGTTGTCAAAAACATACAAGACGAGCTGTCAAACACATACAAGACGAGCTATCAAATACAAACAAGACGAGCTTTCTAACACATACAAGACGAGCTTTCAAGCACATACAAGACGAGCTTTCAAACACATACAAGACGAGCTGTAAAACACATATCAGACGAGCTTTCAAACACATACAAGACGAGCTGTCAAACACATAAAACGTGCTATCAAACACATACAAGACGAGCTGTCAAACACATACAAGACGAGCTGTCAAACACATTCTAGACGAGCTTTCAAACACATACAAGACGAGCTGTCAAACACATACAAGACGTGCTGTAAAACACATACATGAGGAACTGTCAAACACATATAAGACGAGCTGGCAAACACATACAAGACGAGCTGTCAAACACATACATGAGGAACTGTCAAACACATACAAGACGAGCTGGCAAACACATACAAGACGAGCTGTCAAACACTTTAAGACGAGCTGTCAAACACATTAAAGACGAGCTGTCAAACACATACAAGACGAGCTGTCAAACACATACAAGACGAGCTTTCAAACACATACAAGACGAGCTGTCAAACACATACAAGACGAGCTGTCCAACACATACAAGACGAGCTGTCAAACACATAAAAGACGAGCTGTCAAACACATACATGAGGAACTGTCAAACACATACAAGACGAGCTGGCAAACACATACAAGACGAGCTGTCAAACACTTTAAGACGAGCTGTCAAACACATTAAAGACGAGCTGTCAAACACATACAAGACGAGCTGTCAAACAAATACAATACGAGCTGTCAAATACATACAAGACGAGCTTTCTAACACATACAAGACGAGCTTTCAAACACATACAAGACGAGCTTTCAAACACATACAAGACGAGCTTTCAAACACATACAAGACGAGCTGTAAAACACATATCAGACGAGCTTTCAAACACATACAAGACGAGCTGTCAAACACATACAAGACTAGCTGTCAAATACATACAAGACGAGCTATCAAACAAATACAAGATGAGCTGTCAAACACATACAAGACGAGCAGTCAAACATATACAAGAGGAGCTGTCAAACACATACAATAAGAGCTGTCAAACACATACCAGACGAGCTTTCAAACACGTACAAGACGAGCTGTAAAACACATACACGAGGAACTGTCAAACACATATAAGACGAGCTGTCAAACACATATACGACGTGCTATCAAACACAAACAAGACGAGCTGTCCAACACATACAAGACGAGCTGTCAAACACATACAAAACAAGCTGTCAAACACATACAAGACTAGTTGTCAAAATCATACAAGACTAGCTGTCAAACACATACAAAACGAGTTTTCAACACATACAATACGAGCTGTCAAACACATATCAGACGAGCTTTCAAACACATACAAGACGAGCTGTCAAACACATACAAGACGAGCTGTCAAATACATACAAGACGAGCTTTCAAACACATACAAGACGAGCTTTCAAAGACATACCAGACGAGCTGTCCAACACATACAAGACGAGCTGTCAAACACATACAAGACGAGCTGTCAAACACATTCAGACGAGCTTTCAAACACATAGAAGACGAGTTTTTCTAACACATACAAGACGAGCAGTCAAACACATACAAGACGAGCTGTCGAACACATACAAGACGAGCCGTCAAACACATACCAGATGAGCTTTCAAACACGTACAAGACGAGCTGTAAAACACATACACGAGGAACTGTCAAACACATATAAGACGAGCTGTCAGACACATATAAAACGTGCTATCAAACACATACAAGACGAGCTGTCAAACACATACAAGACGAGCTGTCAAACACATTCTAGACGAGCTTTCAAACACATACAACACGAGCTGTCAAATACATACAAGACGTGCTGTAAAACACATACATGAGGAACTGTCAAACACATATAAGACGAGCTGTCAAACACATATAAGTCGTGCTATCAAACACATACAAGACGAGCTGTCAAACACATACAAGACGAGCTGTGAAACACATTCTAGACGAGCTTTCAAACACATACAAGACAAGCTATCAAACACATACAAGACAAGCTGTGAAACAAATGCAAGACGAGCTGTCAAACAAACATATACACGACGAACTGTCAAATTTAAAAAAGACGTGGTGTCTAACACATATAAGACGCGCTGTCGAAACACATACAAGACGAGCTGTCAAACACATACAAGACGAGCTTCCAAACACATACAAGACGAGCTGGCAAACACATACAAGACGAGCTTTCAAACACATACAAGACGAGCTGTCAAACACATACAAGACGAGCTGTCCAACACATACAAGACGAGCTGTCCAACACATACAATACGAGCTGTCAAACACATACAAGACGAGCTGTCAAACAAATACAAGACCAGTTGTCAAAAACATACAAGACGAGCTGTCAAACACATACAAGACGAGCTGTCAAATACATACAAGACGAGCTTTCTAAACACATACAAGACGAGCTTTCAAGCACATACAAGACGAGCTTTCAAACACATACAAGACGAGCTGTCAAACACATACAAGACGAGCTGTCAAACACATACAAGACGAGCTGTCAAACACATACAAGACGAGCTGTCAAACACATACAAGACGAGCTGTCAAACACATACAAGACGAGCTGTCAAACAAATACAAGACCAGTTGTCAAAAACATACAAGACGAGCTGTCAAACACATACAAGACGAGCTGTCAAATACATACAAGACGAGCTTTCTAACACATACAAGACGAGCTTTCAAGCACATACAAGACGAGCTTTCAAACACATACAAGACGAGCTGTAAAACACATATCAGACGAGCTTTCAAACACATACAAGACGAGCTGTCAAACACATAAAACGTGCTATCAAACACATACAAGACGAGCTGTCAAACACATACAAGACGAGCTGTCAAACACATTCTAGACGAGCTTTCAAACACATACAAGACGAGCTGTCAAACACATACAAGACGTGCTGTCAAAACACATACATGAGGAACTGTCAAACACATATAAGACGAGCTGGCAAAAACATACAAGACGAGCTGTCAAACACATACATGAGGAACTGTCAAACACATACAAGACGATCTGGCAAACACATACAAGACGAGCTGTCAAACACATACAAGACGAGCTGTCATAAACACATACAAGACGAGCTTTCAAACACTTTAAGACGAGCTGTCAAACACATACAAGACGTGCTGTAAAACACATACATGAGGAACTGTCAAACACATATAAGACGCGCTGTCGAACACATACAAGACGAGCTGTCAAACACATACAAGACGAGCTTCCAAACACATACAAGACGAGCTGGCAAACACATACAAGACGAGCTTTCAAACACATACAAGACGAGCTGTCAAACACATACAAGACGAGCTGTCCAACACATACAAGACGAGCTGTCCAAACACATACAATACGAGCTGTCAAACACATACAAGACGAGCTGTCAAACAAATACAAGACCAGTTGTCAAAAACATACAAGACGAGCTGTCAAACACATACAAGACGAGCTGTCAAATACATACAAGACGAGCTTTCTAAGACATACAAGACGAGCTTTCAAGCACATACAAGACGAGCTTTCAAACACATACAAGACGAGCTGGCAAACACATACAAGACGAGCTGTCAAACACATACAAGACGAGCTGTCCAACACTTACAAGACGAGCTGTCCAACACATACAATACGAGCTGTCAAACACATACAAGACGAGCTCTCAAACAAATACAAGACCAGTTGTCAAAAACATACAAGACGAGCTGTCAAACACATACAAGACGAGCTGTCAAATACATACAAGACGAGCTTTCTAACACATACAAGACGAGCTTTCAAGCACATACAAGACGAGCTTTCAAACACATACAAGACGAGCTGTAAAACACATATCAGACGAGCTTTCAAACACATACAAGACGAGCTGTCAAACACATAAAACGTGCTATCAAACACATACAAGACGAGCTGTCAAACACATACAAGACGAGCTGTCAAACACATTCTAGACGAGCTTTCAAACACATACAAGACGAGCTGTCAAACACATACAAGACGTGCTGTAAAACACATACATGAGGAACTGTCAAACACATATAAGACGAGCTGGCAAAAATATACAAGACGAGCTGTCAAACACATACATGAGGAACTGTCAAACACATACAAGACGATCTGGCAAACACATACAAGACGAGCTGTCAAACACATACAAGACGAGCTGTCATAAACACATACAAGACGAGCTTTCAAACACTTTAAGACGAGCTGTCAAACACATTAAAGACGAGCTGTCAAACACATACAAGACGAGCTGTCAAACACATACAAGACGAGCTTTCAAACACATACAAGACGAGCTGTCAAACACATACAAGACGAGCTGTCCAACACATACAAGACGAGCTGTCAAACACATACAAGACGAGCTGTCAAACAAATACAAGACCAGTTGTCAAAAACATACAAGACTAGCTAGCTGTCAAACAAATACAAGACGAGCTGT
This sequence comes from Ampullaceana balthica, assembly GCA_944989445.1. Classification (NCBI taxonomy): domain Eukaryota; kingdom Metazoa; phylum Mollusca; class Gastropoda; family Lymnaeidae; genus Ampullaceana; species Ampullaceana balthica. The sequence goes on from CALYLW010000672.1 coordinate 220,416, forward strand.
CAAATACATACAAGACGAGCTTTCTAACACATACAAGACGAGCTTTCAAACACATACAAGACGAGCTTTCAAACACATACAAGACGAGCTGTAAAACACATATCAGACGAGCTTTCAAACACATACAAGACGAGCTGTCAAACACATACAAGACTAGCTGTCAAATACATACAAGACGAGCTATCAAACAAATACAAGATGAGCTTTCAAACACATACAAGACGAGCAGTCAAACATATACAAGACGAGCTGTCAAACACATACAATACGAGCTGTCAAACACATACCAGACGAGCTTTCAAACACGTACAAGACGAGCTGTAAAACACATACACGAGGAACTGTCAAACACATATAAGACGAGCTGTCAAACACATATACGACGTGCTATCAAACACAAACAAGACGAGCTGTCCAACACATACAAGACGAGATGTCAAACACATACAAGACAAGCTGTCAAACACATACAAGACTAGTTGTCAAAATCATACAATAATAGCTGTCAAACACATACAAGACGAGTTTTCAACACATACAATACGAGCTGTCAAACACATATCAGACGTGCTTTCAAACACATACAAGACGAGCTGTCAAACACATACAAGACGAGCTGTCAAATACATACAAGACGAGCTTTCAAACACATACAAGACGAGCTTTCAAAGACATACCAGACGAGCTGTCCAACACATACAAGACGAGCTGTCAAACACATACAAGACGAGCTGTCAAACACATACAAGACGCGCTGTCAAACACATAAAAAACCAGTTGTCAAAATCATACAAGACGAGCTGTCAAACACATACAAGACGAGCTGTCAAACACATACAAGACGAGCTTTCAAACACATACAAGACGAGCTTTCAAGCACATACAAGACGAGTTTTCAAACACGTACAATACGAGCTGTCAAACACATATCAGACGAGCTTTCAAGCACTTACAAGACGAGTTTTCAAACACATACAATACGAGCTGTCAAACACATATCAGACGAGCTTTCAAACACATACAAGACGAGTTGTCAAATACATACAAGACAAGCTTTCAAACACATACAAGACGAGCTTTCAAACACATACAAGACGAGTTTTCAAAGACATACAAGACGAGCAGTCAAACACATACAAGACGAGCTGTCAAACACATACAAGACGAGCTGTCAAACACATACCAGACGAGCTTTCAAACACGTACAAGACGAGCTGTAAAACACATACACGAGGATCTGTCAAAAACATATAAGACGAGCTGTCAAACACATATAAGACGTGCTGTCAAACACATACAAGACGAGCTGTCAAACATATACAAGACAAGCTTTCAAACACATTTAAGACGAGCTGGCAAACACATAAAAGACGAGCTGTCAAACACATACAAGACGATATGTCAAACACATACAAGACGAGTTTTTAAATACTACAAGACGAGCTGTCAAACACATTAAAGACGAGCTGTCAAACACATACAAGACAAGCTATCAAACACATTCAAGATGAGCTGTCAAACACATATAAGACGACCTGTCAAACACATTCAAGACGAGCTGTCAAACACATACAAGACGAGCTGTCAAGCACATACAAGACGAGCTGTCAAACACACTCAAGACGAGCTGTCAACCACATACAAGACGAGCTGTCAAACACATACAAGACGAGCTTTCAAAAACAATACAAGACGAGCTGTCAAACACATACAAGACGAGCTGTCAAACACACTCAAGACGAGCTGTCAACCACATACAACACGAGCTGTCAAACACATACAAGACGAGCTGTCAAACACATACAAGACGAGCTGTCAAACACACTCAAGACGAGCTGTCAACCACATACAAGACGAGCTGTCAAACACACTCAAGACGAGCTGTCAAACACATACAAGAGACCGGATTTCGAAACACGTTTTTAAGTGATGTCAAACTTTTTAACGAATTTTGTTTTTGTGTTGACCAGAAAATTTACATCACAGTTTTAAATTTTTTACACAACGAATAGAATTCTTTTAAAAAATTGTTCGCAAGCCATGATATAGCAGGCAACAGAATAAACCTAATGTCTGCTTTCCATGTTATAGCAGGCAACAGACAAGACTATGTCAGTGAACCATGCAATATCAGGCAACAGACAAGACTTATGTCAGTGAACCATGCTATATCAGGCAACAGACAAGACTTTTATGTCTGTGAGCCATGCTATATCAGGCAACAGACAAGACTTATGTCTGTGAACCATGCTATAGCAGGTAACAGACCAGATTTATGTCTGTCATCCATGCTATAGCAGGCAACAGACAAGACTTGTGTCATTGAACCATGAAGTAGTATAGCATCTCGATCCTGCCAACCTTGACTTTCATTGTCTCCTCGTCCCCTATCTGACCTTCACCTTCCACTAATCTTTCCTGACCACCATGTAAACTTGCGCCTCCTTAATCCCTTCACTTGACTTCAACTCCACATCAACAATCGCAGAACTCAGGCTTTGTTTCAGTGCCTCGCCTAAGTTCAATAGGCGTGCACGCTCCTAATTGTCACTCCGGCTAATAATATCTCAAGGAGGCTGTCGTGTTTTGGAGGGAGGCGGACTAGTCGATACATCAATGCCCACGGACAAACGACTCTCTTAGGTGGGTGCCGTGTCATGTTGAGCTGTGTGCCGTGTCATGTTGAGCTGTGTGCCGTGTCATGTTGAGCTGTGTGCCGTGTCATGTTGAGCTGTATGCCGTGACATGTTGAGCTGTGTGCCGTGTCATGTTGAGCTGTATGCCGTGACATGTTGAGCTGTGTGCCGTGTCATGTTGAGCTGTGTGCCGTGTCATGTTGAGCTGTATGCCGTGACATGTTGAGCTGTGTGCCGTGTCATGTTGAGCTGTGTGCCGTGTCATGTTGAGCTGTGTGCCGTGTCATGTTGAGCTGTGTGCCGTGTCATGTTGAGCTGTATGCCGTGACATGTTGAGCTGTGTGCCGTGTCATGTTTAGCTGTGTGCCGTGTCATGTTGAGCTGTATGCCGTGACATGTTGAGCTGTGTGCCGTGTCATGTTGAGCTGTGTGCCGTGTCATGTTGAGCTGTGTGCCGTGTCATGTTGAGCTGTGTGCCGTGTCATGTTGAGCTGTGTGCCGTGACGCGCTGAGGTGGGTGCCGTGTCAATGAGGTGTGTCTTGTTAGACGAATGACGCACAGACAGGTCGATAAAGGGAATATACATGCGGCGCCGGGTGTCACACGACTATCTGTCACAAGACACTCTGTCACAAGACTATCTGTCACAACTGCCACTTGCCTTCGGCTCTTCCTGCTGGGGTCATTGATTTACTCGCGAAAAAAATCATTTACAGGCAGGGGAGGCTAGCAACGTTGTTGGTAGAGTTGGTTTGTGGTAGAGTTGGTTTGTGGTAGAGTTGGTTTGTAGTAGAGTTGGTTTGTGGTAGAGTTGGTTTGTGGTAGAGTTGGTTTGTGGTAGAGTTGGTTTGTGGTAGAGTTGGTTTGTGGTAGAGTTGGTTTGTGGTAGAGTTGGTTTGTGGTAGAGTTGGTTTGTGGTAGAGTTGGTTTGTGGTAGAGTTGGTTTGTGGTAGAGTTGGTTTGTGGTAGAGTTGGTTTGTGGTAGAGTTGGTTTGTGGTAGAGTTGGTTTGTGGTAGAGTTGGTTTGTGGTAGAGTTGGTTTGTGGTAGAGTTGGTTTGTGGTAGAGTTGGTTTGTGGTAGAGTTGGTTTGTGGTAGAGTTGGTTTGTGGTAGAGTTGGTTTGTGGTAGAGTTGGTTTGTGGTAGAGTTGGTTTGTGGTATACTTGGCTTGTGGTATACTTGGTTTGTGGTATACTTGGCTTGTGGACACATTATGTTGATTTCTTTGCTGTAATGTAAATGACATGAAATCTTTGTCTATGAAACTTTGACTTTCGAAAGTGACACTAAAGTGATCTCTTTCTTTCTTTTAAATTCGTAAAATCAGAAATAAGCGAAAACTTTTTTTTCAAAGATCAAAATTTAACGAAAACTTTTATTTCAAAGATCAAAATTTAACGAAAACTTTTAGGTCAAAGATAAAAAAAATTCATAGAAAAAATTAAGCATTAGACGATAAAGATATTTGATATTTGATCCTCAAATTTTCCTCAAACCAAATCAAATTTTAAAATAATGTTCAACTTTCATGCAAGCACCGATAGTCTTTCAATACCTGAATATTGTTAATCTAAACTATTCTAAACCAATAATAATAATAATGATAATAATAATAATAATAATAATAATGATAATAAAGTTGTAAGATTTCCGTGTCAGAGAAAGTTCGTTATATGTTGGTGAGTCTATTGATCAATAGTCTATTGATGTATAGTCTATTGATCTATAGACTATTGATCTATAGTCTATTGATCTATAGTCTATTGATCTATAGTCTATTGATCTATAGTCTATTGATCTATAGTCTATTGATCTATAGTCTATTGATCTATAGTCTATTGATCTATTGAAATAAATCTTTTTGAGAAGCTCAATGAGGTTCTGAACGCTTTGTAGTTAACAATGTGCTTGCTGTCTTCTTGCTGTCATGTTTTGTAGTTAACAATGTGCTTGCTGTCTTCTTGCTGTCATGTTTTGTAGTTAACAATGTGCTTGCTGTCTTCTTGCTGTCATGTTTTGTAGTTAACAATGTGCTTGCTGTCTTCTTGCTGTCATGTTTTGTAGTTAACAATGTGCTTGCTGTCTTCTTGCTGTCATGTTTTGTAGTTAACAATGTGCTGTCTTCTTGCTGTCATGTTTTGTAGTTAACAATGTGCTGTCTTCTTGCTGTCATGTTTTGTAGTTAACAATGTGCTGTCTTCTTGCTGTCATGTTTTGTAGTTAACAATGTGCTGTCTTCTTGCTGTCATGTTTCAACCATTGGCTGTGACTGTCTTCATACTTAAAAACACTTCTTTCCGACTGAGTAGGCAATCACAGTAGGCAATCACAGTAGGCAATCACAGTAGGCAATCACAGTAGGCAATCACAGTGACGGTACTGAACAATATAGTTCTACTTCTTGCCGACTGAGTAGGAAATCACAGTAGGCAATCATAGTAACTGCTGGACAATAACAAGCTATCGATCTAGAAGAAATAGTTGGGGAAGTGCTACAGTCGAGGACATTACGAGGGTTTATTCCACGTGAGAGGAGCGAGTAATGGAAGTAATCGGAGGTTTCAAGCATTGCAAGCGAGCAACTCTCGTGGACTATAGTGACGTCAGAAACTTTAGCAATTGTGAACTAACTGATATGATTACAATCTTCTGAAATTGTGAACCAACTGATATATTATAACCTTCATATATTGTGAACTAACTGTTATATGTTTACAACCTTCTGATATTGTGAACTAACTGATATGTTTACAACCTTCTGATATTGTGAACTAACTGTTATATGTTAACAACCTTCTGATATTGTGAACTAACTGATATGTTTACAACCTTCTGATATTGTGAACTAACTGTTATATGTTTACAACCTTCTGATATTGTGAACTAACTGATATGTTTACAACCTTCTGAAATGGTTAACATTTATGAAGTTTTGCATTGACAGTCTTCTAATTTGAAAAAGCAAAGGATTAAAAAGCAATAATTAAGTCTAGAATTAGTTAACGGTGACTTATAATCTAATATAGCTTTAGTTTGAGATGAGGTATAATCTAGTCTAGCATAGTTTAAGATGAGGTATAATCTAGCCAACATTAGATTAAGATGAGGTATAATCTAGTCTAGCTTAGTGTAAGATGTGGTATAATCTAGTCTAGCATTAGTTTAAGATGAGGTATAGTCTAGTCCAGCATTAGATTAAGATGAGGTATAATGTAGTCTAGCATAGTTTAAGATGAGGTTTAATCTAGTCCAGCATTATATTAAAATTAGGTATAATCTAGTCTAGCATAATTTAAGATGAGGTATAATCTAGTCCAGCATTAGATTAAGATGAGGTATAATCTAATCTAGCTTTTGTTTAAGATCAGGTATAATCTAGTCCAGCATTAGATTAAGATGCAGTATAATCTAGTCTAGCTTTAGTGAAGATGAAGATTGTATACTAATACATCACTCAATATGACAGTTAAGTGAAGATGGAATACTAACACATCACTCAACATATGAAAGTTTAGTGAAGATGGGATACTAATACATCACTCAACAATATGACAGTTTAGTGAAGATGGGATACTAATACATCATTCAATATGACGGTTTAGTGAACATGGGATAATAATACATTACTCAATATGACAGTTTAGTGAAATTGGGCTACTAATGCATCACTCAATATGACAGTTTAGTGAAGATGGGATACTAATACATCACTCAATATGACAGTTTAGTGAACATGGGATAGCAATACATTACTCAATATGACAGTTTAGTGAAATTGGGCTACTAATACATCACTCAATATGACAGTTTAGTGAAATTGGGCTACTAATACATCACTCAATATGACAGTTTAGTGAACATGGGATAATAATACATTACTCAATATGACAATTTAGTGAAATTGGGCTACTAATACATCACTCAATATGACAGTTTAGTGAACATGGGATAATAATACATTACTCAATATGACAATTAGTGAAATTGGGCTACTAATACATCACTCAATATGACAGTTTAGTGAAGATGGGATACTAATACATCACTAAATATGACAGTTTAGTGAACATGGGATAATAATATATTACACAATATGACAGTTTAGTGAAATTGGGCTACTAATACATCACTCAATATGACAGTTTAGAATATGCCAGTTTAGTGAAATTGGGCTACTAATACATCACTCAATATGACAGTTTAGTGAAGATGGGATAATGATACATCACTCAATATGACAGTTTAGTGAAGATGAAATACTAATACATCACTCAATATGACAGTTTAGTGAAGATGGGATACTAATACATCACTCAATATGACAGTTTAGTGAAGATGGAATACTAATACATCACTCAATATGACAGTTTAGTGAAGATGGGATACTAATACATTACTCAATATGACAGTTTAGTGAAGATGGAATACTAATAATTCACTCAATATGACAGTTTAGTGAAGATGGAATACTAATACATCACTCAATATGACAGTTTTGTGAAGATGGAATACTAATTCATCACTCTTTATGAACGTTTAGTGAAGATGAGATACTAATACATCACTCAATATGACAGTTTAGTGAAGATGAGATAATAATACATCACTCAATATGAGAGTTTAGTGGAGACTGGATACTAATACATCACTCAATATGACAGTTTAGTGAAGATGGAATACTAATACATCACTCAACAATATGACAGTTTAGTGAATATGGGATACTAATACATCACTCAATATGACAGTTTAGTTAAGTTGGCATACTAATACATCACTCAACAATATGACAGTTTAGTGAAGATGGTATAATGATACATCACTCAATATGACAGTTTAGTGATGTTGGGATACTAATACATCACTCAACAATATGACAGTTAAGTGAAGATGGGATACTAATATATCACTCAATATGGCAGTTTAGTGAAGATGGGATACTAATACATCACTCAATATGGCAGTTTAGTGAAGATGGGATACTAATACATCACTCAATATGGCAGTTTAGTGAAGATGGGATACTAATACATCACTCAATATGACAGTTTAGTGAAGATGGGATACTAATACATCACTCAATATGACAGTTTAGTGAAGAAGGGATAATGATACATCACTCAATATGACAGTTTAGTGAAGATGGGATAATGATACATCACTCAATATGACAGTTTAGGGAAATTGGGCTACTAATAAATCACTCAATATGACAGTTTAGTGAAGATGGAATACTAATACATCACTCAATATGACAGTTTAGTGAAGATGGGATAATGATACATCACTCAATATGACAGTTTAGTGAAGATGGGATAATGATACATCACTCAATATGACAGTTTAGTGAAATTGGGCTATTAATAAATCACTCAATATGACAGTTTAGTGAAGATGGAATACTAATACATCACTCAATATGACAGTTTAGTGAAGATGGGATACTAATACATCACTCAATATGACAGTTTAGTGAAGATGGAATACTAATACATCACTCAATATGACAGTTTAGTGAAGATGGGATACTAATAAATCACTCAATATGACAGTTTAGTGAAGATGGGATACTAATACATCACTCAATATGACAGTTTATTGAAGATGGAATACTAATACATCACTCAATATGACAGTTTAGTGAAGATGGGATACTAATACATCACTCAATATGACAGTTTAGTGAAGATGGAATACTAATAAATCACTCAATATGACAGTTTAGTGAAATTGGGCTACTAATAAATCACTCAATATGACAGTTTAGTGAAGATGGGATACTAATAAATCACTCAATATGACAGTTTAGTGAAGATGGGATACTAATAAATCACTCAATATGACAGTTTAGTGAAGATGGAATACTAATACATCACTCAATATGACAGTTTAGTGAAGATGGGATACTAATACATCATTCAATATGACAGTTTAGTGAAGATGGAATACTAATACATCACTCAATATGACAGTTTAGTGAAGATGGGATACTAATACATCACTCAATATGAACGTTTAATGAAGATGGAATACTAATACATCACTCAATATGACAGTTTAGTGAAGATGGGATACTAATACATCACTCAATATGAACGTTTAATGAAGATGGAATACTAATACATCACTCAATATGACAGTTTAGTGAAGATGAGATACTAATACATCACTCAATATGACAGTTTAGTGAAGATGAGATATTAACACATCACTCAACATATGAAAGTTTAGTGAAGATGGGATACTAATAAATCACTCAATATGACAGTTTAGTGAAGATAAGATACTAATACATCACTCAACAATATGACAGTTTAGTGAAGATGGGATACTAATACATCACTCAACATATGAAAGTTTAGTGAAGATGGGATACTAATACATCACTCACCATATGAAAGTTTAGTGAAGATGGGATACTAATACATCACTCAACATATGAAAGTTTAGTGAAGATGGGATACTAATACATCACTCAACATACGAAAGTTTAGTGAAGATGGGATAATGATACATTACTCAATATGACAATTTAGTGAAGATGGGATAATGATACATCACTCAATATGACAGATTAGTGAAGATGGAATACTAATACATCACTCAATATGACAGTTTAGTGAAGATGAGATACTAATACATCACTCAATATGACAGTTTAGTGAAGATGGGATACTAATACATCACTCAATATGGCAGTTTAGTGAAGACTGGATACTAATACATCACTCAATATGACAGTTTAGTGAAGATGGGATACTAATACATCACTCAATATGACAGTTTAGTGAAGATGGGATTTTAATACATCACTCGATATGACAGTTTAGTGAAGAGGGGACACTAATACATCACTCAATATGACAGTTTAGTGAAGATGAGATACTAATACATCACTCAATATGACAGTTTAGTGAAGATGAGATATTAACACATCACTCAACATATGAAAGTTTAGTGAAGATGGGATACTAATACATCACTCAATATGACAGTTTAGTGAAGATGGGATACTAACACATCACTCAACATATGAAAGTTTAGTGAAGATGGGATACTAATAAATCACTCAATATGACAGTTTAGTGAAGATAAGATACTAATACATCACTCAACAATATGACAGTTTAGTGAAGATGGGATACTAATACATCACTCAACATATGAAAGTTTAGTGAAGATGGGATACTAATACATCACTCAACATATGAAAGTTTAGTGAAGATGGGATACTAATACATCACTCAACATATGAAAGTTTAGTGAAGATGGGATACTAATACATCACTCAACATACGAAAGTTTAGTGAAGATGGGATAATGATACATTACTCAATATGACAATTTAGTGAAGATGGGATAATGATACATCACTCAATATGACAGATTAGTGAAGATGGAATACTAATACATCACTCAATATGACAGTTTAGTGAAGATGAGATACTAATACATCACTCAATATGACAGTTTAGTGAAGATGGGATACTAATACATCACTCAATATGGCAGTTTAGTGAAGACTGGATACTAATACATCACTCAATATGACAGTTTAGTGAAGATGGGATACTAATACATCACTCAATATGACAGTTTAGTGAAGATGGGATTTTAATACATCACTCGATATGACAGTTTAGTGAAGAGGGGACACTAATACATCACTCAATATGACAGTTTAGTGAAGATGGGATACTAATACATCACTCAACAATATGACAGTTTAGTGAAGATGGGATACTAATACATCACTCAATATGACAGTTTAGTGAAGATGAGATAATAATACATCACTCAATATGAGAGTTTAGTGAAGACTGGATACTAATACATCACTCAATATGACAGTTTAGTGAAGATGGAATACTAATACATCACTCAACAATATGACAGTTTAGTGAATATGGGATACTAATACATCACTCAATATGACAGTTTAGTTAAGTTGGCATACTAATACATCACTCAACAATATGACAGTTTAGTGAAGATGGTATAATGATACATCACTCAATATGACAGTTTAGTGATGTTGGGATACTAATACATCACTCAACAATATGACAGTTAAGTGAAGATGGGATAATGATACATCGCTCAAAATGACAGTTTAGTGAAGATGGGATACTAATACATCACTCAATATGACAGTTTAGTGAAGATGAGATACTAATATATCACTCAATATGACAGTTTAGTGAAGATGGAATACTAATACATCACTCAACAATATGACAGTTTAGTGAAGATGGGATTCTAATACATCACTCAACAAAATGACAGTTTAGTGAAGATGGGATACTAATACATCAATCAACAATATGACAGTTTAGTGAAGATGGGATACTAATACATCACTCAACAAAATGACAGTTTAGTGAAGATGGGATACTACTACGTCACTCAATATGACAGTTTAGTGAAGATGGGATACTAATACATCACTCAACAAAATGACAGTTTAGTGAAGATGGGATACTACTACGTCACTCAAAATGACAGTTTAGTGAAGATGGGATACTACTACATCACTCAATATGACAGTTTAGTGAAGATGGGATACTAATACATCACTCAACAAAATGACAGTTTAGTGAAGATGGGATACTACTACGTCACTCAATATGACAGTTTAGTGAAGATGGGATACTAATACATCACTCAACAATATGACAGTTTAGTGAAGATGGGATACTAATACATCACTCAATATGACAGTTTAGTGAAGATGGGATACTAATACATCACTCAATATGACAGTTTAGTGAAAATGGGATACCTAACAGGTGTTCTCGAAATTGGATATGTGTGGCACCTGCAGTATTTTAACCCAGCCATCATACAATAATGCTTGAACTTCACCCGACGGATCACACACTCTGCGGTTATTTTCTAGGTTAAATTCTGAAAACTTTATAATTTAAATGTAATTGATTAATTTACTTGACTTCCTAAGAATAATACAAATTTAAGTCAGCTTGAAAACTTGGAAAGGGTTACATCCCCTATCATTATGTTAAACTCAAGTAGCTTTGTATTTCGTTTCATCAAATTATTTATGATTTATTTTTTAATATTTATTTTTAAGAACTGAGGAAGAAATCTATGAAAAGACTTTATGGAAAGGGAAGTTATTCCTAAACGTTTAAATTTCTGTATCTTTTAATTACCCCCCTTAGTTCATTCGCACTGTTATGTGTGTCTTGTTTCCTCGTTTAAGAACCAATTACCGCACGTTGATTGGTTGATTTCTGTCAGCTGACGTTGCTAGGTGGTCACAGGAGAGAAAACATTCAAGTCCAGCCTCACGGTCTCTTCATAAATAAATACTTTTATTTGCAAGTTGACTGTTATTATTCGGCATCCTTCCGTCTCGCAAGACGATGGTGCATCACTGTTGAGTTGGGTTGCATTTCCTCGAGTGGCTGTGCAGTCCTATCCTTGTGTGACAGTCTTGACCACGTGTGGCTGTGCAGTCATATCCTTGAGTGACAGTCTTGTCCTCGAGTGGCTGTGCAGTCCTATCCTTGAGTGACAGTCTTGACCACGTGTGGCTGTGCAATCCTTGAGTGACAGTCTTGACCACAGCACGTTGACTTCAATTAGCTGAGATTCATTTAATATCTTTTATCTTTTTAAAAGTTAGACCATTATAAACATATAACCACATTCTTATTAAAATATCTTTAAAAGTTATACTATTATGGACACATGAACACAATCATCCATTGTGGCTGTGCAGTCCTATCCTTGAGTGACAGTCTTGACCACGTGTGGCTGTGCAGTCCTATCCTTGAGTGACAGTCTTGTCCTCGAGTGGCTGTGCAGTCCTATCCTTGTGTGACAGTCTTGACCACGTGTGGCTGTGCAGTCATATCCTTGAGTGACAGTCTTGTCCTCGAGTGGCTGTGCAGTCCTATCCTTGAGTGACAGTATTGACCACGTGTGGCTGTGCAGTCCTATCCTTGAGTGACAGTCTTGACCACGTGTGGCTGTGCAATCCTTGAGTGACAGTCTTGACCACAGCACGTTGACTTCAATTAGCTGAGATTCATTTAATATCTTTTATCTTTTTAAAAGTTAGACCATTATAAACATATAACCACATTCTTATTAAAATATCTTTAAAAGTTATACTATTATGGACACATGAACACAATCATCCATTTTTAGCGCAACATTTTTTAATATATTTGCTGCGTGGTAACTCTCAACTGCTGTGCGGCTCTGACCCCAAACACTCTGACCCCAAACACTCTGACCCCAAACTCTCTGACCCCAAACACTCTGACCCCAAACAGTCCGGTCACGGCTCCCAGCTCCAGTTGTCATCCCCTTGTTTTTATAATCACATTTTGATCTACTTCTGTTTAAACAGGACACACTTCCGGTGCAAACTAGATATACAATATACAAAATACAATATACAATATACAATATACAATACTACCGTTTCACTTGAAAAGTATTTTTATAAAAGGCCTGGAAAGTATCTGACACTTTATAATCATTTTTCGAGACCATACCGAGGGCTTTGGGGCTTCAAGTGGATCCACATCACGTGACCTGTCATTTGAAATAATTGTATCATGACTAACTGACTATTACCCCACACATTATGTATCATGACTAACTGACTGTTACCCCACACATTACGTATCATAGCTAACTGACTGTTACCCCACACATTACGTATCATAACTAACTGACTGTTACCCCACACATTACGTATCACGACTAACTGACAGTTACCCCACACATTATGTATCATGACTAACTGACTGTTACCCCACACATTACGTATCATAACTAACTGACTGTTACCCACACATTACGTATCACGACTAACTGACTGTTACCCCACACATTATGTATCATGACTAACTGACTGTTTCCCCACACATTACGTATCATAACTAACTGACTGTTACCCCACACATTATGTATCATAACTAACTGACTGTTACCCCACACATTATGTATCATGACTAACTGACTTTTACCCCACACATTATGTATCACAACTAACTGACTGTTACCCCACACATTATGTATCACGACTAACTGACTGTTACCCCACACATTATGTATCACGACTAACTGACTGTTACCCCACACATTACGGACAAAGGTCAGCGAACTGGTGAAGGCTGCCCTCCCCCACCTCCAAACATTGATTACCCCAGATTATCTGAAAGTGTATTACCCCAGATTATCTGACAGTGTATTACCCCAGATTATCTGACAGTATATCAACCCTGAGTATCTGATCGTGTCTCGCCTCTGATTATCTGACATTAAACGTAAACAAGGTCTGCCTTCATGTGTGTGTTCACTTTATTTAGTTGTCCCCTAATGTGTACCATCGCCGCTGTCCCTAATGTGTACAACTCCAATGAACATGGAACTGATCAAGCGAACTATCTGTGATTCTCGCACTTTTTCACTTGGGATTTTTTTACAATTTTTCATTTCTTTATGTTTGTTTCTTTTTTTTTAAAGTTTAAATTTTAACTTAAAATTATTTTTAGAATGAAGTCCATAATTCATCTCTTGGCTTTAAGTACGTCATTATGACGTCTGCCATGACATCATTTCCTGTCACGATTGTCACAGGAGTTCTGATGACAAGCAGATTATGATGTAGTCAAATTTGGCTATAATCATGCAGTTGGTATAGCTAAGCTATAATCATGCCATTAGTATAGCTTTGGCTATCATCATGCCATAGTATAGATATGGCTTTAATGATGTCATGGTATAGCTATGGCTTCAATGATGTCATGGTATAGCTATGGCTTTAATGATTTCATGGTATAGCTATGGCTTTAATGATGTCATGGTATAGCTATGGCTTTAATGATGTCATGGTATAGCTATGGCTTTAATGATATCATGGTATAGCTATGGCCATAATTGTGTAATTGGTATAGCTGTATATGGCTATAATCATGCCATGCTATATCTATGGCTATAATCATGCCATGTTATATCTACGGCTATAATCATGCCATGCTATATCTATGGCTATAATCATGCCATGTTATATATATGGCTATAATCATGTCATGTTATATCTATGGCTATAATCATGCCATGTTATATCTATGGCTATAATTATGCCATGTTATATCTGTGGATATAATCATGCCATGTTATATCTATGGCTATAATCATGCAATGTTATATCTATGGCTATAATCATGCCATGTATTTATCTATGGCTGTAATCATGCCATGTAATATATATGGCTATAATCATGCCATGTTATATCTATGGCTATAATCATGCCATGTTATATATATGGCTTTAATCATGCCATGTTATATATATGGCTATAATCATGCCATGTTATATCTATGGCTATAATCAGGTATTGTTTAACGCGTGTATGATATGTGTATGTTTATGACTGAGTCATAATATGAACCTGTCTGAAAATTTTCTAACTCGGCGCCTCCAAGTCATGGACTAAAGTCTCCAAGATAATGTGTTAGGTAATTATAATCAGTATGTAATAAAAGCTTATAAAAGGCGTTGTTATTTATGTATTAGGTACTTAGAGAAAAGTGTTTGTTAGACTAATCAATTAATACAATGTACTAGCTGTGTTAAATCTGTCTATATTTGACCAGAGGCGTCACTGGGGTTGTTGTCACCCGGGGCGGTAGCTCGTGGTGTCACCCCCTAAACGACTCAACCCATTGAGTCTTCCGATGCCAAACAACCGGGACATTAGAATTTGATAGTTTGGTGTCACAGCTTGGGATATTGTCAACCAGTGCGGTCCGCACCCCTCGCACCCCCTAGTGACGCCACCGTAAACTTGACACCTTTCGTAATTTTATTATCATAACTAGCGTATCACCCGTGAAAAATGACGGAAGTTTTCAGCTGAAATCTATTTATTTTATTTTAAAATGCACTTTTTTAGAGCGCCTACGGCGCCGAACTTTTTCAAAAGCCCAACTAACTTGTCCTTGTTTGAAAAATACGAAATATTAAACTTTCTGAAATGTACACAAAGTATTTTATAATAGGGGTTGTAGGGCGCCGTAGGCGCCCCCTTTGTTTATTTTATTTTATTATTAACCATCATCAAATCCTCTTTTTACAAAATTAATATATGAGTGAAAACAATGACGTCATATAATATATATTTTTACAGCGCATCTTTAATGTGCACACCTTTTGATGCATTGGTGCAGTAATTTGGTGCGCTGCTTTCTAAAATTAGTAGCGTCACGGACAGACACTACAGACGTGACATTGCAAATTATATATGTTTATTATTGTCTTAGAGTAACTTACTAATTAATTTCGTGACGTTGAGTCGTAAAATAGCACACAACAAAAGAGCTCAGATGAAGATTGGAGGCAAGTTTTCTTATAGATGATAATGTTTCAAAATGGACTACCAACAAGGTATATCGCTCTTATGTCTGCTCCCATTTGTCGTCGCTCTTTCATCGTGCGCTCTCTAATGATACGTTATAACAATTTAAAGAAGGAAAATGATCCCAACATATGTTAGACAAGCCTTGAACTAAAAAAAAAGTTTATTAATTAATTAAATGAATTTTTTAAAAAGTTTAAGCCGTGTCCGTCATACTTTAAGAACATTTTTTTAAAAAAATATCTAACTTTTGAAGATGTCCAAAATTTAAGTGTAATTTCGCTTACTTTTGTAACTTTCAAAAATAAAGTCAATCATTATGAAATAATTATTTAAGGCGGAAAAGGTATAAAGTGGGATTTTGACTCAAAAATATATCGAGTAAATTCTCACTATCTTTCCCTATTTTAACAAAATTAAAAAAAAGATTCACTTGTTTATTTGTATTGCTGCAAGAATGTGGATATATGAATTGTAGTCAAAATACTTAAATATAACAGATTATATCTTCAATAATATGCTATATAATGGTCAGACAAGACGTTTTCAACGTTAAAAATTCGTCGCTGAGTTGCGGTTCGATCAGCGGCGTTCAAAATCAACTTTAATGCGGCTGCCGAACGTACGCATCAAATTATTTATCAGTGAAAATAGTTTCATACGAAATCGACAAGACGGACATGTTTTCGTTTGAAAATAATTTACGCGTTTCATTTTATTTCATAATTTTTTTCTTGGTGAAAATAATTTGACGTCTCCATTTTTTGACATAAAATCGAACACAGTAAAAAATTTTAGATTATGGTGTCACCCCCCATGATGGTGTCACCCGGGGCGGCCCGCCCCCACCACACCCCCCTAGTGATGCCACTGTAATTGACGTTTGCTCCGCCGAATTTACTCATGAATATTTTAGTGTTTTTATTTTACTTTCTTTCTTTGCTCGACAAACTGTGTCCAATATTATTAGTTCGAGAATCCTTGTATGATTGTCCAATAAAAAATTGTAGGGACATAATTTGTATTTATTACTACGTGTATTATAATACGACATATGTCATATAAGTACACTACACCAGAACCATTGTTATGCGTTTATGGTTTTTTAATCGAGATTGATTTTTTCTGAGATGGCCAACACATGTGTCGAGTCGAGTTTGTTTGTTGTTTTCTTTGTTTAACAAGTCTGAATAATTTGTGATTTTCTGTGCAGGCTTATTTTACAAAATGAACATACATGTATTACATGTTTTTTACGTGTGTTGTGGTGTGGGAGCTAACGTGTTAATGTGGACTACACTCTCAGTGTGCCGTAGTGGTTTCCCCTTATTGACCACCTCGGCCCTCGGTGCTTACCCTTTCGAGTTGCATCTATTATTACATCATAGTTTTGTATTTTAGAGTTAACGTAGAGACGGTAACCTCTGTCCAAGCTACCATGTTTTTATTGTTATGTGTTTGTCTCAGTTTGAACTCTCAGTTTGTGAATGACGATTTAGGTTTACATAGTTGAGAGAGTATTAGGTCAGTGGCGTCACTAGGGTGGGGGCGGGGGGCGGGCCGCCCCGGGTGACACCAACCCTAGTGACGCCTGTATAGGACCAGTTAGGTATAGAACTTTTCTTGCAACGTTCAATTAAAACAGTTTCTTTTCAACTATAGTTAAGAATTCAAATTCTGTTGAACAAATGACTGTTTGAAATGTGCGAATCTAAAAATTATATGTTTTGTTAACTCCCTTTGTTTGATTTGACGACTTCAAATTTATTGTACATGTAATTATATTATTCTTATCTCCCCTTAACTGTACCAATGCCAAATAAAACTGTACCACTGCCAAATAAAACTGTACCGCTGCCAAATAAAACTGTACCGCTGCCAAATAAAACTGTACCGCTGCCAAATAAAACTGTACCGCTGCCAAATAAAACTGTACCACTGCCAAATAAAACTGTACCAGTGCAATTAAATTGTGCCAACTATTAATGCACTGTACTCTACCATCCACCGTCCCCCATCAGTCATTGTACCTATCTCCATATGTTCACCACTATTATTCTTCCAAGCACAACTTGTATGTTCCTAGAGTGACGTCAGCTCTGGTTCAGTTATTTAACACTCCCGTATAAGGACGCCGTGTGCACAGTACCAAGTAATGTTTGCATGTAGATCACATTTATTTATTGACTATTTTGTTTACAACCTTCGACCTTTGCCCCTTGCACCGATACATTTGTTGTGTTAGCATGTTTGTACTTGCGTTCATTAAATCATACAATATGTTAGTTGCTTTGAAAAAATGAAACATGATGCATCCAAATAAACAGAAGACATGTGAAGAACTCTTCATGTATTTCAGAAGGTAATGTACAAGGGAGGAAATCCTTACAAGTCTGCAAACTGTTATTTTTTATTGCTTTTGAAAACAATAATTGCCAGAACTGACGTCATAAATCACTTATTTTGACCAACATGTGGTGCCTAGCAGTGCAACACTGGACTGCAACAAAATAAACTTTGCACATTTTATTTCGGCATGAGTTTTCTGTAGATCCGGCCCTATATGGAGGCGTTTAATTCCTGAATTATTGTAGACTTCGCTTAATACTTGCTGTACTGTGTAGACTGCAATATGACCTACCCAGTAAGCCGATATATTTCAAGCATTCCAATCTCTTAGTGTGTGTGTGTTTTTATGTCCTTTGGCTGTTGAAAGTTTTTTTCAATGCAATTTTAATTTTCTAGTGTTATGAGGACTTGTTAAAAATTCTTTAATCATAAACTTTCCTATATACATAAACTTTCCTATATACATATATTTTGGTATGTGCGTTTGTTTATTGTCGTTGTTCTCAAAAGCTACTTTTATTGTATAAGTCATTTAAAGACAAATGACCCATTATTGTATAAGTCATTTAAAGACAAATGACCCATTATTGTATAAGTCATTTAAAGACAAATGACCCATTATTGTATAAGTCATTTAAAGACAAATGACCCATTATTGTATAAGTCATTTAAAGACAAATGACCCATTATTGTATAAGTCATTTAAAGACAAATGACCCATTATTGTATAAGTCATTTAAAGACAAATGACCCATTATTGTATAAGTCATTTAAAGACAAATGACCCATTATTGTATAAGTCATTTAAAGACAAATTACCCGTTATTGTATAAGTCATTTAAAGACAAATTACCCATTATTGTATAAGTCATTTAAAGACAAATTACCCATTATTGTCAGAGGCGTCACTAGGGTTTGTGTCACCCGGGGCAGTAGCTCATGGTGTCACCCCCTCACGACTTAACCCATAGAACTCCTCCGAGTTTTCCAGTGCCACATAACGGGAACATACAGAATTTTACATTTTGGTGTCACCCCCCTGATTGTGTCACCCGGGGCGGCCCGCCACCTCCGCACCCACCTAGTGACGCCACTGATTATTGTATAAGTCATTTAAAGACAAATGACCCATTATTTTATAAGTCATTTAAAGACAAATGACCCATTACTGTATGAGTCATTTAAAGACAAATTATCCATTGTTGTATAAGTCATTTAAAGACAAATTACGCATTATTGTATGAGTCATTTAAAGACAAATGACCCATTATTGTATAAGTCATTTAAAGACAAATGATCCATTACTGTATGAGTCATTTAAAGACAAATTAGCCATTGTTGTATAAGTCATTTAAAGACAAATTACCCATTATTGTATAAGTCATTTAAAGACAAATGACCCATTACTGTATGAGTCATTTAAAGACAAATGACCCATTATTGTATAAGTCATTTAAAGACAAATGACCCATTACTGTATGAGTCATTTAAAGACAAATTATCCATTGTTGTATAAGTCATTTAAAGACAAATTACCCATTATTGTATGATTCATTTAAAGACAAATTACCCATTATTGTATAAGACATTTAAAGACAAATTACCCATTTCCTGATGACCACAATCTACAGCCGTAAGTTTTCTTGTAAATACGGAAAACCATTTAACACAAAACTAACTTTTTTCTGTTGCCCTAAATGAAAGGGAAAAGAAATAGGTGTGATAAACAATAGTTTAACTGAATGTGAACAATGTTAACTAATTTTGACCAATGTTTAACTAATTGTTACCAATGTTAACTAACTGTGACCAATGTTAACTAACTGTGACCAATGTTAACTAATTGTGACCAATGTTAACTAACTGTGACCAATGTTAACTAATTGTGACCAATGTTAACTAACTGTGACCAATGTTAACTAATTTTGACCAATGTTTAACTAATTGTGACCATGGATAGTCGCCTCCACCACGCCCATATATCTGTCAACTCCTTCATCTACCACGCCCGTCTGTCAACTCCTTCATCTACCACGCCCATTTGTCAACTCCTTCATCTACCACGCCCATTTGTCAACTCCTCCCCTCTTCCGTCCAAAATCATATTTCTTCTGATGCACGTCAACCACTGACCCCTGGTCAACAGACTTCTATAAATGATTCAACTGCCCGGATGATGCATGTGTTTATATTTAAACTAAACCTTGTGTACAGTTTGTAGCGTACATTGAGGTGATGTTCTCATTTGAAGACTTCGGTGGATATGGGATGGGGGCTGGGTCGAGCTGTGGATATGGGATGGGGGCTGTGTCAAGCTGTGGATATGGGATGGGGGCTGTGTCAAGCTGTGGATATGGGATGGGGGCTGTGTCAAGCTGTGGATATGGGATGGGGGCTGTGTCAAGCTGTGGATATGGGATGGGGGCTGTGTCAATCTGTGGATATGGGATGGGGGCTGTGTCAAGCTGTGGATATGGGATGGGGGCTGTGTCCACACATTCCCCTGCTCGTTAGTGGTGGCTAAAAACTTGTGAACGCTACATCACTTGCCCCATAGTCCGTCATGGACTGGAAAGGTGGTCACACAGTACTAATATAACTCATGCACACAGCACTATCAGGTCTGTTCTTGTTTCTCAAAACAACAAATTGTGAGACGAGACAATGTATTGGTAGTAAGTGATCAAATTGTGAGACCAGACAATGTATTGGTAGTAAGTGATCAAATTGTGAGACCAGACAATGGTGCTACTGGTGTATATCAAAATATATAAAATTGTTCAAACGTTTACCGTCCTTTTCACTCCCTTATAGCTGACAACGTGGCCATTGCTTAAAGTTTTCTATAACAAACCTATTTGGCAGACGGGACATTGCCAGATTTCTTCAAGTGTTTCACCGTAAGGATCACCCTGATGACGTCATTCAAAGTACAGCAACTCAAATAAACAAATGTTCCAACTGATGGTTTTCTAATTAAATGTCTACTTTTATTTTTGTACTTTGCCCAGTAATAACTGTTTCAAGTGTAGACGTAAATGTTAGCTGCCACCATTTGTGTTTTAAGATGGTGCGCCACCAGTTGTGTTTTAAGATGGTGCGCCACCATTTGTGTTTTAAGATGGTGCGCCACCAGTTGTGTTTTAAGATGGTGCGCCACCATTTGTGTTTTAAGATGGTGCGCCACCATTTGTGTTTTAAGATGGTGCGCCACCAGTTGTGTTTTAAGATGGTGCGCCACCAGTTGTGTTTTAAGATGGTGCGCCACCATTTGTGTTTTAAGATGGTGCACCACCATTTGTGTTTTAAGATGGTGCGCCACCAGTTGTGTTTTAAGATGGTGCGCCACCAGTTGTGTTTTAAGATGGTGCGCCACCATTTGTGTTTTAAGATGGTGCGCCACCATTTGTGTTTTAAGATGGTGCGCCACCATTTGTGTTTTAAGATGGTGCGCCACCAGTTGTGTTTTAAGATGGTGCGCCACCAGTTGTGTTTTAAGATGGTGCGCCACCAGTTGTGTTTTAAGATGGTGCGCCACCAGTTGTGTTTTAAGATGGTGCGCCACCAGTTGTGTTTTAAGATGGTGCACCACCATTTGTGTTTTAAGATGGTGCGCCACCAGTTGTGTTTTAAGATGGTGCGCCACCAGTTGTGTTTTAAGATGGTGCGCCACCAGTTGTGTTTTAAGATGGTGCACCACCATTTGTGTTTTAAGATGGTGCGCCACCATTTGTGTTTTAAGATGGTGCACCACCATTTGTGTTTTAAGATGGTGCGCCCCTATTTGTGTTTTAAGATGGTGCGCCAATACATTTTAAAAATCTTATAAGTTCTATAATAATGGACATTTGAAAATTATTTCTGATACTGTTCGCGGGTCTCACAGATTTGCTCCCGAAATGTTGGACTTTGTATCAACCACATTGCACCTTAAGAAACAGTTTCCGGTTTTGATCATCGTCTGTTTGACCTCCAGGTCGGTGCACGCCACTCAGACAAACACCTATGTTGGCGGGTTCAAATGTATGTCCATGCTGTCAGGGAGGAGAGTAGGGGACCTCGGGGGGGGGTAGAGTTGCAGCCCCTGGCCACGTGTTTAATGTCTGCACCGTTTGATACTCACTACAAGGCTGGGAGTAATTGGTTGACGTGTTGATTGTTGAACAACATGAATGGAGGGGTGGGCCTGTACGGGAGATGTGTTTACAAATATTCCCAGACATCACATGGAAACTTGGTGGAAGGAAATGGCTTCTTGCTCCACATTCTACGTCATCTGTGCCATTGGCACACTGGTCACTGCAGCTATACAAGATCACATTCTACATCATCTGTGCCATTGACACACTGGTCGCTACAGCTACACACGATCACATTCTTTATCATCTGTGCCATTGGCACACTGGTCGCTACAGCTACACACGATCACATTCTTTATCATCTGTGCCATTGGCACACTGGTCGCTACAGCTACACACGATCACATTCTTTATCATCTGTGCCATTGGCACACTGGTCGCTACAGCTACACACGATCACATTCTACATCATCTGTGCCATTGGCACACTGGTCGCTACAGCTACACACGATCACATTCTTTATCATCTGTGCCATTGGCACACTGGTCGCTACAGCTACACACGATCACATTCTACATCATCTGTGCCATTGGCACACTGGTCGCTACAGCTATACAAGATACATTGATTACTACAGCCATACAAGATACATTGATTATTACAGCTATACAAGATACATTGATTACTACAGCTATACAAGATACATTGATTGCTACAGCCATACAAGATACATTGATTGCTACAGCTATACAAGATACATTGATTGCTACAGCTATACAAGATACATTGATTACTACAGCTATACAAGATACATTGATTGCTACAGCTATACAAGATATATTGATTACTACAGCTATACAAGATACATTGATTGCTACAGCTATACAAGATACATTGATTACTACAGCTATACAAGATACATTGATTGCTACAGCTATACAAGATACATTGATTGCTACAGCTATACAAGATACATTGATTGCTACAGCCATACAAGATACATTGATTGCTACAGCTATACAAGATATATTAAATACTGCAGTCCTAAATAATGAATTTATTGCATCATCCATTCAAGACACTACATGATACATTCAAGACACTACATGATACATTCAAGACACTACATGATACATTCAAGACACTGCATGATACATTCAAGACACTACATGATACATTCAAGACACTACATGATACATTCAAGACACTGCATGATACATTCAAGACACTACATGATACATTCAAGACACTGCATGATACATTCAAGACACTGCATGATACATTCAAGACACTACATGATACATTCAAGACACTACATGATACATTCAAGACACTACATGATACATTCAAGACACTGCATGATACATTCAAGACACTGCATGATACATTCAAGACACAGCATGAAACATTCAAGACACTGCATGATACATTCAAGACACTGCATGATACATTCAAGACACGCATGATACATTCAAGACACTGCATGATACATTCAAGACACTTCATGATACATTCAAGACACTACATGATACATTCAAAATGCAGTCAGACAGAACACTTTATATTCTGAAACAAAAAGAATGTGCTTGAAAACACAGCCATTATTGATGAATAAATGAGCCATAAAACATTATTTACACAGCCAGAAAACATGATAAACACAGCCATAAAACATAAGAAACACAGCCATAAAACATTATTTACACAGCCAGAAAACATAAGAAACACAGCCATAAAACATTATTTACACAGCCAGAAAACATAAGCAACACAGCCATAAAACATTATTTACACAGCCAGAAAACATGATAAACACCACCATAAAATATAAGAAACTCAGCCATAGAACATTATTTACACAGCCAGAAAACATGATAAACACAGCCATAAAACATAAGAAACACAGCCATAAAACATAAGAAACACAGCCATAAAAGATAATTTTCACTTCCGTCGACAGAGAATTGCCGCCCTATAGCAAAACTAGAATTCTAAAATAAAATCTATTTTACCATAAGCGGCTCGCGAACTGTAGATCTCACGAACTGTAGATCTCACGAACTGTAGATCCTACGAACTGTAGATCTCACGAACTGTAGATCTCACGAACTGTAGATCTCACGAACTGTAGATCTCACGAACTGTAGATCTCACGAACTGTAGATGGACTTATTGTTACAGGAGCGGCTAAACACGTTCAAAACACATAAATACGTGTACATAAATACGTGTACATAAATACGTGTATTAATGCATGTTCAGTTTCAGCATTCGACAGCCTGATATTCAGTGCTCCAATACTTGACAGTCAGAAAACATTATTTCAGTACTGGCCTTAAGACAGATATTTACGGTACTTCACTTGCAGACAGACCAGACAGACATTGCTCAGTACTTCACTTGCAGACAGACCAGACAGACATTGCTCAGTACTTCACTTAGAGACAGACATTGCTCAGTACTTTACTTGCGGACAGACATTGCTCAGTACTTTACTTGCTGACTGACATTGCTCAGTACTTCACTTATAGACAGACATTGCTCAGTACTTCACTTAGAGACAGACATTGCTCAGTACTTCACTTAGAGACAGACATTGCTCAGTACTTTACTTGCGGA
This sequence comes from Ampullaceana balthica, assembly GCA_944989445.1. Lineage (NCBI taxonomy): Eukaryota > Metazoa > Mollusca > Gastropoda > Lymnaeidae > Ampullaceana > Ampullaceana balthica. The sequence goes on from CALYLW010000672.1 coordinate 245,501, forward strand.
ACAGACATTGCTCAGTACTTCACTTAGAGAAAGACATTGCTCAGTACTTCACTTAGAGACAGACATTGCTCAGTACTTCACTTAGACAGACATTGCTCAGTACTTCACTTAGAGACAGAAATTTTGTTACTACTGTACTAGCAGACGGCTATTTTTCATTTTATGACAATGCAACTTTTTTGTAGTTCTTGCAAACAATTGTTGTCCTCTGTCACGTGATATCCTTGCACAAATCATGTCGCCCCCATGTATGTCGGAACAAACCAGATCTATTTTCATACTGTTCTATATTGTTTGTATTCGCCCTGTATAAACCCAGCAACAAAGTTTGTGTATATATTTTTTATTATATTTGATATTAATATTGTGCAATTTTCATTAATTTTTCGTCATTACCCTATTACAAAAAAAAATTTGAAAATAAAATTTTAATGGCAAATAGCAACTGAATTTTTAAAATTTATTGACTAACGTCTAGTGTTATTTATTGAGCCTATAACAAGATGGGATAGTTTAGTTGGTGAGTCTATAACATGGTGGGGGGGGGCTTCATGGGCTGTCAAAGCCGGAGTGGATGCGGGGATAATCTCCATCATCCCAAGAAATGCTCCAATGGCCTGCGACTCTAATCGCCTCTGGCAGCCAAATCCAGCTCCTGGCCTTCAAGTGTGGCTTTTAAAACAAGCCCGGCGAAGCCTGTTCCCAACTAACAGGAGAAGGGGTGCAAGGTAGACCACTGGCGCCTCAAAACCAGTTGCTTCGGGCAGATGAGGCTCGTCAGCTTTAGATGGCCGCTCATCTAGGAGAAGGAAAACTCTGACTCCAAACCTCCGCTGCCTTGCGGCCATACTCACTCATGAGAAAGGCTAGGGGAGTAAACCTCGATCAAAATCAGGAGCTGGAATCCCGAAGGCAGTCTGGCGTTGTTTACAACATCTCTCTGGCAATTCCTGCGACGTAGTTGATACCAAGATGTACTGGCTCTGCCTCTCCCTTGGACCGCCCAGCTGCGTGGAGAGAGGGAGTCTGCTGCACGGGCAACAGCTGACTCTCCACACCACCTGCCCAGGCCTGTGCCCTGGAGAGGACACTCCAGCTTCGCCTCACAGCGTCGACACAACACGGGAAGTAGTAGTGACCGGTTATAAGCCACCCGCTCAATTGGCGTAGAGCTGGCGCCAGGGATTGCTTCCGACGGTGGGAGAGATATCTATATCTCATAGGACAGCTACCGCCCGCCTCAAGCTGGGCAGCCCCCAGTCAATAAGGTGTTTTCCCGCCACAGTCTGCCTGCCCTACTGGGTGCGTAGGGCTTAGGGTGCACACATGCCTGACAAGTAGACTGTAAACTCATGGACCACCCAATACAAATATAAATAAAAAAGCAAAAAGGAAAACCCCAATCCTCAAGCTGGGGACCTGGAATGTACGGACGCTGACACCCGGGATGTCAGACGACCTTAACGATATCAGCGATGCCAGGAAAACATCTGTAATAAACAACAAACTGGCAAGACTGCAGGTAGACATAGCCACCTTACAAGAGACACGGCTGTCAGGTTCTGGTTCATTAAGAGAAAAGGACTACACGTTCTTCTGGCAGGGCAAAAGCGAGGAAGAAGCCAGAGAGCATGGTGTTGGATTTGCTGTCCGAAACACCCTCTTGGGTATGGTAGCACCCTGCCAACAGGGAACTGAAAGGCTTCTCACACTTCGCCTTCACACCACAACAGGGCTCGAATACCTAATTAGTGCATATGCTCCCACACTCAATGCAACCATGCAGACGAAATATGAGTTCTACAACCAGTTGGACTCACTGTTAAGCTCGATATCCAAAGATGAGCACGTGATACTGCTGGGTGACTTTAACGCTAGAGTGGCTGCAGACTACACCTCATGGCCCTCTTGTCTGGGAAGATTTGGCACAGGAAAACTGAACGAAAACGGACAGAGACTCCTGGCACTATGCTCTTACCACGATCTATGCATCACCAATACTTTCTTTCAGACAAAGCCACAACATAGAGTGTCCTGCAGACATCCTCGCTCGAAGCACTGGCACCAGCTGGACCTAATTATTACCAGGCGCTCTGCACTGAAACTTGTTCTCCTCCCTCGAACTTTTCACAGTGCCGACTGCGACACAGATCACTCACTGGTATGTTGCAAGCTGAGATTACTGCCCAAGAAATCTCACCGATCCAGACCAGTAGGTAGACCCCGCATTGATGTGAATAAGACTTCTCACCCAGACAGGAAAGCCGAGTTCATAGAAGCTCTCTCCAACTCACTAGACTCTGACCTGCCAGGCAACAGCACCAAGGAAAAGTGGGAGTATCTCAGACTTACCATCCACAGCACAGCAATGCAGATCTTCGGAAGAAAACGGAACCAAAACAATGACTGTTTTGAGGTCAACTCTGCCACACTCACCCCTGCTGTAGAAGAAAGAAGAAGTGCCCACCAAAAATACAAGCACTCCCCAAACCCACAGACAGTGCAGGCGTACAGATTAGCCAGGAGCAATGTTCAGAGATTAGCTAGGCAATGCGCAAATGACTACTGGCTCCAACTCTGTCAGAGCATCCAGCTAGTGGCCGACACCGGTAATATTAGGGGGATGTATGACGGCATTAAAAAGCCATGGGGCCTTCTAAGAAAGTCATAGCCCCACTGAAGTCCTCAACTGGAGAAATAATCCGCGACAGGGCTAAACAGATGGACAGATTGGTGGAGCACTATTCAGAACTTTACTCCCAACAAAACCACGTAACCCAAGATGCCATCGATGCCATCCAAAGCCATCCTCTCATGGCAGAACTGGACGACATACCCACCCTGGCAGAACTAAAAGAAGCTATTGAGCGATTACCAATAGCCAAGGCCCCCGGTCAGGACGGAATACCACCAGAGATCATCAATTGCGGCTGTAGTGTATTGCTGGAACACCTTCATGGCCTCCTCTACCAGTGCTGGGAAGAAGGTGCTGTACCAGAGGATGTGAGAAATGTCAATATTATCACGCTGTATAAAAATAAAGGAGACAGAAGTGACTGTAACAACTACAGAGGCATTTCTCTCCTTAGCATCGTGGGTAAAGTCTTTGCACGCGTTGTTTTAAATAAACTGCAAAGACTTGCTGAAAGAGTATATCCTGAATCACAGTGCGGTTTCCGGGCAGAAAGGTCAACAATCGACATGATATTTTCTTTAAGACAACTTCAAGAAAAGTGCCGAGAGCAACACATGCCCCTTTACCTGGCCTTCATTGATTTAACAAAGGCTTTTGACCTGGTCAGCAGAGATGGTCTGTTTACAGTCTTGGCAAAAGTTGGCTGCCCACCAAAACTGCTTAACATTATACAGTCATTCCACGATGGTATGAAAGGCACGGTGCAGTATGACGGATCAACTTCCCCTCAATTTGATATCCTCAGTGGAGTCAAACAGGGCTGCGTCCTCGCCCCGACACTCTTTGGCATCTTTTTTGCCTGTTGAAACATGCCTTTGGATCCTCAACCGAGGGGATCTATCTTCATACACGTTCTGATGGTAAACTATTTAATCTGACCAGGCTGAAGGCAAAGACGAAGATACGAGAAACGGTCATCAGGGACATGCTTTTTGCAGACGACGCTGCCATTGCAACTCACAACGAAGCTGATTTGCAAAGCCTGGTTGACCGCTTTGCCAAGGCCGCCAGGGACTTCGGACTAACCATCAGCCTCAAAAAGACCAACTTGATGGCCCAAGACGCTGACCCACCCAACATCACCATCGATGGCTTCCAACTTGAGGCCGTGGAGCGTTTTACATACCTTGGCTCCAACATCACCAACAACCTGTCCCTTGATTCCGACCTAGACGTAAGGATCGGCAAGGCCTCCACAACTATGGCCAGGCTCTCAAAAAGAGTATGGTGCAACAAAAAGCTGACCATCAATACCAAAATTGCTGTGTACCGCGCATGTGTGCTAAGCATCCTCCTTTATGCCAGTGAATCCTGGACCCTATACTCCAGACAAGAAAGGAGATTGAGTGCTTTCCACATGCGCTGTCTCCGGCGCATCCTGGGAATCACCTGGCAGGACCATGTCACCAACAATGAGGTGCTACAACGGGCAAAAATCCAAAGCATGACAACTCTTTGTCGCCAGCGTCGGCTTAGGTGGTTGGGACATGTGCGCAGATTGGTGGATGGCAGAATCCCAAAGGACATTCTCTATCCTGAGCTAGCCAAAGGAAAGAGGACCACAGGCCGGCCTCACCTCCGTTACAAAGATGTGTGCAAGAGAGAACTCAAAGCTATTGGCATTGACATAAATAGCTGGGAGGAACTCGCTGGGGACAGGTGCAGTTGGAGACATGCATTGACTGCTGGGCTAGAAGCAGGAGAAAGAAACCTGCAACAGGTCGCAGACGAAACTCGCCTAAAGAGGAAAAGCAGAGCAATTCAGCGAACCACTAGCACTACCTTTCAGTGTCAGAAGTGCAGCAAAGGCTGCCATTCACGAGTGGGCTTGTACAGCCACAGCAGAAGCTGCAGGATCATGTGCGTAAATCCCACAGGAGCACAGAAAATTCCGTCGTCTTACGAGACATAAGGAAGCCAAACCAACCAAACCAAGTCTATTGCATGGTGGGAAAGTTTAGTTGGTGAGTCTATAGCATGGTGGGAAAGTTTAGTTGGTGGGTCTATAGCAGGGGTCGGGAAACTTTTTGTCTGAGAGAGCCATAACCACCACATATTTCGAAAAGTAATTCTGTGAGAGCCATACATATTTCTTAATACTAAAAATTCAAGTAAATGTGTGCATTTTGTGTAATTTCAACACTAAAAGCACAATAATTATGGCTCTGAAATCTTTTTAATAACACTGTCATGCTGTTGCTAAACTAATCAATAATGAGTATTACTTACAATTAATGCGACTTATGGTGCTGCGTGGCTTTGTAATACTTGGGGTTACTGGGACAGCGAAACTCATGTTAAAATTAAAGAACCAGAGGGGGGGGGACAAGGAAGAGAAACCGCCAGATGGTGAACAGGACACGAGAATAGTTGTGGTAAACAGGACATGAGAATAGTTGTGGTAAACAGGACATGAGAATAGTTGTGGTAAACAGGACATGAGAATAGTTGTGGTAAACAGGACATGAGAATAGTTGTGGTAAACAGGACATGAGAATAGTTGTGGTAAACAGGACATGAGAATAGTTGTGGTAAACAGGACATGAGAATAGTTGTGGTAAACAGGACATGAGAATAGTTGTGGTAAACAGGACATGAGAATAGTTGTGGTAAACAGGACATGAGAATAGTTGTGGTAAACAGGACATGAGAATATTTGTGGTAAACAGGACATGAGATTAGTTGTGGTAAACAGGACATGAGAATAGTTGTGGTAAACAGGACATGAGAATAGTTGTGGTAAACAGGACATGAGAATAGTTGTGGTGAACAGGACATGAGAATAGTTGTGGTGAACAGGACATGAGATTAGTTGTGGTGAACAGGACATGAGATTAGTTGTGGTAAACAGGACATGAGATTAGTTGTGGTGAACAGGACATGAGAATAGTTGTGGTGACAAATTAGATTGCTGTCCCTAAGAAAGTGTATAAATAAATCGATCAACAAATACGTGACTGAGAAACCGGAGTTGAAAGGTCAAAATGTTGTCGCCGAAGTTCAGAATAAAGGCTTTTCCAAAAGAGGTGCTCAGTCCATTACTAGAAATATTTCTGTAGATACTGCAGATGCTGAGAAAAATAAAGGAAGTAGAAAAATCAGGGAAGAATTGGCAATTAGGAAAACGATTAAACAATCTGAACATATAAGAGTATCATCTGAAAAGAGAGTTAAAGAAATTGAGAAGAAAATTAGAGTCCAAAAGGAAGATTAAAGAATCTGAAAAGAAAAATGTTGAATCTGAAAAGAACGTTAAAGGAACAGACCAGAAAGTTGAAGAACCTGAAAAAATAATGTTACAGAATCAAACAAGAAAGTTGTTGAATCTGAAAAGAATGATGCCGAAGAAGTTAAAGATGAAGTTTCGATGGATGCTGTAGAAAGAGAGGCGGACAAGTCTAAGATTACTGAGCCAGAGAAGAAAGGTGATATGAAGCCTACTGAAGGTCAGTCAGTTAGAGTCAAGTTAGTATCAAAGACATTACTGAGCCAGAGAAGAAAGATGATATGTAGCCTACTGAAGGTAAGTCAGTCAGTTAGAGTCAAGTTAGTATCAAAGACATTACTGAGCCAGAGAAGAAAGGTGATATGTAGCCTACTGAAGTAAGTCAGTCAGTTAGAGTCAAGTTAGTATCAAAGACATTACTGAGCCAGAGAAGAAAGATGATATGTAGCCTACTGAAGGTAAGTCAGTCAGTTAGAGTCAAGTTAGTATCAAAGACATTACTGAGCCAGAGAAGAAAGATGATATGTAGCCTACTGAAGGTAAGTCAGTCAGTTAGAGTCAAGTTAGTATCAAAGACATTACTGAGCCAGAGAAGAAAGATGATATGTAGCCTACTGAAGTAAGTCAGTCAGTTAGAGTCAAGTTAGTATCAAAGACATTACTGAGCCAGAGAAGAAAGATGATATGTAGCCTACTGAAGTAAGTCAGTCAGTTAGAGTCAAGTTAGTATCAAAGACATTACTGAGCCAGAGAAGAAAGATGATATGTAGCCTACTGAAGGTAAGTCAGTCAGTTAGAGTCAAGTTAGTATCAAAGACATTACTGAGCCAGAGAAGAAAGATGATATGTAGCCTACTGAAGTAAGTCAGTCAGTTAGAGTCAAGTTAGTATCAAAGACATTACTGAGCCAGAGAAGAAAGATGATATGTAGCCTACTGAAGTAAGTCAGTCAGTTAGAGTCAAGTTAGTATCAAAGACATTACTGAGCCAGAGAAGAAAGGTGATATGTAGCCTACTGAAGGTAAGTCAGTCAGTTAGAGTCAAGTTAGTATCAAAGACATTACTGAGCCAGAGAAGAAAGGTGATATGTAGCCTACTGAAGTAAGTCAGTCAGTTAGAGTCAAGTTAGTATCAAAGACATTACTGAGCCAGAGAAGAAAGGTGATATGTAGCCTACTGAAGGTAAGTCAGTCAGTTAGAGTCAAGTTAGTATCAAAGACGAAAGTTGATCAGATTGAAATTAAGGCAGAAGTGATCGCAGATATAGAAGAGAAGAAAGTTACACGAGTGAAATATAGTGAATCAAATAATAGAAAAACTGATTGTGCGGGTGAGATTTTAGACAGACAGGAGCACACATTAGACGGACAGTAGCACACATTAGACAGACAGGAGCACACATTAGACAGACAGGAGCACACATTAGACAGACAGGAGCACACATTAGACAGACAGGAGCACACATTAGACAGACAGGAGCACACATTAGACAGACAGGAGCACACATTAGACAGACAGGAGCACACATTAGACAGACAGGAGCACACATTAGACAGACAGGGGCACACATTAGACAGACAGGGAGCACACATTAGACAGACAGGAGCACACATTAGACAGACAGGAGCACACATTAGACAGACAGGAGCATACAGACAGACAGGAGCACACTAGACAGACAGGAGCACACATTAGACGGACAGGAGCACACATTAGACAGACAGGAGCACACATTAGACGGACAGGAGCACACATTAGACAGACAGGAGCACACATTAGACAGACAGGAGCACACATTAGACAGACAGGAGCACACATTAGACAGACAGGAGCACACATTAGACAGACAGGAGCACACATTAGACAGACAGGAGCACACATTAGACAGACAGGAGCACACATTAGACAGACAGGAGCACACATTAGACAGACAGGAGCACACATTAGACAGACAGGAGCACACATTAGACAGACAGGAGCACACATTAGACAGACAGGAGCACACATTAGACAGACAGGAGCACACATTAGACAGACAGGAGCACACATTAGACAGACAGGAGCACACATTAGACAGACAGGAGCACACATTAGACAGACAGGAGCACACATTAGACAGACAGGAGCACACATTAGACAGACAGGAGCACACATTAGACAGACAGGAGCACACATTAGACAGACAGGAGCACACATAGACAGACAGGAGCACACATTAGACAGACAGGAGCACACATTAGACAGACAGGAGCACACATTAGACAGACAGGAGCACACATAGACAGACAGGAGCACACATTAGACAGACAGGAGCACACATTAGACAGACAGGAGCACACATTAGACAGACAGGAGCACACATTAGACAGACAGGAGCACACATTAGACAGACAGGAGCACACATAGACAGACAGGAGCACACATTAGACAGACAGGAGCACACATTAGACAGACAGGAGCACACATCAGGGGGAAACGAAGATAAATCAGACTCCATTAACTGATGAATGTGAGGAAAATGGTGAAAGAGAAGAAATGGTAGGTTATGAAAAGGACCAAGAAGGTGAAAGTATCGAAGTCAAAGATAGTATATTAGATGGAAGGTGTAGTGGTGGAAAAGTTAGCAGTGAGGAACAAAACAGTGAAATTATGCAGCAATCGGTAAGAGAAAGAATGTCCATGATGAATTTGGAGGGAGATCAAAAGAACAAATTGTCAACAAAGAGGACGTCAAGGTTCAATGACCAACCTAATATTAGAAGGGTAGGTCAAATGTCAGGCACCAACCACTCAACCAAGTACGTTAGGCCCATAATGTCCGATGTGGAGAAAGACCGATAGAAACTGTATCTTGCGGCAGTACAAGACTTTTGTAGCAGGGAAAAGTTAAATTTCCCAAATGATCTAGAAGATAATGATTATGACATGAAATACAAAGCATTGCAGAGACTAAATGTAAAGGAGTGAAAAGTGTCTCCAAATTGCATTTTGGACTTGAAGGTCAATGATTGACTTATTAATAAAATATTCAGGAACTTAGGCAACATGACTGAAAATATCTGTCCGGGTTTAAGAGAGTTGTCAGGCAGAATAGAAAACCACTGCCGGTTGGTCGGGGAGAAAGTTGCCCTTTTCGATTGGCTAGAAAGATTTAGTGCGTATGACCTCAAACTACGCATTGAGACAAAAATGACTCGTGACCGCACCAACGTCACAGAGTCGACAAGAGCCGTTGACCTCACAATGTTTTCAACACAGCCGGCAAGAAGTCAACTGACCATGAGACACTCAAATTCACCCAATGATACCGTCTAGAAGTCAACTGACCATGAGACACTCAAATTCACCCAATATACCGTCTAGAAGTCAACTGACCATGAGACACTCAAATTCACCCAAGATACCGTCTAGAAGTCAACTGACCATGAGACACTCAAATTCACCCAAGATACCGTCTAGAAGTCAACTGACCATGAGACACTCAAATTCACCCAAGATACCGTCTAGAAGTCAACTGACCATGAGACACTCAAATTCACCCAAGATACCGTCTAGAAGTCAACTGACCATGAGACACTCAAATTCACCCAAGATACCGTCTAGAAGTCAACTGACCATGAGACACTCAAATTCACCCAAGATACCGTCTAGAAGTCAACTGACCATGAGACACTCAAATTCACCCAAGATACCGTCTAGAAGTCAACTGACCATGAGACACTCAAATTCACCCAAGATACCGTCTAGAAGTCAACTGACCATGAGACACTCAAATTCACCCAAGATACCGTCTAGAAGTCAACTGACCATGAGACACTCAAATTCACCCAAGATACCGTCTAGAAGTCAACTGACCATGAGACACTCAAATTCACCCAAGATACCGTCTAGAAGTCAACTGACCATGAGACACTCAAATTCACCCAAGATACCGTCTAGAAGTCAACTGACCATGAGACACTCAAATTCACCCAAGATACCGTCTAGAAGTCAACTGACCATGAGACACTCAAATTCACCCAAGATACCGTCTAGAAGTCAACTGACCATGAGACACTCAAATTCACCCAAGATACCGTCTAGAAGTCAACTGACCATGAGACACTCAAATTCACCCAAGATACCGTCTAGAAGTCAACTGACCATGAGACACTCAAATTCACCCAAGATACCGTCTAGAAGTCAACTGACCATGAGACACTCAAATTCACCCAAGATACCGTCTAGAAGTCAACTGACCATGAGACACTCAAATTCACCCAATATACCGTCTAGAAGTCAACTGACCATGAGACACTCAAATTCACCCAAGATACCGTCTAGAAGTCAACTGACCATGAGACACTCAAATTCACCCAATATACCGTCTAGAAGTCAACTGACCATGAGACACTCAAATTCACCCAAGATACCGTCTAGAAGTCAACTGACCATGAGACACTCAAATTCACCCAAGATACCGTCTAGAAGTCAACTGACCATGAGACACTCAAATTCACCCAATATACCGTCTAGAAGTCAACTGACCATGAGACACTCAAATTCACCCAAGATACCGTCTAGAAGTCAACTGACCATGAGACACTCAAATTCACCCAATATACCGTCTAGAAGTCAACTGACCATGAGACACTCAAATTCACCCAATATACCGTCTAGAAGTCAACTGACCATGAGACACTCAAATTCACCCAATATACCGTCTAGAAGTCAACTGACCATGAGACACTCAAATTCACCCAAGATACCGTCTAGAAGTCAACTGACCATGAGACACTCAAATTCACCCAATATACCGTCTAGAAGTCAACTGACCATGAGACACTCAAATTCACCCAATATACCGTCTAGAAGTCAACTGACCATGAGACACTCAAATTCACCCAATATACCGTCTAGAAGTCAACTGACCATGAGACACTCAAATTCACCCAATATACCGTCTAGAAGTCAACTGACCATGAGACACTCAAATTCACCCAATGATACCGTCTAGAAGTCAACTGACCATGAGACACTCAAATTCACCCAATATACCGTCTAGAAGTCAACTGACCATGAGACACTCAAATTCACCCAATATACCGTCTAGAAGTCAACTGACCATGAGACACTCAAATTCACCCAAGATACCGTCTAGAAGTCAACTGACCATGAGACACTCAAATTCACCCAATATACCGTCTAGAAGTCAACTGACCATGAGACACTCAAATTCACCCAAGATACCGTCTAGAAGTCAACTGACCATGAGACACTCAAATTCACCCAATATACCGTCTAGAAGTCAACTGACCATGAGACACTCAAATTCACCCAAGATACCGTCTAGAAGTCAACTGACCATGAGACACTCAAATTCACCCAATATACCGTCTAGAAGTCAACTGACCATGAGACACTCAAATTCACCCAATATACCGTCTAGAAGTCAACTGACCATGAGACACTCAAATTCACCCAAGATACCGTCTAGAAGTCAACTGACCATGAGACACTCAAATTCACCCAATATACTGTCTAGAAGTCAACTGACCATGAGACACTCAAATTCACCCAAGATACCGTCTAGAAGTCAACTGACCATGAGACACTCAAATTCACCCAATGATACCGTCTAGAAGTCAACTGACCATGAGACACTCAAATTCACCCAATATACCGTCTAGAAGTCAACTGACCATGAGACACTCAAATTCACCCAATATACCGTCTAGAAGTCAACTGACCATGAGACACTCAAATTCACCCAAGATACCGTCTAGAAGTCAACTGACCATGAGACACTCAAATTCACCCAAGATACCGTCTAGAAGTCAACTGACCATGAGACACTCAAATTCACCCAAGATACCGTCTAGAAGTCAACTGACCATGAGACACTCAAATTCACCCAATATACCGTCTAGAAGTCAACTGACCATGAGACACTCAAATTCACCCAAGATACCGTCTAGAAGTCAACTGACCATGAGACACTTAAATTCACCCAAGATACCGTCTAGAAGTCAACTGACCATGAGACACTCAAATTCACCCAATATACTGTCTAGAAGTCAACTGACCATGAGACACTCAAATTCACCCAATATACTGTCTAGAAGTCAACTGACCATGAGACACTTAAATTCACCCAATATACCGTCTAGAAGTCAACTGACCATGAGACACTCAAATTCACCCAAGATGCTGTCTAGTAATCAAAAAGAGTTGAGATCTCATACCGCTGATGAGCTCAGTGTAGGATTATTAAGATGTCAAGCTCTTCGACAAGGACGTGGGATATGTCATGGAGGTGATTACAAATAGTAGGTGTTACCAAATTTTAGAGTAACCACAGCACCAATTTTGCAATGCTAATGAGGGTTGTTTTTGTTGGGTTTTTTTATGGGAGACAAACGAAACATGCCACAGTACCAGCACCAAAACAATGGCCAGGATTTTTGGGCTATATTTGTTGTACAACATAACAATGAATATTAATATGAAATGATGGGAGGGGGGTTTGGTCTTGATGATAAGGTGATTTTTGGTTAAAATTTTTGGGTCCGGGTGACCTCTTGCAATTATTATAATGATATGCATTGGTGTGTTTCTGATACTCATAACGATTAATGATTATGTAAGAAATTTGCGCCTAGAGATTGCAGGGCATCATTATATTACTACGTGTTATAATGTGCTTATAATGATTTTGTTGATTATGTAAAAAGTTTGTGCCCCTGGAGACTTCAGGCCATTATTTATTATAAGGCTAGGTATTGAGGATGATGTTTTATGACTATGATGATTATTGTAACTATTAGCTTTTATATGTAATTCTCTTGTAGGCGTTGTCTCAATACAAATCTTGTACACAATAATCCACTGAAGAACTTGTTTCAATAAAACAACTTTAATATTTATACTTTGTACAAGAAATATTATTTGAGGTTATACAACGTGGAATTCTCAAGCACACACATCACGTCCTTCCCTCACGGAAGTTCTCTGACAACTGATCGCCCAACCTTCTCAGCCAATGGGAAGGCTTCTCTCTTCCCGCGCTTATTACTCATATGACCTCTCTTTCATCTGATCACGCAATTCACTCATGATACACCCATGACATTCACATGTGACATTCACCCCCATCCTTCAAAACAAAATGTTTATGAAATACAACATTTTTGGTCTTCATAAAATCAAATTAATCTATATCTATATTCAAATTTCAAATATTTATCATCAATGAACATTCATTGCCTTACACACAACATCTGGATATAAAATAAATTAGAAAAAATCTGTAGGACTGCAACCGTCTACCTGTGCTGAAAAAATGAAACTGAAATTTTTAACACATCTGTAATTTTGTGTAATTAAAATATTTTTAACAATCAATATTATTAAAATTAACTAATAATCCAGTGGAATTCAAACACTGTTCCTTGTCCATTGTTCAACAAATAAAAATATTAATATAACTACAGTCTCTGGTTGTATCCTTTAGGAATTCACAGACTAATATTAATACAGTCTCTGGTTTTATCATTTAGGAATTCACAGAATGTCTTTTTAATACAGTCTCTGGTTTTACCATTGAGGAATTCAAAGACTAATATTAATACAGTCTCTGGTTTTATCATTTAGGAATTCACAGAATGTCTTTTTAATACAGTCTCTGGTTTTATCATTGAGGAATTCACAGAATGTCTTTTTAATACAGTCTCTGGTTTTATCAGTTAGGAGTTCACAGAGTGTCTTTATTTATTGTCATTCTACTCAATATGTCTGCAACCACATTGTCCTTTCCCTTCACATGTTTAATGTCAAATTTGTAGTCGGCTAATAGCATAGCCCATCGATTCACTTTTGCGTTGCTGATCTTCTTTTTGTTGAATGCCACAAGTGGTTTGTGGTCTGTTAGAAGAGTGAATGTTCTACTTAGAAGGTATTTTTGAAGTTTTTGTAGAGCCCACACCATGGCTAGACATTCTCTCTATGGTGCTGTAGTTACACTCTGTTTTGGTCAAATTTCTGCTAAGATACTGTATAGGATGTAGGATACCATCATGTTCTTGCATGAGGCACGCTCCTAATGCAATTGACGATGCATCAGTAGAAACAATGAAAGGTTTGTCCCATTGAGGTGTAACTAAGATGGGTTTTCTTCCTAAATGCTTCCTGAATGTTCTCTAAGGCGTTGAGGCAATCTCCTGAAAACTGAAATTTCCGAAATATCTGTGGTTTTTGTAACTTCTGTTAGTGGGTGAACAATTTCTGCATAATTTGCAATAAAAGGTCTGTAAAAGTTACATAGTCCCAGCAGGGCTTGCACTTGTTTCTTAGATTTTGGGACTGACAGATTAAATATCTTGTTTTCATTCTCTGCAGTAGGAGTGACTGCACCACCTCCTATTCTGTATCCCAAAAAATCTATATACTTCTTTCCAATGTTGATCTTTTCTGGTGAGATTGTCACATTATGTTTCTTGAGTCTATCCAGTACAGCTTCAAGTGTATGGATATGTGATTCCCAATCTTTAGTGTGGATACATATGTCGTCGACATAATGTACCACATTTGGAATGCCTTGTACATCACTTTCATAAATCTGCTAAAAGTGGCTGTACTGTTGACCAGTCCAAATGGCATTACTAACCATTCATACACCTCATCCATGGCTATGAATGCAGTGTATTTGACAGAATCAGGATCCATGTTTATCTGCCAAAAACCTCTGTTTAAGTCAAATGTAGTGAATATTCTGGAAGTACCAATTCTGTCTATAATGTCTCTTGGGTCTCCAATAGGTTCATGGTCCAATTTTGTAATATTATTCAACTGTCTGTAATCACAGCATAGTCGAATCTTTCCATTCTTCTTTTTTACTATGACAGTTGGTGAGGTATAGTTAGCTTCAACTGCTTTTCTTATTTTGTTTTCTTTAAGTAGGTAATCAATTTCTTGCTTTACTGTGTCTCTATATGCCATTGGAATAGGGTATACTTTGGTCTTGAAAGGTTCATGTTCCAATACTTGTATCTTGTGAGTCACAGTTTTTGTGTTTCCTGTTTCTTTTGTTATGACACCTTTGTATTTTTTGAAAAATTTTTTATCACTCTGTGTTTCATATTATCTGGTATGTCAGATGATATTTTTTCACTGTCAAGACTGTTCATTTTCATTGTATTGTCATTTTCATCATTTACTTTGATGATGATATTAACAGTTTGCTTTTCTTCTTTATTGTCATCATATGCTCTTAGTTTGTCAATATGTAATTTTTTCACATGTCCTTTGATATTGACACTATATGTGACATCACTAAGTTTCTCTTCAATATTGTATGGACCTTCCCATGTGATTTCATTCTTTGTGTTTGGTAACCATACTAAGACTTGTTGTTCAGGCTCAAATGTTCTCAAATGTCTGTGTTTATTTTTGATTTCTCTATGTCTTGTACTTTGCTTGATTAGTCTTTGTTTTGCTGCTTCAATACTGTAAAGTATTTTATCTCTAGTGTCTGACATCAGCTGATATCTGTCCTGTATGGCATCTTGTTTGCTTATAAGCCTTTCTTTGAAATTCTTCAAGGGACTTGCAGGGTTTTGGCCAAACATTAACTCAAAAGGACTAAAACCAGTGCTTTCATGCTTGCTGCTGTTGTATGCAAATAGTACTAAGGGTAAATATTCATGCCATCTGTCTTCATGGTCTACTGTCACCTTTAATAGCATATTCTTGATGGTTTTGTTTAGTCTTTCAATCACTCCGTTTGATTGAGGATGAGGTGTATGGATGGTGGCCAGGTTGATAAGGTACATGTATAGTGGCCAGGTTGATGAGGTGTATGGATGATGACCAGGTTGATGAGGTGTATGGATGGTGGCCAGGTTGATGAGGTACATGTATAGTGGCCAGGTTGATGAGGTGTATGTATAGTGGCCAGGTTCATGAGGTGCATGTATAGTGGCCAGGTTGATGAGGTGAATGGATGGTGGCCAGGTTGATGAGGTGAATGGATGGTGGCCAGGTTGCTGAGGTGAATGGATGGTGGCCAGGTTGATGAGGTACATGTTTAGTGGCCAGGTTGATGAGGTGCATGTATTGTGGCCAGGTTGATGAGATTCATGTATAGTGGCCAGGTTGATGAGGTGCATGTATAGTGGCCAGGTTGATGAGGTGCATGTATAGTGGCCTTTTTGATGAGGTGTATGTATAGTGGCCAGGTTGATGAGGTGTATGTATAGTGGCTAGGTTGATGAGGTGTATGTATAGTGGCCAGGTTGATGAGGTGTATGTATAGTGGCTAGGTTGATGAGGTGTATGTATAGTGGCCAGGTTGATGAGGTGCATGTATGGTGGCTAGGTTGATGAGGTGTATGGATAGTTGCTAGGTTGATGAGGTATATGTATAGTGGCTAGGTTGATGAGGTGCATGTATAGTGGCTAGGTTGATGAGGTGTATTATAGTGGCTAGGTTGATGAGGTGTATGTATAGTGGCCAGGTTGATGAGGTGCATGTGTAGTGGCCAGGTTGATGAGGTGCATGTATAGTGGCTAGGTTGATGAGGTGTATGTATTATGGCCAGGTTAATGAGGTGCATGTATAGTGGCCAGGTTGGTGAGGTGCATGTATAGTTGCTAGGTTGATGAGATGTATGTATAGTGGCTAGGTTGATGAGGTGTATGTATAGTGGCTAGGTTGATGAGGTGTATGTATAGTGGCTAGGTTGATGAGGTGTATGTATAGTGGCCAGGTTGATGAGGTGCATGTATGGTGGCTAGGTTGATGAGGTGTATGGATAGTTGCTAGGTTGATGAGGTATATGTATAGTGGCTAGGTTGATGAGGTGCATGTATAGTGGCTAGGTTGATGAGGTGTATTATAGTGGCTAGGTTGATGAGGTGTATGTATAGTGGCCAGGTTGATGAGGTGCATGTGTAGTGGCCAGGTTGATGAGGTGCATGTATAGTGGCTAGGTTGATGAGGTGTATGTATTATGGCCAGGTTAATGAGGTGCATGTATAGTGGCCAGGTTGGTGAGGTGCATGTATAGTGGCTAGGTTGATGAGATGTATGTATAGTGGCTAGGTTGATGAGGTGTATGTATAGTGGCTAGGTTGATGAGGTGTATGTATAGTGGCTAGGTTGATGAGGTGTATGTATAGTGGCCAGGTTGATGAGGTACATGTATGGTGGCTAGGTTGATGAGGTGTATGTATAGTGGCTAGGTTGATGAGGTGTATGGATGGTGGCTAGGTTAATGAGGTGTATGGATGGTGGCTAGGTTGATGAGGTGCATGGATGGTGGTTAGGTTGATGAGGTGTATGTATAGTGGACAGGTTGATGAGGTGTATGTATAGTGGCTAGTTTGATGAGGTGCATGTATAGTGGCTAGGTTGATGAGGTGTATGTATATTGGCTAGGTTGATGAGGTGCATGTATAGTTTCCAGGTTGATGAGGTGTATGTATAGTGGCTAGGTTGATGAGGTGTATGTATAGTGGCTAGGTTTATGAGGTGCATGGATGGTGGCTAGGTTGATGAGGTGCATGGATGGTAGCTAGGTTGATGAGGTGTAGGTATAGTGGCTAGGTTGATGAGGTGTATGTATGGTGGCTGGGTTGTTGAGGTGCATGGATGGTGGCTAGGTTTATTAGGTGTATTTATAGTGGCTAGGTCGATGAGGTGTATGTATTGTGGCTAGGTTGCTGAGGTGCATGGATTGTGGCTAGGTTGATGAGGTGTATGTATAGTGGCTAGGTTAATGAGGTGCATGCATGTTGGTTAGGTTGATGAGGTGTATGTATAGTGGCTAGGTTGATGAGGTGGCATGGATGGTGGCTAGATTGATGAGGTGTATGTATAGTGGCTAGGTTGATGAGGTGCATGGATGGTGGCTAGGTTGATGAGGTGTATGTATAGTGGCCAGGTTGATGAGGTGTATGTATAGTGGCTAGGTTGATGAGGTGTATGTATAGTGGCCAGGTTGGTGAGATGAATGGATGGTGGCTAGGTTGATGAGGTGTATGTATAGTGGCTAGGTTGATGAGGTATATGTATAGTGGCTAGGTTGATGAGGTGTATGTATAGTGGCTAGGTTGATAAGGTGTATGTATAGTGGCTAGGTTGATGAGGTGCATATATGGTGGCTAGGTTGATGAGGTTTATGTATAGTGGCTAGGTTGATGAGGTGTATGTATAGTGGCTAGGTTGATGAGGTGTATGTATGGTGGCTGGGTTGTTGAGGTGCATGGATGGTGGCTAGGTTGATTAGGTGTATTTATAGTGGCTAGGTCGATGAGGTGTATGTATAGTGGCTAGGTTGCTGAGGTGCATGGATTGTGGCTAGGTTGATGAGGTGTATGTATAGTGGCTAGGTTAATGAGGTACATGCATGTTGGCTAGGTTGATGAGGTGTATGTATAGTGGCTAGGTTGATGAGGTGCATGGATGGTGGCTAGATTGATGAGGTGTATGTATAGTGGCTAGGTTGATGAGGTGCATGGATGGTGGCTAGGTTGATGAGGTGTATGTATAGTGGCCAGGTTGATGAGGTGTATGTATAGTGGCTAGGTTGATGAGGTGTATGTATAGTGGCCAGGTTGGTGAGATGAATGGATGGTGGCTAGGTTGATGAGGTATATGGATGGTGGCTAGGTTAATGAGGTGTATGGATGGTGGCTAGGTTGATGAGGTAAATGGGTGTTGGCTAAGTTAATGAGGTGCATGTATAGTGGCCAGGTTGATGAGGTGCATGTATAGTGGCCAGGTTGATGAGATGTATGTATAGTGGCCAGGTTGATGAGGTGCATGTATAGTGGCCAGGTTGATGAGGTGCATGTATAGTGGCTAGGTTGATGAGGTGTATGTATAGTGGCTAGGTTGAAGAGGTGTATGTTTAGTGGCTAGGTTGATGAGGTGTATGTATAGTGGCTAGGTTGACGAGGTGTATGTATAGTGGCTAGGTTGATGAGGTGTATGTATAGTGGCTAGGTTGATGAGATGCATATATGGTGGCTAGGTTGATGAGGTTATGTAAATTGGCTAGGTTGATGAGGTTTATGTATAGTGGCCAGGTTGGTGAGGTGAATGGATGGTGGCTAGGTTGATGAGGTGCATGGATGGGCGCTAGGTTAATGAGGTGTATGGATGGTGGCTAAGTTGATGAGGTAAATGGGTGGTGGCTAAGTTGATGAGGTGCATGTATAGTGGCCAGGTTGATGAGGTGCATGTATAGTGGCCAGGTTGATGAGATGTATGTATAGTGGCCAGGTTGATGAGGTGCATGTATAGTGGCAGGTTGATGAGGTGCATGGATGGTGGCTAGGTTGATGAGGTGTATGTATTGTGGCCAGGTTGATGAGGTGTATGTATTGTGGCTAGGTTGATGAGGTGCATGTATAGTGGCTAAGTTGATGAGGTGTATGTATAGTGGCTAGGTTGATGAGGTGCATGTATAGTGGCCAGGTTGATGAGGTGTATGTATAGTGGCTAGGTTGATGAGGTGTATGTATAGTGGCTAGGTTGATGAGGTGCATGGATGGTGGCTAGGTTGATGAGGTGCATGGATGGTGGCTAGGTTGATGAGGTGTAGGTATAGTGGCGAGGTTGATGAGGTGTATGTATGGTGGCTGGGTTGTTGAGGTGCATGGATGGTGACTAGGTTGATGAGGTGTATGTATAGTGGCTAGGTTGATGAGGTGTATGTATAGTGGCTAGGTTGATGAGGTGCATGGATGGTGGCTAGGTTGATGAGGTGCATGGATGGTGGCTAGGTTGATGAGGTGTAATGTATAGTGGCTAGGTTGATGAGGTGTATGTATAGTGGCTGGGTTGTTGAGGTGCATGGATGGTGACTAGGTTGATGAGGTGTATGTATAGTGGCTAGGTTGATGAGGTGTATGTATAGTGGCTAGGTTGATGAGGTGCATGGATGGTGGCTAGGTTGATGAGGTGTATGTATAGTGGCTAGGTTGATGAGGTGCATGGATGGTGGCTAGGTTGATGAGGTGTATGTATAGTGGCTAGGTTGATGAGGTGTATGTATAGTGGCCAGGTTGGTGAGGTGTATGGATGGTGGCCAAGTTGCAATGTAAAGCGGTCATTACGGCGAAAATAATGAGGGGACCCGGGAAGCTTATTTTTAAATCCCTTATATTAACTTCACCGGCGTCTCTCTCTCTCTCTCTCTCTCTCTCTCTCTCTCTCTCTCTCTCTCTCTCTCTCTCTCTGTATGTCTGTCTTGGGCTCGGCGGGCGGAAAAACAGAAGTCAAAAATGACCCACTTCCCATGATCCGATCAAACTGAAATTTGGCACACGGACCCGTCGAACCTAACAATGCATCGTATCAAAATTTCAGATCGATCGAACGTACCATAATTAAATTAATGCATTTTTTAGTTTATCCTTATTAAATCCCTTATATTAACTTCACCGGCGTCTCTCTCTCTCTCTCTCTCTCTCTCTCTCTCTCTCTCTCTCTCTCTCTCTCTCTCTCTCTCTCTCTCTCTCTCTCTCTCTCTCTCTCTCTGTCTGTCTTGGGCTCGGCGGGCGGAAAAACAGAAGTCAAAAATGACCCACTTCCCATGATCCGATCAAACTGAAATTTGGCACACGGACCCGTCGAACCTAACAATGCATCGTATCAAAATTTCAGATCGATCGAACGTACCATAATTAAATTAATGCATTTTTAGTTTATCCTTATATGAGGTATGTAATTCAAAATTCACTGTTTGTTATTTTTTTTTAAATTCCAGTTCCACGTGAGTTTGAGTTGACGCCGACCGTCGTGTTGACGACGACCGTTGTGCCGACACCCCCTCACATCCCACCCCCATTTATTAAAGACAAGGGACATCACTCAGTGTCAGTCTGTAAATGTTTAAAAATAATCACTACTGTTAGTTATGTCTCATATATAAGGGATTTATAGTCAAAAACTTTGTTTTTACGGGTTTGTTTTTTTCACCAATAGTGACAGCCCTTGACTAGACACAAACAGCCCTTGACTAGACACAAACCAAGGATAAGCTGTATAGAAGAAGCGTTTGTAACATATAAAATAGCTACATAGTTATATGATTACATAGCCACATGTTTACATAGCAAGCAAAGTGACTGCCATATGGTCACATAGCCACAACATCATAGTATGTTGTTTTTTTAAATTCTCTCCCCTTGAATGTTATGACGATATTGTGTTACAAAATCCGTTTGTATAAAAAGACTTTGTTGTCTCCACTTTGTCGTGTGGCTCGTTTTGTGGTGGGTTGAATGACTAGTTGGTTTCGAGTGTCGATGAGAGTCTAGGCGTAAAGGTAAATAACGTGGACTTACCTCAAACTCTCTGGTTGGTTGCTTTACTTTGATCGCTACACAAACTGGCATAATGGGGGCTGAGGGGGGGGCTCTAAGCTTCAAATATTGAAACGTTGGGAGTCAGGTGAATGGTTGGAGTCAGGTGAATGGTTGGAGTCAGGTGAATGGTTGGAGTCAGGTGAATGGTTGGAGTGAGGTGAATGGTTGGAGTCAGGTGAGTGGTTGGAGTCAGGTGAGTGGTTGGAGTCAGGTGAATGGTTGGAGTCAGGTGAATGGTTGGAGTCAGGTGAATGGTTGGAGTCAGGTGAATGGTTGGAGTCAGGTGAGTGGTTGGAGTCAGGTGAATGGTTGGAGTCAGGTGAGTGGTTGGAGTGAGGTGAGTGGTTGGAGTCAGGTGAATGGTTGGAGTCAGGTGAATGGTTGGAGTCAGGTGAGTGGTTGGAGTCAGGTGAGTGGTTGGAGTCAGGTGAATGTTTGGAGTGAGGTGAGTGGTTGGAGTGAGGTGAGTGGTTGGAGTCAGGTGAGTGGTTGGAGTCAGGTGAATGGTTGGAGTCAGGTGAATGGTTGGAGTCAGGTGAATGTTGGAGTCAGGTGAGTGGTTGGAGTGAGGTGAATGGTTGGAGTCAGGTGAGTGGTTGGAGTCAGGTGAATGGTTGGAGTGAGGTGAGTGGTTGGAGTGAGGTGAGTGGTTGGATTCAGGTGAATGGTTGGAGTGAGGTGAATGGTTGGAGTGAGGTGAATGGTTGGAGTGAGGTGAGTGGTTGGAGTGAGGTGAATGGTTGGAGTCAGGTGAGTGGTTGGAGTCAGGTGAATGTTGGAGTCAGGTGAGTGGTTGGAGTGAGGTGAATGGTTGGAGTGAGGTGAGTGGTTGGAGTGAGGTGAGTGGTTGGAGTCAGGTGAATGGTTGGAGTCAGGTGAATGGTTGGAGTGAGGTGAATGGTTGGAGTGAGGTGAGTGGTTGGAGTCAGGTGAGTGGTTGGAGTCAGGTGAGTGGTTGGAGTCAGGTGAATGGTTGGAGTGAGGTGAATGGTTGGAGTGAGGTGAGTGGTTGGAGTCAGGTGAATGGTTGGAGTGAGGTGAATGGTTGGAGTGAGATGAGTGGTTGGAGTGAGGTGAGTGGTTGGAGTGAGGTGAGTGGTTGGAGTGAGGTGAATGGTTGGAGTGAGGTGAGTGGTTGGAGTGAGGTGAATGGTTGGAGTCAGGTAAATGGTTTGAGTCAGGTGAGTGGTTGGAGTGAGGTGAGTGGTTGGAGTCAGGTGAAAGGTTGGAGTCAGGTGAGTGGTTGGAGTCAGGTGAATGGTTGGAGTCAGGTGAGTGGTTGGAGTCAGGTGAAAGGTTGGAGTCAGGTGAGTGGTTGGAGTCAGGTGAATGTTGGAGTCATGTGAATGTTGGAGTCAGGTCAAAGGTTGGAGTCAGGTGAAAGGTTGGAGTCAGGTGAGTGGTTGGAGTCAGGTGAATGGTTGGAGTCAGGTGAATGGTTGGAGTCAGGTGAATGTTGGAGTCAGGTGAATGGTTGGAGTCAGGTGAATGGTTGGAGTGAGGTGAATGGTTTGAGTCAAGTGAATTGTTGGAGTCATCTAAGCAGTGTCTGAACTTACTGCCCTATCATTAAACACCAAATATCTTATTATATTTAAAAAAGAAAAAGAAGAAGGAAGAAAAATGCCTTATAAGAATTTGAGCCTCAAACCTCTAGTGTAGAATAAATGGTTTTTTGAATAAATTGTGAATAAAATATTTTTGAACAAATTGTTTGTGAATAAATTGTTTTTGAATAAATTGTTTTTGTGAATAATTTGTTTATGAATAATTTTTCCAAAATAAATTGTTTGTGATTAAAATATGAATACATTGGGAATATCTACGCAATAATCTTCTGTATAGAAGGAGCGTCTGTAAACAGATAAGATATATTGTTTTGTGGATAAATTGTGTTTTTTTAATAAATTGTTTGTGAAATGAATTGTTTGTGAATAAATTGTTTGTGAATAATTGTTTTTGAATAAATTGTTTGTGAATAAATTGTTTGTGAATAAATTGTTTGTGAATAAATTGTTTGTGAATAAATTGTTTGTGAATAAATTGTTTGTGAATAAATTGTTTTGTGAATAAATTGTTTTGTGAAAAAATTGTTTTGTTAATACCCCGCTCCATACTGAGATATTGTTGGTGGAAAAACAACAGCTTAATTAATGATATCTTTAGGTTCTTTTCTCCACTTTTTAATTTCATTTCCAGGCCACAGGCCACATGAGATCCAGCAGTCAACCTCAATGGAGAGTGGACCATTGTTTTGGAGTAAGAAACTAGACAACAACAAAAACGCAATCTTTCCTTTGTGAAAACTCACAGATTCGAGTGTAAAATTGAAAAGAATTATTGTAAAACTATAGTAAAACTATGGTAAAACTATGATAAAACTATGGTAAAACTAGGGTAAAACTAGGGTAAAACTATGGTAAAACTCGGGTAAAACTATGGTGCAACTATGGTAAAACTATGGTACAACTATGGTACAACTATGGTAAAACTATGGTAAAACTATCGAACTTTATAAAGAATTCCAGCCTCTAGTGCAGGAGTGGGCAAACTTTTTCACCGGAGGGCCGCTGTTAGGGTCTCGCTGTTACGTGGATTGTTGCCTTGCTCTCCGCTACACACACGACACTCAAGAGATGACACAAGTCTAGGTACAAGTCAATGTTTATTCTATTATACACAACTGTACAAACTGGCTGTCCTGCCTAGACAGCAAATACACCTTTACACTACCTGCCTAGACAGCAAATACACCTTTACACTACCTGCCTAGACAGCAAATACACCTTTACACTACCTGCCTAGACAGCAAATACACCTTTACACTACCTGCCTAGACAGCAAATACACCTTTACACTACCTGCCTAGACAGCAAATACACCTTTACACTACCTGCCTAGACAGCAAATACACCTTTACACTACCTGCCTAGACAGCAAATACACCTTTACACTACCTGCCTAGACAGCAAATACACCTTTACACTACCTGCCTAAACAGCAAATACACCTTTACACTACTGGCTGTACACACAACCCGACATTATAGTTTCTTCACGAGCAGGCCCTCGGTCAGACCCGACCATCCTGGACCGAGTCTCAAGTCCTCTTGACACTCAGAGTCTAAGTCCCCTCGGTCCGACCCGACCGCTTCTGGGCGACGTTAAACCTCAACTCTGTGTTACTGCAACCCTGCAGCTAACCGGTCTGCCCCGACCGGTCTGACTCTCAACCCTGCAGCCACCCGGTCTGTCCCTGACCGGTCTGACTCTCAACCCTGCAGCTACCCGGTCTGCCCCGACCGGTCTGACTCTCAACCCTGCAGCTACCCGGTCTGCCCCGACCGGTCTGACTCTCAACCCTGCAGCCACCCGGTCTGCCACCGACCGGTCTGACTCTCAACCCTGCAGCTACCCGGTCTGCCCCGACCGGTCTGACTCTCAACCCTGCAGCTACCCGGTCTGCCCCGACCGGTCTGACTCTCAACCCTGCAGCTACCCGGTCTGCCCCGACCGGTCTGACTCTCAACCCTGCAGCTACCCGGTCTGCCCCGACCGGTCTGACTCTCAACCCTGCAGCTACCCGGTCTGCCCCGACCGGTCTGACTCTCAACTCTGCCAACTGTCTTCACTCAACTCGTCCATTTAAACCCCGAAGCTTGGTATGCGACCAGTGTGCATCCTCTTGACATGTCCAAGCCAACGGAGGCGTCTTTGGCTTAATATTGCTGCAATACTACTCATGCTTGCTTGAGCCAGGACCTCTGTGTTGGGGACTTTCTCTTGCCATTTGATGTCTAGGATGCGGAGCAGGCATTTAAGGTGGAAGCTATTGAGCCTTCTTTCATGCCTGGTATAGGTGGTCCAAGACTCGCATCCATAGAGGAGTGTGCTCAGTACTCAGGCCTGGTATACCTGCAGCTTAGTCCTTGCTGTGAGTTTGGCATTGGACCAAACTCTTTTGTACAGTCTAGCCATAACAGTTGCTGCCTTCCCTATCCTACCACTTATCTCATCTTCCAGTGAGAGGGTGCTCCAGATGTTTTATGCCCAGATATGTAAAACTGTCAACAACATCCAGGTTGCACTCGTCAATGGTGATAGTCGGGAGAGAGATAGCATCCTGTGCCATAATGTTGGTTTTCTTTATGGGTCAGGATATAAGGTTCTGCAGTGCGTCTGCTGTGTGGGATATTAAGGTGACATCGTCTGCATATAAGAGCTCGCGCAGCAAAATCTTCCTTATTTTAGTCTTGGCTTTAAGTCGGGCAATATTGAATAATCTCCCGTCAGCTCTGGTGTGTATGTATATCCCCTCGCTGTTGTTCTTGAAGGCATACTGTATTAATATGGAAAAGAATATTGCGAATAGAGTAGGTGCCAACACGCAGCCTTGCTTTACTCCACTACTTACTGGGAAAGCCTCAGAGGTGGCACCGTTATAGCACACTGTGCCCTGCATGTTATCGTGGAATTGCTGATGATGTTAAGCAGATGAGTAAGGCAGCCTATTTTTACTAAAATCTGGAAAAGGCCACTTCTGCTGACAAGATCAAAAGCTTTAGTTAGGTCAACGAACGCGATGTATAGAGGCATATGTTGCTCCCTGCATTTCTCCTGCAGCTGGAGCAGAGAGAAGATCATGTCTATGGTTGATCTTCCGGCTCGAAAGCCGCACTGCGATTCTGGGAGTACACGCGATGCTAGGGTCTGCAGGCGTGTTAATGCAACTCGGGCGAAGGCCTTTCCAACTATACTGAGGAGAGAGATTCCACGATAGTTATTGCAGTCACTCTTGTCTCCTTTATTTTAATACAGTGTAACAATGTTGGCATCTTTTAACTCCTGTGGTATCTGTCCCTGTTCCCAGCACAGAGGGAGGAGGTCGTGCAAAGGCTGTAAAAGTAAAAGTTCTTCTTTTCCACATTTGAGAACTTCTGTTGGAATTCCATCATTTCCAGGGGCTTTTCCGCAGTCTAGACAATCTATGGCTCTACTTAGCTCGACCATTGTGGGTAGGGCATCAAGCTCTTCCATGACCGGCAGGTCTGGGATATCGTCCAGGGCAGCAGTTGAGACATGGTTTATTGTTGCCTACAATTCCAAGAAGCGAACACTGCTGTGGTATATAATATCATAATATTCAGCAGTGCCCTGAACTTCTTGTGGTTAAGAGCCCTGGCTCTGGTAAGGTTTATCACACTGACAACTGGGTCAATAACATGCTTGATATTCAACTTAGCCTTACACAGACTTTCCTGATGGATGAAACTGAGGAGAGATAAGAGTGTGTGGTCAGGGTGTTCTTCTTTAATTTTTGTTGTTATCATCTTCACAAGACCTACAGGCGCTCCATCGGTTGTTACACTTGCGATCTTGGTCCACACCAACCCAGTTCTTTCAACACAGTTCTCAACAGCTTTGAATAAATCCTGGCCTGTAGGTGTGTCTTTGAGTAGCTCAAAACTAAGTTACTCTTCGTTAAGCTCAAAATTAAGTTACTCTTCGTTAAGCTCCAAACGACTGTTTATTTCCCCGTATAAATACCTACAATTATACTGTGTCCTGCACATCGGTACTTTTGTCGAATGCAAGAGAGTACCACAAAAAGTCTTTGCTTGCATCTCGAAGTTGGTCCATCAAATTGTAACTAATTTTTCAACATGCCTGACTACATTTCTACTTGATAAAGAAATGCTCTCAAATTTTGTTTTTGTTCTGGACACATAATGCTTACTGCATCTGACAAGCATTCCTTGATGAACTCAATGTAAGAGAAAGACTTGTTCCGATTTACAATGTTATGGAACAACACCAAACTGACTTCGGTTGCAGCATCTTGTATTAAAGAGTGTTTGGTGAAAGCAGTTTCCTGCTTCTTTCATTTATGAACCAACTCCTGTCTATTCTTTGTTCTCTCTTCCAATAAGGATGTTAATATTTGGTGACTAATAAGCTCTAATCAATTTGTGAGCCATAAAACTTTTTAATATCCCATGGTTCATAAAACTATTTAATATCCCATGGTTCATACAACTATTTAATATCCCATGGTTCATAAAACTATTTAATATCCCATGGTTCATACAACTATTTAATATCCCATGGTTCATACAACTATTTAATATCCCATGGTTCATACAACTATTTAATATCCCATGGTTCATACAACTATTTAATATCCCATGGTTCATACAACTATTTAATATCCCATGGTTCATACAACTATTTAATATCCCATGGTTCAAACAACTATTTAATATCCCATGGTTCATAAAACTATTTAATATCCCATGGTTCATAAAACTATTTAATATCCCATGGTTCATAAAACTATTTAATATCCCATGGTTCATACAACTATTTAATATCCCATGGTTCATAAAACTATTTAATATCCCATGGTTCATACAACTATTTAATATCCCATGGTTCATAAAACTATGTAATATCCCATAGTTCAAATCAAATACTCGAAATATTTTTTCTAAATATGACAAAAATTCTAAGCAAAGAACATTAACATCGACATAAGATCGCAAAATGTACATGCCTACGGGCCGCATAATATGCTCTGGCGGCCGCGTGCGGCCCGCGGGCCGTAGTTTGCCCACCCCTGCTCTAGTGTGATTGTCATTATGTCTATTTTAATCGAGTTTATAACTTAGATCAGAAATTATCAAACAATTTTTATAAATGCAGGTAGCAGGGGCGTGATAAGGATCAGTGTTAACCAAGATGGAACGTTATTTTATACCCCCCCCCCACCAACTTTTCCCCCCAAACTGCTTTTTGACGAAAATGTCCAGCCTTCAATATAACACTTTATGTGGTTCTGATTGATGGTACGGTGGCTTTTATCAAACACCAACACACATACACACACACACACATTATATGGTTCTGATTGATGGTACAGTGGCTTTTATCCCCCACCCCCTACCCCCACCCCCACCACAAATTCCTGTGCACTTGTTTTGAAAACTCATTGAACGGATACCTAAGGACGTGTGTCTTTTGAACTGATACCTAAGGACGTGTGTCTTTTTGTTTAGATCAATTGCACGCAACTGGGTCATTGGCTCAGGGGCGTCTTGTGTGACTGACGGGGGGGGAGTCATTGGCTCAGGGGCGTCTTGTGTGACTGACGGGGGGGGTCATTGGCTCAGGGGCGTCTTGTGTGACTGACGGGGGTCATTGGCTCAGGGGCGTCTTGTGTGACTGACGGGGGGGGGGTCATTGGCTCAGGGGCGTCTTGTGTGACTGACGGGGGGGTCATTGGCTCAGGGGCGTCTTGTGTGACTGACGGGGGGGGGGTCATTGGCTCAGGGGCGTCTTGTGTGACTGACGGGACGGTCATTGGCTCAGGGGCGTCTTGTGTGACTAACGGGGGGGTCATTGGCTCAGGGGCGTCTTGCGTGACTGACGGGGGGGGGTCATTGGCTCAGGGGCGTCTTTTGTGACTGACGGGGGTCATTGGCTCAGGGGCGTCTTGTGTGACTGACGGGGGGGGGTCATTTGCTCAGGGGCGTCTTGTGTGACTGACGGGGGGGGGTCATTGGCTCAGGGGCGTCTTGCGTGACTGACGGGGGGGGGTCATTGGCTCAGGGGCGTCTTGTGTGACTGACGGGGGTCATTGGCTCAGGGGCGTCTTGTGTGACTGACGGGGGGGTCATTTGCTCAGGGGCGTCTTGTGTGACTGACGGGGGGGTCATTGGCTCAGGGGCGTCTTGTGTGACTGACGGAGGGGGGTTCATTGGCTCAGGGGCGTCTTGTGTGACTGACGGGGGGTCATTGGCTCAGGTGCATCTTGTGTGACTGACGGGGGGGTCATTGGCTCAGGGGCGTCTTGTGTGACTGAAGGGACGGTCATTGGCTCAGCGGCGTCTTGTGTGACGGGGGGTCATTGGCTCAGGGGCGTCTTGTGTGACTGGGGGGTCATTGGCTCAGGGGAGTCTTGTGTGACTGGGGGGTTATTGGCTCAGCAGCGTCTTGTGTGACTGGGGGGTCATTCGCTCAGCGGCGTCTTGTGTGACTGGGGGGTCATTGGCTCAGCGGCGTCTTGTGTGACTGGGGGGTCATTCGCTCAGCGAGCGGTGTCTTGTGTGACTGGGGGGTCATTGGCTCAGCGGCGTCTTGTGTGACTGGGGGGTCATTGGCTCAGCGACGTCTTGTGTGACTGGTGGGCCATTGGCTCAGGGGCGTCTTGTGTGACTGGTGGTTCATGGGCTCAGCGGCGTCTTGTGTGACTTGTGGGAGGGCTGGGGCAGTGGGGTTTAGTCCAACAGGTGGGAGACGTCCTACTCCCCCTCCCCCCAAACCACCACATGGACTCGAGAGGTCCTGTCAAGTCTGGTGAGTGGTGAGTTACAATGGTTGTAACGCCGACAGTCGTGTGTTTGCCAGACCTGCTATAAGCCACGGTCTGTGACGTAACAGAGGGCGTGTTTCCTATCAGATTGACAAGTTGGACATTTTGTCTTACGAGATCTGAGAAGTTTTTATAAGGATTTACAAGGGGAGATTATTCGAGTCACATTTCACTTCCCGGAGTCATCTGGTATGTTGCTCTTTTAATTATGCACGATTTTATGTTACTTGTAAACTTATAGATTCAACGATAAAAATAGTCAAACTTAACTCAAACATAGTGTATTTGAACTTAACTGAAACATAGTGTATTCAAACTTAACTGAAACATAGTGTATTTGAACTTAACTGAAACATAGTGTATTCAAACTTAACTGAAACATAGTGTATTCAAACTTAACTGAAACATAGTGTATTTGAAACTTAACTGAAACATAGTGTATTCAAACTTAACTGAAACATAGTGTATTCAAACTTAACTGAAACATAGTGTATTCACACTTAACTGAAACATAGTGTATTCACACTTAACTCAAACATAGTGTATTCAAACTTAACTGAAACATAGTGTATTCACACTTAACTGAAACATAGTGTATTCAAACTTAACTGAAACATAGTGTATTCAAACTTAACTGAAACATAGTGTATTCAAACTTAACTCAAACATAGTGGATTTGAACTTAACTCAAACATAGTGTATTCAAACTTAACTGAAACATAGTGTATTTGAACTTAACTCAAACATAGTGTATTCAAACTTAACTCAAACATAGTGTATTTGAACTTAACTCAAACATAGTGTATTCAAACTTAACTCAAACATAGTGTATTTGAACTTAACTCAAACATAGTGTATTCACACTTAACTGAAACATAGTGTATTTGAACTTAACTCAAACATAGTGTATTCCCACTTAACTGAAACATAGTGTATTCAAACTTAACTGAAACATAGTGTATTGGATTAACTCAATCATAGTGTATTCAAACTTAACTGAAACATAGTGTATTCAAACTTAACTGAAACATAGTGTATTTGAACTTAACTCAAACATAGTGTATTCAAACTTAACTCAAACATAGTGTATTCAAACTTAACTGAAACATAGTGTATTTGAACTTAACTGAAACATAGTGTATTCAAACTTAACTCAAACATAGTGTATTCAAACTTAACTGAAACATAGTGTATTCAAACTTAACTCAAACATAGTGTATTCAAACTTAACTGAAACATAGTGTATTCAAACTTAACTCAAACATAGTGTATTCAAACTTAACTGAAACATAGTGTATTCAAACTTAACTGAAACATAGTGTATTCAAACTTAACTCAAACATAGTGTATTCAAACTTAACTGAAACATAGTGTATTGGAGTTTAACTCAAACATAGTGTATTCAAACTTAACTGAAACATAGTGTATTCAAACTTAACTGAAACATAGTGTATTGGAGTTTAACTCAAACATAGTGTATTCAAACTTAACTCAAACATAGTGTATTCAAACTTAACTGAAACATAGTGTATTGGAGTTTAACTCAAACATAGTGTATTCAAACTTAACTGAAACATAGTGTATTCAAACTTAACTGAAACATAGTGTATTCAAACTTAACTGAAACATAGTGTATTGGAGTTTAACTCAAACATAGTGTATTCAAACTTAACTCCATTTCTTTTTATTAGTATAAATTATAAAGTTTTCAAAAACTATCGCTGTTTCACACATTTATCTGTCCTACAAAGGCAATTATTTGTTTGTTTTATAAAGGCAATTATGTGTTTGTTTTATAAAGGCAATTATTTGTTTGTTTTATAAAGGCAATTATTTGTTCTATAAAGGCAATTATTTGTTTGTTTTAGAAATGCAATTATTTGTTTGTTTTATAAAGGCAATTATTTGTTTGTTTTATAAATACATTATTTGTTTTCTTTATAAAGGCAATTATTTTTTTGTTTTATAAAGGCAATTATTTGTTAGTTTTATAAAGTCAATTATTTGTTAGTTTTATAAAGTCAATTATTTGTTAGTTTTATAAAGTCAATTATTTGTTAGTTTTATAAAGGCAATTATTTGTTAGTTTTATAAAGGCAATTATTGCTCTGTTTAAAGTCAATTTTGGCCCAGGATTTTTGTATTTTCTTATCACGGCTTGAATCCCACGTTGTGAACTGATTGCACCTTGACAATACCGCTGATGTTGGTTGGAGGGGAGGGGAGAGGTGTGGTTGATACAGGGGCGTAGTAGTTGGGGAAGTCACGGAGGGGAGGGAGAGGTGTGGTTGATACAGGGACGTAGTAGTTGGGGAAGTCACGGAGGGGAGGGAGAGGTGTGGTTGATACAGGGGCGTAGTCGTTGGGGAAGTCACGGA
Source organism: Ampullaceana balthica (assembly GCA_944989445.1). NCBI lineage: Eukaryota > Metazoa > Mollusca > Gastropoda > Lymnaeidae > Ampullaceana > Ampullaceana balthica. Next base: position 277,524 of record CALYLW010000672.1, read on the forward strand.
GGGGAGGGGAGAGGTGTGGTTGATACAGGGGCGTAGTAGTTGGGGAAGTCACGGAGGGGAGGGAGAGGTGTGGTTGATACAGGGGCGTAGTATTTGGGGAAGTCACGGAGGGGAGGGAGAGGTGTGGTTGATACAGGGGCGTAGTAGTTGGGGAAGTCACGGAGGGGAGGGAGAGGTGTGGTTGATACAGGGGCGTAGTAGTTGGGGAAGTCACGGAGGGGAGGGAGAGGTGTGGTTGATACAGGGGCGTAGTAGTTGGGGAAGTCACGGAGGGGAGGGAGAGGTGTGGTTGATACAGGGGCGTAGTAGTTGGGGAAGTCACGGAGGGGAGGGAGAGGTGTGGTTGATACAGGGGCGTAGTATTTGGGGAAGTCACGGAGGGGAGGGAGAGGTGTGGTTGATACAGGGGCGTAGTCGTTGGGGAAGTCACGGAGGGGAGGGAGAGGTGTGGTTGATACAGGGGCGTAGTCGTTGGGGAAGTCACGGAGGGGAGGGAGAGGTGTGGTTGATACAGGGGCGTGTTAGCTGGAGAAGTCATGGACGAGTGGGAGAGGTGTGGTTGAGACAGGGGCGTTGTAGTTGGGGAAGTCACGGAGGGGAGGGAGAGGTGTGGTTGATACAGGGGCGTAGTAGTTGGGGAAGTCACGGAGGGGAGGGAGAGGTGTGGTTGATACAGTGGCGTAGTCGTTGGGGAAGTCACGGAGGGGAGGGAGAGGTGTGGTTGATACAGGGGCGTAGTCGTTGGGGAAGTCACGGAGGGGAGGGAGAGGTGTGGTTGATACAGGGGCATAGTAGTTGGGGAAGTCACGGAGGGGAGGGAGAGGTGTGGTTGATACAGGGGCGTGTTAGCTGGAGAAGTCATGGACGGGAGGGAGAGGTGTGGTTGATACAGGGGCGTAGTAGTTCGGGAAGTCATGGAGGGGAGGGAGAGGTGTGGTTGATACAGGGGCGTGTTAGCTGGAGAAGTCATGGACGGGAGGGAGAGGTGTGGTTGATACAGGGGCGTAGTAGTTGGGGAAGTCATGGACGGGAGGGAGAGGTGTCGTTGATACAGGGGCGTGTTAGCTGGAGAAGTCATGGACGGGAGGGAGAGGTGTGGTTGATACAGGGACGTGTTAGCTGGGGAAGTCATGGACGGGAGGGAGAGGTGTGGTTGATACAGGGGTGTGTTAGCTGGGGAAGTCATGGACGGGAGAGGTGTGGTTGATACAGGGGTGTGTTAGCTGGGGAAGTCATGGACGGGAGGGAGAGGTGTGGTTGATACAGGGGTGTGTTAGCTGGGGAAGTCATGGACGGGAGGGAGAGGTGTGGTTGATACAGGGGCGTGTTAGCTGGAGAAGTCATGGACGGGAGGGAGAGGTGTGGTTGATACAGGGGTGTGTTAGCTGGGGAAGTCATGGACGGGAGGGAGAGGTGTGGTTGATACAGGGGTGTTTTAGCTGGGGAAGTCATGGACGGGAGGGAGAGGTGTGGTTGATACAGGGGTGTGTTAGCTGGGGAAGTCATGGACGGGAGAGGTGTGGTTGATACAGGGGTGTGTTAGCTGGGGAAGTCATGGACGGGAGGGAGAGGTGTGGTTGATACAGGGGTGTGTTAGCTGGGGAAGTCATGGACGGGAGGGAGAGGTGTGGTTGATACAGGGGTGTGTTAGCTGGGGAAGTCATGGACGGGAGGGAGAGGTGTGGTTGATACAGGGGTGTGTTAGCTGGGGAAGTCATGGACGGAAGGGAGAGGTGTGGTTGATACAGGGGCGTATTAGTTGGGGAAGTCATGGCCAATGGACGTGGGTATGGGGGTTGGTGTGGTTGATAGAGACGCTGTTCAACATCTCACCCAAATCGTTGGTTTGTGTCTCAATAAAGCTTGAACCATATCGAAGACCTGGTCCCTGTTGTGACGTAACGCCAATCTTTGCATCACATGTGTCTTGGTCCACCTTATCTATGTTGACACAGCTGACACATGTCAAATCAAAGTCTCGTCAGTTCAGTTATGTCAGTAGTAAACTGCACGCTGAAACCTTCATCCTTTTCCGAGCTCCACGCGAGCCAACAAGTCTATAAGCCTTGTATGTCAGTGTTCAAAGTGTTAAAGCCTTGTATGTCAGTGTTCAAAGTGTTAAAGCCTTGTATGTCAGTGTTCAAAGTGTTAAAGCCTTGTATGTCAGTGTTCAAAGTGTTAAAGCCTTTTATGTCAGTGTTCAAAGTGTTAAAGCCTTGTATGTCAGTGTTCAAAGTGTTAAAGCCTTTTATGTAAGTGTTCAAAGTGTTAAAGCCTTTTATGTCAGTGTTCAAAGTGTTAAAGCCTTGTATGTCAGTGTTCAAAGTGTTAAAGCCTTGTATGTTAGTGTTCAAAGTGTTAAAGCCTTGTATGTCAGTGTTCAAAGTGTTAAAGCCTTGTATGTCAGTGTTCAAAGTGTTAAAGCCTTGTATGTCAGTGTTCAAAGTGTTAAAGCCTTGTATGTCAGTGTTCAAAGTGTTAAAGTCTTGTATGTCAGTGTTCAAAGTGTTAAAGCCTTTTATGTCAGTGTTCAAAGTGTTGAAGCCTTGTATGTCAGTGTTCAAAGTGTTAAAGCCTTGTATGTCAGTGTTCAAAGTGTTAAAGCCTTGTATGTCAGTGTTCAAAGTGTTAAAGCCTTGTATGTTAGTGTTCAAAGTGTTAAAGCCTTGTATGTCAGTGTTCAAAGTGTTAAAGCCTTGTATGTCAGTGTTCAAAGTGTTAAAGCCTTGTATGTCAGTGTTCAAAGTGTTAAAGCCTTGTATGTCAATGTTCAAAGTGTTAAAGCCTTGTATGCCAGCGTTCAAAGTGTTAAAGCCTTGTATGTTAGTGTTCAAAGTGTTAAAGCCCTGTTTGTCAGTGTTAAAACTGTCTGTGTGTTAGATGTAACCTAATGCCAGGTTTAACTCGCCATACACATGTATGTACATTGTACACTAGTCACATAATATTGTTAGAGTTCCAAAGACATGACCAAACTTGGCCATCACAACTTTGTTAAACAACTTTGAAATTATTTTAATATTAAACAATGTCAAATAGAAAGAGGGAGAAAAGGAAAGAAAGACAACAGAAAAGAAAGAAAGAATATGTCCTATTATCTGGTCTCGGCTATGAAGATCCCATGATCTGGTCTCAGCCAGAAAGGTCCCATGATCTGGTCTCAGTCAGAAAGGTCCCATGATCTGGTCTCAGCCAGAAAGGTCCCATGATCTGGTCTCAGTCAGAAAGGTCCCATGATCTGGTCTCAGTCAGAAAGGTCCCATTATCTGGTCTCAGTCAGAAAGGTCCCATTATCTGGTCTCAGTCAGAAAGGTCCCATTATCTGATCGTAATTGCAGGACTTAGGGAAATCATTATATTCGTGCGAATGTAAAATTCGGACAGAGTTCTCTTATATCACCGGAAGCGGGGTGTGAGTGGGATATTATAGAGATATTTCTGGAGCCCACCCCCCCCCCTCACCGACACACACATACAACTACGCTGCTTTTATTTTTAAATGAACACGTGACCTGCTCATAAATAAACGCGCGCTGTCTAATTGCAATCAGCTTTTATAAATTCCATGTAAGATGATTTACATTAAATATCTCCATCAGACAGCAGCCTGTATCTGATTGGTCGGAACGACCAGCTCTCTAGCACAGGGAAACCAAATCAGTGGCCAGGTTTTGGGGTTAACTCTTCAAGTTGTGATTGAAACCGGAAACAGTATCAAAACTTGTCGGGTCAGTGTGTTCTTGAATTTGTCTAAAATGACCAACATATGATAAGTGAGGCTCTTATAACTGCACGTGTGTTTGAAAAGTAAATTAACTATCTGTCTCTGGTAAAAATAATATCAAAAGTAAATAACGCTATGTCCCAGGTAGAAATGTGTTTTTTACAAGTAAACACAATGTCCCAGGTATATATGTGTTTTTTACAAGTAAACACTATGTCCCGGGTAGAAATGTGTTTTTTACAAGTAAACACTATGTCCCATGTAGAAATGTGTTTTTTTACAAGTAAACACTATGTCCCGAGTAGAAATGTGTTTTTTACAAGTAAACACTATGTCCCAGGTAGAAATTTGTTTTCACAAGTAAATTAACACTATTTCCTGGGTAGAAATGGTATCAAAAGTAATTGAGCACTATGTTCGGGGTAGAAATGCTATTAGAACGGCAACTATCACAATGACAAACAACGAATTATTATCTTGATCATTAACATTAATGTTATTTATATCGGTGCTTCTCAAACTTGTTAGTTTGGCGGATCGGCAGGATTATTTTTTAATCGCACCAGGGACCTGTGCAGTGGCGTAACAACGGGTTGGCATCGGGGCAGTTGCCAAGGGCGCCAGCCCAAAAGGGCGCCACTAAATATCTAATTTTTAAATTTGTATTTAAATAAATACAGTCGGACCTCTCTCTCTCTCTCTCTAAGTCGAACTCAAAAGGACCAGAAAAAAAATTGACTTATGAAGTTTTCGAGTTAGGGAAAATGGCGTAATACAAATAGGCGCAGTTTAATCAAGGACAATGTAGGAACAGCCATACCGGCTAGTAGGCTTGACAGGAAAGAGAGGCGGTGTCTATGTTTCATATGAAAGGAAGCCAACTTGCTTTGACATGCCGACACACGCCCGTGAGAGGAGACACATCCCTCCCCTCCCCCACTTTACTCCTTCCACAGTGGGATGGGGTGAGAAAGATTTTTCTTTTTAAAAGAAAGACTGTAAAATCATATTGATTAATCTGCGCCTATTACGACAGTTTCCCTAACTCGAAAACCCCGTAAGTCGAATCCCCCCCCCCTTTTGAATTCGACTTAGAAAAGTCCGACTGTATTAGCAACACGCCAAAACGCAAGCTAACAGAAGTGCTGAGCTGTAGTAGGTGGAGTGTTACTTAAATTTACTTTTAATTGTGAGTTTCTATCGTTATGTATGAGATAGTGAGTATGGCACATTGATACTATTGTTTTTATTTTTAATGCTCTTTAATTCAAGTTTTGCTGTAGTCTTTATTAGCGCAACAATATCTCGCTTTATCCAACAATTTATTTTGGTATTATTTAGTAAATAATAAACTGCGAATTAGTATTGATCCTGTCTTATGCATTTTTTATATTCACGTTGTATGACTGTCCCTGTCGTATTACGTAATTATTGTCATAAATAAAAATAGAGAAATTCAATTATTTTTTCTAACAAATGAAAAAATCGCAAAGCTAAAAACATGTCAATTTATCAAGGGCGCCAAAAATAAATTAGCCAAGGGCGCCAAAATCCTAGTTACGCCTCTGGACCGGTGTACTATTTTCCCTGCACTGACAATTTTTTTCTGTCCTTTTTTGATAACTTCTGCGGACCGGCGGCGGATGGCCCACGGACCGGCACCGGTCCGCGGACCACCCCCTTGAGAAGCACTGGTTTATATCATTATATGTAGTACTATTCGCACTTTAGCATAGTAAAATGGCATTTTCCTTTGTAATAATATTGTTACATCATTTTAGTTATTATTATTAATAGTATAATAGTTATTATTGTTTAAGTTCTCTGAAAACCCTAAATGAATTAAACGAACCATTTCACCAACTTGTTGAGTCCTGTCTTACACCACGCACCGCCCCCCCCCCAACCACCTTTTCCCACACAGCAGATGAAGGAGTTCGCACTATGTTCTACAAACATTTAGAATATGTGGAGATATTGATTCTTTAAGGGTCGTATGTTTGGGTTCTATAACTGTTCCACCACCCCCCCCCCACCAAGGCCCCATCCCCCCTCACCAAGGGTCCCCCCCCCCAACCTCGGTAGTCAATGAATGAAACTAAAGACTGGGATTCAAACTTTAAATCTCAGATTACTACCCTTGAAAGGTTGAAAGCAGAAGGGATTTGGCTGGGGGCGGGGGACGCACACAAGCACTAATACAAACACACATACAGAGAAGTCAAATAGGATTTGCAAAACCTCCTAGCATTTAAATTGTCGAATGGTTTCTTTTAGTTTTAGCGGATTAAATCAAAGAGTTGCTCTTTAAGATAGTTGGAACTAAAATACCTTAACATAGGGACTCTGTACACCATAGAGGGATTATGTACACCATAAAGGAACTGTACAACATAGAGGAACTGTACATCATAAAGAAACTGTACACCATAAAGGAACTGTACACCATAGAGGAAATGTACACCATAGAGGAACGGTACACCATAGAGGAACTGTACACCATAAAGGAACTGTACACCATAAAGGAACTGTACACCATAGAGAAACTGTACACCATAAAGGAACTGTACACCATAAAGAACTGACACCATAAAGGAACTGTACACCATAGAGGAACTGTACACCATAGAGGGACTGTACACCATAGAGGGACTCTGTACACCATAGAGGAACTGTACACCATAAAGGAACTGTACACCATAAAGGAACTGTACACCATAGAGGGACTCTATACACCATAGAGGGACTGTTTACACCATAGAGGAACTGTACACCATAGAGGGACTCTGTACACCATAGAGAGACTATGTACACCATAAAGGAACTGTACACCATAGAGGAACTGTACACCATAGAGGGACTGTTTACACCATAGAGGAACTGTACACCATAGAGGGATTCTGTACACCATAAAGGAACTGTATACCATAAAGGAACTGTACACCATAAAGGAACTGTACACCATAAAGGAACTGTACACCATAAAGGAACTTTACACCATAAAGGAACTGTACACCACAGAGGGACTGTACACCATAGAGGGACTGTACACAATAGATGGACTCTGTACACCATAGAGGGACTGCACACCATAAAGGAACTGTACACCACAGAGGGACTGTACACGATAGAGGGACTTACACCATAGAGGAACTGTACACCATAGAGGGACTCTACTATACACCATAGAGGGACTGTACACCATAGAGGGACTCTGTACACCATATAGGGACTCTGTACACCATAGAGGGACTATGTACACCACAGAGGGACTATGTACACCATAGAGGGACTCAGTACACCAAAGAGTTACTCTGTACACCATAGAGGGACTGTACACCATAGAGGGACTCTGTACACCATAGAGGGACTATGTACACCATAGAGGGACTATGTACACCATAGAGGGACTCTGTACACCATAGAGGGACTCTGTACAGGTTGATGTTAGAGTAATACAAAGTACAGAAGTTGAAATAAATTGTAAGATTATGATAATTATAAATATTTTTTAAACTTGTTAAAGTCATGTTGTTTGCGTAGTGAATTAGGTTGGCAATGAAATTTTAGAGGCAAGATGGTTATAACATACTAGGGGCATGTTGGTTATAACATACTAGGGGCATGTTGGTTATTACATACTAGGGGCATGTTGGTTATAACATACTAGGGGCATGTTGGTTATAACATACTAGGGGCATGTTGGTTATAACATACTAAGAGCATGTTGGTTACAACATACTAGGGGAATGTTGGTTATAACATACTAGGGGCATGTTGGTTATAACATACTAGGGGCATGTTGGTTATAACATACTAGGGGCATGTTGGTTATAAAATACTAGGGGCATGTTGGTTATAAAATACTAGGGGCATGTTGGTTATAACATGCTATGGGCATGTTGGTTATAACATACTAGGGGCATGTTGGTTATAAAATACTAGGGGCATGTTGGTTATAACATACTAGGGGCATGTTGGTTATAAAATACTAGGGGCATGTTGGTTATAAAATACTAGGGGCATGTTGGTTATAAAATACTAGGGGCATGTTGGTTATAAAATACTAGGGGCATGTTGGTTATAAAATACTAGGGGCGTGTGATCGCCTTATATTCCGTGTGATCGCCTTATATTCTGTGTGATCGCCTTATATTTCGTGTGATCGCCTTATATTCTGTGCGATCGCCTTATATTCTGTGTGATCGCCTTATATTCTGTGTGATCGCCATATATTCCGTGTTATCGCCTTATATTCTGTGTGATCGCCTTATATTATGTGTGATCGCCTTATATTCTGTGTGATCGCCTTATATTCTGTGTGATCGCCTTATATTCCGTGTGATCGCCTTATATTCTGTGTGATCGCCTTATATTCTGTGTGATCGCCTTATATTCTTTGTGTAATTAAACAACTTTTTGCTCAAATGGTTCTTTTTTTTCTAAAGAAAACCTACAACGTAACTTGCTCTTTGAATGTGTGTCCTTGTATCACGTGTGAATATTGTGAAATGAAATAACTTCTCGCTAGACCAATTATATTTTTTTAAACACAAAAGCCACTTCTCGGTCACGGATTTTGAGCGTCGACTGTAAGATTGATTCAGTAACTCCTTTCAACATCTAAATTATTTTCTCCAAGGGGTCATTCAGTAAGTGTTACTTAAGTAACTTAAGACATAATTCCATTAGTGTTGTAACTTAAGGCATCATTCAATTAGTGGCCTTAAACAATATAAAAATGGCCGAATTCTTAACTGCGTCTTTCGTCTTTCTCTCTCTCTCTCTCTCTCTGTATCAATACATACATACATATATACATATATATATATATATATATATATATATATATAGATATATATATATATATATATATATATATATATATATATATATATATAATATATATATATATATATATATATATATATAAGGCTGCGAAAATTAACGATTAATTAATCGATTAATCGTTAAAAATTTAATTGATTAAAATAATGTGATCGATTAAAAAATATAAAAATATTTCTAATATTGTTTTTCTGCAATTTATAAATAATTTATATTTTTTGTTACTGACATACATGTCCCTCGTATTATTTTTATTTATTTAGACGTGCATACGTAAACAAAAAAGTTTTTCTTCCTTATTTCATGCACAGTAGAACGAATTTGCTGTGTGACGTCACAAAATTTGAGAGCCACGGAATTACAGCGACCTAACCGATTTCGGGAAATAATGAATCGCAACTTAACGGGATCTATATATGCTGGGGCTGTTATCGATTAATATAAATTTAATCGTTAACTTTTGAAAAATTATCGATTAATTAATAGATAATTTCGATTAAAGCCAAGAATAGAAATTTATGACGTCATTAAACTGAACATTTCCCACGGACATTGAAAATTAAGAATATTTTGAACTAAATTTTATGACAATGTGTTGATACTTGATCGGATGTTTGTGCTGAAGGTGGTACGCCAGCGATGTATTTTATCCTTTAAAAGAGAATTCTTTATGGCAGTGAACACAGTAAACCTTTTCACCATCTTCGACTTTGACATCTGCAGTTAGCTTAAGAACAAAATTTTTGCTCAACTTTCTAGTTATATGTTTAAATTTAACTGCGCTGATGCTGTCGGCCATTTTTTAGTCGACGTCTGCCGGTCCACATAAAGTAGTAAAATAAATTAAAATATTACGCGGGAGAAATTTGTACGTAAAAAATATATAAATTATTATTAATAATTAATTATTTATTAATAAAAATTGTTTTAAATATTATACATATTTACTTTAATTTTAATCGAATTTTTATCGATTAAAATAATTTTAATTGATAAAAAAATTTAACGATTAATCGAGAAATTAATCGTTAATTTCCGCAGCCCTAATATATGCGTTATAAAAATATAATTAATCGAAATTAAGGCTGCGGAAATTAACGATTAATTTCTCGATTAATCGTTAAATTTTTTTTAAATGATTACAATTTTGTTAACGATTAATCGACCCACCACTTATAAATGTACTGGAAGTAAAAACGTAAAATATTTTGGACGATAATATAAACTAATATCCGGACGATTACACGAACATTTTGTGTTTTAAACTATTGACTGACGTGAATGCTCAAAATGTTGATAAAGGTTATTGTGTCCATTGGGAGAAATCGTTTGCCTAACATGCAATGTTACCCTCTAAGTCTAAGCTTCGCTGGTCCGTGTGGAAAGTTTTTAAAAATCATGTGCAAATTTGCACAACGTAATTTTTTGTATTTTTTTTTGTGTTTTGTGTGTGCAATGCTTTACAACATTTGCTGCGCGTTGAATCTAAACTTCTGCGTGGCGTCGGTCAAATATCTGCACAACCGCGCTGGTTAACGGCAACATTCTACCATTGTTCTAACACTTCGCTTACATATTACCTGCAAACCAAACATCCACTACTCACTACAGTGACTACGGTATCAGAAACTTCAGCTGAGACAATCTAAAATAAAGCTATGTGAATGATTGTTCAGCTCGGCTGGTTATATTGCCAATAAGACCCGCTCATCACTTGAACCAAATAATGACAATACACTTGCCTGTTTGCGTTGTTGGTTAAAAGATGTCATATAAAGAAGACATTCCAGTGTTATTTCGATTTTCGACAAGTATTTTAATAAATGTTACTTATGACACCACAAATTTCAATTTTAGCCTTAAATCGAAATTAAATATTAATTAATCGTTAATTTTTCAAAAAGTTAACGATTAAATTTATATTAATGTTAACAGCCCTAATATATATATATATATATATATATATATATATATATATATATATATATATATATATATATATATATATATATATATATAATATATAGTTATATAAAGATATATATAAAGATATATATATATAGAGATATATTTTCTATATCTATACTAGTAACAGGCAAAGCCCTGACTGACTGACTCAATCACTCACTGACTCACTCACTGACTGACTCATCACTTATTATCCAACTTCCCGTGTAGGTAGAAGCATGAAACTTTGGGAACTTGCTGAGTACACTCTTACGACGACAATTGGCGAAAATGAATTTTAAAATTCCCACTTATGGGGGGCCGGGGGCCAAAAAATTTTTTTTCCTTAGATGAGATTTATAAAAGTGAATCATGACTTATTCTCCATATTTTCGTGTAGCTAGTAGCACGAAACTTTGGGAAGTTGTTGAGTACACTCCCGCGATGATAACAGGTGAAAAAAATATTTAAATTATCACTCACTGGGGGGCCGGGCCGAAATGTAATTTTTTCACCTTATATGAGCTAAATAAAAATTTGTTTAAACTTTGAATGCTGTGTACATGGATTTTGACAAAACTTGAATTATAAAAACTTGTAATACAACATCTTGATGACCTTTATTAAAATACAATAGGTTTATTAAAATTATATTTTTCATTCTTTTGGAAACCGAGGGCCCCTAATCTATTTTTAGTAAACGTTTATGAAATTTTAACCATTCGATTTCAGACGATTATGTTTAATACAAATATTGACAAACAAATATATCCATCATGATCCAGATTGAAATAAACTGTTGTTTTGAACTTTACAGCTTGCACTGATAGGGTCCCCGGGCCCTTATTTTAATTTTTTAAGCCGTATAATTAGTATGTTATTCATCCCAAGGCCTTTAAACTCTGGGAATGTTGTGAGTACGCTCCCGCGAAGGTTTCTGGCATTAAAAGTTTTCTAAAACACCACTTATTAGGGGCCAGGGGCCGTAATGCCATTTTTAACATGAGTTTAAACATGAGGTACTTAAAACAGTGGCTACTGGGTGTATGGATAAATTTTTGACCAAATTCCATATTTTAAAAAAAAATACTACAGGGCAGGGGTGCGCAACCTGCCCGTACGGCCGCATGCGGCCGCTGGCACGAAAATGTGCGGCCGTGGCAATCTGTTTAAATTATAATAACTGCGGCCGTAAAATATTTGCAATTGGGCAATATATTATGTAAAGTGTAAATGCAATATTGAATATTCGATTACACCCTTAAGCACTAGTTATTGCGAAACAAATTACGACTCCGCAGCTGTAGCTTTAGCTGCAGTGTTTATCGCTCATTGACATTGTGACATTGAAGTGGCTCTTGCCACTCTGGTGTTAGGCTGCAGCTTTAGCTAATGAGGGCAGGCAGAGAAGTTTAGCAGCCTGATATTGAAGCACGCCGAAACCTGTGATGCGCTCATTCGCGGTATTGTGCTTGCGCTGTGTAACCGTGTAACCCTTCGGTCAACTTCAGTAACTGCTACAGTACACGCAAATACCCAGAGGCCTGTGTTCAAGTATCACTCTTAGCTGGCAGCTGCACCAGAAATCCAGACATATTCTCGAGATAGCAGTGAATAAATATAACAGTATAAACGCGTTTAATGAAAACGATTAATTTTATCATGGTTATAGAGCTAGTAGACAAAGCAAAGAAACAACAGTTTGCCTCATGCACAGAAGAGTTGGGATTTCTGTGATAAATGTCTTCTATTACAAAGTCATATCCAACAGCTCAATATCTATGATTTCCCACAACTCACCGCTCTAATCGAGAGCCATGAAACAAGAAAAGATGAAATCCGACTACATCCTTTTCAGGCGTCCTCGAAGTGCTGTTGTTGGAATTCGCAGAACGTTTTCAGGATTTCGACAAGAGCTCAGAAAATATGAGACTCATTGCTTCTCCACATTTGGTTAGTGCGCCGTTGGATGTCCAACTGATCGAACTAAAAAATAACGCGCAGCTTATAATGAAATTCGAGGACAAAAACGATCTACTGGAGACATGGAAAATAGCTGCGGAGTATCATAGCAAGAAACACTGTAGTGCTGTTTGGAAGCACTTACATGTGCGAAGCATCATTTTCACGAATGAAATATCTCAAGAACAAATATCGAACCCGAAGCTTATCAATTATTCAATTATTATGTGTTCTCAGTGTACTAATGCCACCTAACAATATACTGTGGAGATCTTACGCGCAGTTAGTAGCATTCAAAGAGACATCTGGTCCTTTGAAGTTCGACGTGGCCACCGGAGTTTGACCAGAAGACGTTAAATGGTATTCTGTTGTTCACTGGCCCGGTTAGTAGATTCGGCGATGAAAGGGTTGCCGAGCGAGGTGACCGGAGGTGTTAAATCTGCCCAGGGGTAGATAGGATGACCAGACGCGCAGGTGCTCTGGAGGGTGGGATAGGTAAGGCGTGGGGGTCTCACCAGGGTCAAACCGGCCCCACCCCCGCACAAGTCAATCTATGGGGGTAGTACGAGATGATTAACTTATATGATGAACCTATTACAATTAGAGACTGATGGAAGACTGGACACAAATGGACTGACGTGAGTTGTTTGGAGGCGTGGCCTCAGGACTGAGAGTTAGTTATAGGACGGGACTAACTAGGAACGGGGCTCAGGACTGAGAGTTGGTTATAGGACGGGACTAACTAGGAACGGGGGACAGATGAGGAGAAGGGACTCAGGGAGACGGACCGATAGGGAAAGTGTAGACTTGTAGACAGCTGGACAGAGAGATTAGATTTAGGAGAGAAGTAACTAGAATTGAAGAAGTGAAGTAATAAACAGAATTAATAAGTGTTCCAGTCGTCTTAGAGTCTTTGTAGTGTGAAGTGAGTGAAAGCAGAGAGTTTAGTCACACGATTACCCAGGTTCCCCACAATACTCATGTTGTACGTGTTTGGCATAATGCTAGGTTTACATGACCATGATCAATAATGTAGAAATATAAGAGAATATCGATGGAATTGATTTTGTTTTTAATTAAGCACTGTGTACAATACATTATGATTTATGATTTTGTCATTAATATCTCGCGTTGAATATTACGAGAGGTAAATTTTAGGCGGCCGTGGCAAAAGTTTTTTTTATGCGGCCGTCAACAACCCAAAGGTTGCGCAACCCTGCTATAGGGTATGAACTCCTAACGTCTGTTCCTTTGGGGCCGGGGCCCAAAATATTTTTTCGTAAACTTTTAAAGCTTTATTTCCCTTTAGATTTGAAAACAAATTTAAATAAATATAGACACGTATCTCCATCATAACCTAGATGGAAATCTTGAAGCCTAATGAGATATGCTCATCCTGCGTCCATTTTCCACGGGGCCCTTAATGTCATTTAATTCCCCCTTTGCTTTTGACAAATATTGACAAACAAGAATATCCATCGTGATCAAAATTGAAATCAATTGGTATTTTGAAATGGTGTTACGCGTGACTGAAATCCTAATTTTCCGCTGCAAAGCGCGGGTATTTTTGTTAGTATATATATATATATATATATATATATATATATATATATATATATATATATATATATATATATATATATATATATATATATATATATATATATATATATATATATATATATATATATACATTTAGGGCTGAGGAAATTAACGATTAATTTCTCGATTAATCATTAACAATTTTATCGATTAAAATTATTTTAATCGATAAATATTCTATTAAAATTAAAGAAAATATTTATAATATTTTTAAAAAATTATTAATAAATAATTTATAATAATTTATATATTTTTTACGGACAAACTTCTCCCACGTAATATTATAATTTATTTTATTAATATATGTGGACCGGCAGACGTCAACTAAAAAATGGCTGACAACATCAGCGCAGTTAAATTTAAACGTATAACTGGAAAGTTGAGCGAACATATTTTTTTTATAGCTAACTGCGGATGGCAAAGTTGAAGATGGTGAAAAAGTTTACTGTGTTCACTGCCATAAACAATTCTCTTTTAAAGGATCAAATACATCGCTGACGTACCACCTTCAGCACAAACATCTGATCAAGTATCAACACATTGTCATAAAATTTAGTTCAAAATATTCATAATTTTCAATGTCTGTAAAACATGAGAAATAACTCAATAAAAAAGTCAATTACCTGTTTTTGTTACTTCCCTTGAAATGTTCAGTTTAATGACGTCATAAATTTCTATTTGGCTTTAATCGAAATTAACGATTGTTAATCGATAATTTTTCAAAATTAACGATTAAATTTAAATTAATCGATAACAGCCATAATATATATATTTCTTAGTGGTTTCCATCGCTAGTGACTTAGTTTCGTGAAGGAAAACTTGACTGGTGCTCGCAGAGAGCAGATCTAATACCGTCACGGCGATGAACGTAATCCAACCTAATATTTAAAGGGCGCTTCATGTGTGACAGGGGTAGATAATACTGAATGTATACAAGTTGCCCTTTGCACATTACGTCATTCATAGATACTTATGAGTTCAGCTCCTGAGAAAGAAAAAAAGTCAAAAATAATAAATGAATTAACGCAATTGGTTTCTATTCAAACTTTTGTTCTAAATATTTTGTGATTGAAGTACATGTACTTCATTTTAAAACTTTATTAATCAAAGGTGAAGTTAAACTTTCACGTTTTTTGTCTTCTTAGTTTTAAAATTTAACAAAAAATTGTTAATTAACTTACAATGAAATTAATATGTTTCTTATATTTATCTACTTTATTGAACATATTTTTATAGAAATATATCAGATAGATTGGGTAGATAAACAGACACACCAACTGACAGAAGACAAATAGATTGGCAGACAGACAAACGGAGTGGCGGATGGATGGATGGATGGATGGATGGATGGATGGGTGGATGGATGGATGGATGGATGGATGGATGGATGGATGGATGGATGGATGGATGGATGGATGGATGGATGGATGGATGGATGGATGGATGGATGAATAAGACATAATTTCTCTAGAGATTTTCATTGAGATCGTCTCCGTTTACTGATTGACTCAATTGTTTACCAAGGAGAGAATGTCTCTGCTGACGTCAGCTCTATTGGGACTCTGGGCGGTGCTCCTCAGTGCCCAACATGTTGCCACGGCCTTGACCCTAAACACCACCCACGGCCAGGTGGTTGGTATTGAAGGCAACGGTTCCCAACCACACATCTTCTACGGCATTCCATTCGCTAGGCCACCCACCGGGACCCTGCGCTTCAAGGTAATAAAACATTTGTTAGATGTGGTAGATTTAGACTTTGGGATAAAGTTATACAAAATTTGTTAGATGTGGTAGATTTAGACTTTGGGATAAAGTTATACAAAATTTGTTAGATGTGGTAGATTTAGACTTTGGGATAAAGTTATACAAAATTTGTTAGATGTGGTAGATTTAGACTTTGGGATAAAGTTATACAAAATTTGTTAGATGTGGTAGATTTAGACTTTGGGATAAAGTTATACAAAATTTGTTAGATGTGGTAGATTTAGACTTTAAGATAAAGTTATACAACATTTGTTAGATGTGGTAGATTTAGACTTTAAGATAAAGTTGTACAACATTTGTTAGATGTGGTAGATTTAGACTTTGGGATAAAGTTATACAACATTTGTTAGATGTGGTAGATTTAGACTTTAAGATAAAGTTATACAACATTTGTTAGATGTGGTAGATTTAGACTTTAAGATAAAGTTATACAAAATTTGTTAGATGTGGTAGATTTAGACTTTGGGATAAGGTAATACAACATTTGTTTGATCGGGTAGATGGAATTTGGGATAATGTAATACAACATTCGTTTGAAAACTGAAGCTGCGGTTCGTTGAGGTTTCGTGTCTAACTAATGCCCCCCTCCCTCGCCCTTGTAATAGATTTTATGGCTAGTCAAGAGACATGTCTCAGACACACTGTGGTCTGGTTAACAACTGTGTTTAATCACTATATACAATTCACTGTGATCAGCTGTACAATCAACTACCTAAGAAGCTCGTATGCAATCCAACCGGTTGCCTCTTGAACCGTACATTTATAGGCAGCTATTCTCCTAGTCATTGACCAGCACGCTTACAGTTCACCTCACAAACCACGTGTTTCATACTAGGTCACGTCCTTGTATTCTCATTAAACACAACAACACGTCTCTCACATTTCTTTGCTGAAACAGAAAGTAGTGTCTTCTGCTGACACATTTCAGACCTTAACTCTGCAAGCTTGCTGTTTCTTTCTTTAGATCTAGCCCAAATTATTTTCAAACCTTTGTTTTGGTAAGATTTATTTTTAAAAATAATTTATTTTTTTTAAATCATTAATTTGTTTTATTATACATTTCAAATAAAAAAATAAATAATATCATAAATTGGCCGCGAGCGCAATGTGAACACAGAAGAGCCGCATGCGGCTAGCTAGCCGCCATTTGGCCACCGTCGCTCACTAATCTATTGTATAACTATGACCAAAAGGATTTTTTCAAAAATCTATTGTAAAATCTAAGGGATAGTTATTGTAAAACTGGAATGAACGGTCATTTGGTTTTTTTTACCGGATCCTTGATATGCTTTTACCGTGATTGTGTGAACCGTAACACAAAAACAATAAATACATGTACATGTCACTAGCACCTATCTATAACTATACATGTACATGTCACTAGCACCTATCTATAACTTAACATAGATAAGTTAGCACACGAAAGTGGTAGCTGCACTCTTACAGCCACGTTTAAAGATAAATCCATGTGCGGTGCTGAATGCTGGACAGACCACCGCCTCATCATCACCAAGCTCAACATCCGCATTCAGCCTAAACGACGCCCGCAAGGGAAGAAGGCCCCGAAACGGCTTAATGTTGCCAACTGAATACCGACAGCGGCAAACAGTCCTTTGTAGATGCTCTGGAAAAGTACTTGAAATCCACCTCTCCGGGAAACCAGAGCGTGGAGGCCGACTGGGCATCACTCAGAGAGCTGATTTACACCACAGCTACAGAGACCCTGGGCCCCCAGACCAGGAAACATAAGGACTGGTTCGATGAGAACTCCGAAGACATCAAGCAGTTATTGGATGAGAAACACCAATTTCACCAAGCTTACCTCAATAACCCCAAGTCCACGGCAAAGAGAGATGCACTCAACAACATACGCAAGACTGTTCAGCAGAAGCTCCGTCAGATGCAGGACGATTGGCTCGGCAACAAAGCTGACGAGATCCAAGGCTATGCAGACAGGCGTGACTATAAAAACTTCTACGACGCCTTGAAAGAAGTATATGGCCCCACGCCCTCAGGATCAAACCCCCTCCTCAGCGCAGACGGTAACACTCTCATCACAGACAAAGAGAAGATCTTGGAGAGATGAGTCGAACATTTCGATGACGTCCTAAATCGCCCTTCGACAATCAACGACGAAGCCATCAATCGTCTACCCCAAGTGCCCACAAACAAAGCACTGGATGACCCCCCAACCTTGCTCGAGACCCAGAAAGCAATCTATCTTCTCTCCAGTGGCAAAGCACCTGGTTCTGACGCCATACCAGCTGAGGAACAGCCCTGACTGAAAGGCTCCACCAGCTCTTAAAATGGCAGCAAGAGACGATCCCGCAGGACTTCAAAGATGCCACCATCATACATCTATATAAGCGAAAAGGAAGTAGACAGGCTTGTGACAACCACAGAGGCATATCCCTGCTTTCTATCGCAGGAAAGATCCTTGCCAGAATCCTCCTCAACCACCTCACAGTCCACCTTGACCAAGGACTCCTGCCTGAAAGTCAGTGTGGATTCCGAAAAGAGCAAGGAACCATCGACATGGTGTTCGCTGCCAGGCAGCTGCAAGAGAAATGTCAGGAGCAGAACTCCGATCTGTTCTCCACCTATGTCGACCTGACCAAGGCTTTTGACACTGTTGGCAGAGAGGGTCTGTGGAAGATCATGGCCAAGTACGGTTGCCCAAGGAAATTCATCGTCTTGGTGCAACAATTCCATGAGGGCATGCAGGCCAGAGTCCAGGACAGCGGGGAGTTTTTTTATCCTTTCCCAGTCACAAACGGGGTCAAGCAGGGCTGCGTCCTGGCACCAACACTGTTTAGCCTCATGTTTTCCGCCATGCTGACAGAGGCCTTCAGAGACGAGGATGTTGGTGTCAACCTGAAGAACCGCACAGCTGGCAAGCTGTTCAACCTTCGTAGGCTCCAGGCAAAAACCAAGGTTATGACAGACATCATCAGAGACCTGCTGTTCGCTGATGACTGTGCCCTCAACGCTGTCTCAGAAGCCGACATGCAACGCAGTGTAAACCTGTTCTCCAGCGCCTGCACAAACTTTGGTCTAATAATCAACACTAAGAAGACTGAAGTCCTCCATCAGCCTGCGCCTGGAAGGCCCTACGTAGAGCCCAACATCACTGTCAACGGCCAGAGACTCAACACAGTGCAACGGTTCACATACCTAGGCAGCACACTGTCTCAAAATGTCACCATCGATGACGAAGTGAACGTCAGAATTGCTAGAGCCAGCTCCACTTTCAGCAGGTTGTACCCTAATGTCTGGAACAGAAGAGGCATTACCATCCATCCAGACCAAGCTGAAAGTGTACAGGGCAGTGGTGCTCCCCACACTGCTATATGCTTGTGAAACTTGGACTGTTTATCAGCGCCATGCAAGAAAGCTTAACCACTTTCATATAACAAGCCTCAGGAAGATTATCGGCATAAAGTGGCAGAAAAAAATTCCAGACACAGTGGTACTGACCAGGGCAGGTCTCCCCAGCATCTTCACCCTCCTGATGCAGACCCAGCTTCACTGGGCAGGGCACGTTGTCCGAATGCCAGACGAGAGACTGCCAAAGAGAATCTTCTATGGTGAGCTCCAGTATGGCCAGCGGTCCCACGGTGGGCAAAAGAAACGCTTCAAAGACACACTAAAAGCCTCAATGAACGCGTTTGTCATCAATCCAGACACGTGGGAACGAGCTGCAATGGACCGATCCACCTGGCGCTCTTCCATCCATGAAGGTGCCAGGTCATGCGAGGCAAACCGGATCACCGCCGCAGAAAAGAAGAGGCAAGCCCGAAAGGCCCATGCTGTCAACCCTCCAGGAGATGTCGCACTCGTCCCTTGTCCCTTCTGTTCCCGAACCTTTCGTGCAAGGATCGGCCTAATCAGCCATCTGCGCACGCACAGACAACCCTCGGATGACTAGAGTGGTCCTCGTCGTATCGACGGACGAACGAAAAAAAATAACTTAACATGTACATGTCACTAGCACCTATCTATAACTATACATGTACATGTCACTAGCACCTATCTATAACTATACATGTACATGTCACTAGCACCTATCTATAACTTAACATGTACATGTCACTAGCACCTATCTATAACTATACTTGTACATGTACATGTCACTAGCACATATCTATAACTATAGATGTACATGTACATGTCACAAGCACTTATCTATAACTATGCATGTGCATGTCACTAGCACCTATCTATAATTATACATGTACATGTCACTAGCACCTATCTATAACTATACATGTACATGTCACTAGCACCTATCTATAACTATACATGTACATGTCACTAGCACCTATCTATAACTATACATGTACATGTCACTAGCACCTATCTATAACTATACATGTACATGTCACTAGCACCTATCTATAACTATACATGTACATGTCACTAGCACCTATCTATAACTATACATGTACATGTCACTAGCACCTATCTATAACTATACATGTACATGTCACTAGCACCTATCTATAACTATACATGTACATGTCACTAGCACCTATCTATAACTATACTTGTACATGTACATGTCACTAGCACATATCTATAACTGTAGATGTACATGTACATGTCACAAGCACTTATCTATAACTATGCATGTGTATGTCACTAGCACCTATCTATAACTATACATGTACATGTCACTAGCACCTATCTATAACTATGCATGTACATGTCACTAGCACCTATCTATAACTATACATGTACATGTCACTAGCACCTATCTATAACTATACATGTACATGTCACTAGCAACTATCTATAACTATACATGTACATGTCACTAGCACGTATCTATAACTATACATGTACATGTCACTAGCACCTATCTATAACTATACATGTACATGTCACTCGCACGTATCTATAACTATACATGTACATATACATGTCTTTAGCACGTATCTATAACTCTACATGTACATGTCACTAGCACCTATCTATAACTCTACATGTACATGTCACTCGCACATATCTATAACTATGTGATTTTCTCAAACAAGTTTTGTATGTCTCTCAGACAAGTGTTGAATATCTCTCGGACAAGTGTTGTATCTCTCAGACAAGTGTTGTATATCTCTCAGACAAGTGTTGTATATCTCTCAGACAAGTGTTGTATATCTCTCAGACAAGTGTTGAATATCAGACAAGTGTTGAATATCTCTCAGACAAGTGTTGTATCTCTCAGACAAGTGTTGTATATCTCTCAGACAAGTGTTGTATATCTCTCAGACAAGTGTTGTATATCTCTCGGACAAGTGTTGAATATCTCTCGGACAAGTGTTGTATCTCTCAGACAAGTGTTGAATATCTCTCGGACAAGTGTTGTATCTCTCAGACAAGTGTTGTATATATCCTCACAGCCCCCAGTGGTACACGACCAGTGGATATCGCCTTTCAATGCTACAGTCAAACCCAGGTCTTGCTGGCAGACCATCGACCATTCCTTTGACCGCTTCCCAGGCGTCGAGATGTGGAATGCCAACACTGAGATGAGGTGATGATATGGGGCACTAGACCAACACTTGAAGTTAGGATATGGGCATATGGTGCACTAGGCCAACACTGAGGTGGGGTGAGGATATGGGGCACTAGGTCAACACTGAGATGGGGTGAGGATATGGGGCACAAGGCCAACACTGAGGTGAGGTGAGGATATGGGGCACTAGGCCAACACTGAGGTGAGGTGAGGATATGGGGCACTAGGCCAACACTGAGTTGAGGTGAGGATATGGGGCACTAGGCCAACACTGAGGTGAGGTAAGGATATGGGGCACTAGGCCAACACTGAGGTGAGGTGAGGATATGGGGCACTAGGCCAACACTGAGGTGAGGTGAGGATATGGGGCACAAGGCCAACACTGAGGTGAGGTGAGGATATGGGGCACTAGGCCAACACTGAGATGAGGCGAGGATATGGGCATATGGGACACTAGGCCAACACTGAAGTGGGGTGAGGATATGGGGCACTAGGCCAACACTGAGGTGAAGTGAGGATATGGGGCACTAGGCCAACACTGAGATGGGGTGAGGATATGGGGCACAAGGCCAACACTGAGATGAGGTGAGGATATGGGGCACTAGGCCAACACTGAGGTGAGGTGAGGATATGGGGCACTAGGCCAACACTGAGGTGAGGTGAGGATATGGGGCAAAAGGCCAACACTGAGGTGAGGTGAGGATATGGGGCACTAGGCCAACATTGAGATGAGGCGAGGATATGGGCATATGGGACACTAGGCCAACACTGAAGTGAGGTGAGGATATGGGGCACTAGGCCAACACTGAGGTGAAGTGAGGATATGGGGCACTAGGCCAACACTGAGGTGGGGTGAGGATATGGGGCACTAGGCCAACACTGAGGTGGGGTGAGGATATGGGGCACTAGGCCAACACTGAGGTGGGGTGAGGATATGGGGCACTAGGCCAACACTGAGATGGGGTGAGGATATTGGGCACTAGGCCAACACTGAGGTGGGTTGAGGATATGGGGCACTAGGCCAACACTGAGGTGGGGTGAGGATATGGGGCACTAGGCCAACACTGAGGTGGGGTGAGGATATGGGGCACTAGGCCAACACTGAGGTGAGGTGAGGATATGGGGCACTAGGCCAACACTGAGGTGAGGTGAGGATATGGGGCACAAGGCCAACACTGAGGTGAGGTGAGGATATGGGGCACTAGGCCAACACTGAGATGAGGCGAGGATATGGGCATATGGGACACTAGGCCAACACTGAAGTGGGGTGAGGATATGGGGCACTAGGCCAACACTGAGGTGAAGTGAGGATATGGGGCACTAGGCCAACACTGAGATGGGGTGAGGATATGGGGCACAAGGCCAACACTGAGGTGAGGTGAGGATATGGGGCACTAGGCCAACACTGAGGTGAGGTGAGGATATGGGGCACTAGGCCAACACTGAGGTGAGGTGAGGATATGGGGCAAAAGGCCAACACTGAGGTGAGGTGAGGATATGGGGCACTAGGCCAACATTGAGATGAGGCGAGGATATGGGCATATGGGACACTAGGCCAACACTGAAGTGAGGTGAGGATATGGGGCACTAGGCCAACACTGAGGTGAAGTGAGGATATGGGGCACTAGGCCAACACTGAGGTGGGGTGAGGATATGGGGCACTAGGCCAACACTGAGGTGGGGTGAGGATATGGGGCACTAGGCCAACACTGAGGTGGGGTGAGGATATGGGGCACTAGGCCAACACTGAGATGGGGTGAGGATATGGGGCACTAGGCCAACACTGAGGTGGGTTGAGGATATGGGGCACTAGGCCAACACTGAGGTGGGGTGAGGATATGGGGCACTAGGCCAACACTGAGGTGGGGTGAGGATATGGGGCACTAGGCCAACACTGAGGTGAGGTGAGAATAAGGGGCACTAGGCCAACACTGAGGTGGGGTGAGGATATGGGGCAATAGGCCAACACTGAGATGAGGTGAGGATATGTGGCACTAGGCCAACACTGAGATGAGGTGAGGATATGGGGCACTAGGCCAACACTGAGATGAGGTGAGGATATGGGGCACTAGGCCAACACTGAGATGAGGTGAGGATATGGGGCACTATAATCATGTTCTGTTACATATTTACAGTGAAGACCACCAATAATCATGTTCTGTTTCTTACCTGCAGTGAAGACTGCCTATAATCAAGTGCTGTTACTTACCTACTTTGATACTGCCTATAATCGTGTTCTGTTACCTACACTAAAGACTGCCTATAATCATGTTCCGTTACTTACCTACAGTGAAGACTGCATATAATCAAGTTCTGTTACTTATCTACAAGGAAGACTGCCTATAATCATGCTCTGTTACTTACCTACAGTGAAGACTGCCTATAATCATGTTCTGTTACTTACCTACATTGAGACTGCCTATAATCGTGTTCTGTTACCTACACTAAAGACTGCCTATAATCATGTTCCGTTACTTACCTACAGTGAAGACTGCATATAATCAAGTTCTGTTACTTATCTACAAGGAAGACTGCCTATAATCATGTTCTGTTACTTACCTACAGTGAAGAATGCCTATAATCATTTTCTGTTACTTACCTACATTGAGACTGCCTATAATCATGTTCTGTTACTTACCTACAGTGAAGACTGCCTCTACCTCAATGTGTGGATTCCAACAACTAACCCTAACCCTAACCCTGACCCTAAGCCCATTCTTGTGTGGATCTTTGGTGGTGGTTTTTGGGGTGGCACGTCGACGCTGGACGTCTATGATGGCGCTAACTTGGCCCAGCAGAACAACATCATTGTCGTGTCCTTCAACTACAGGTGAGACTAGACAAGTTTGACGTCGCAGGTGAGACTAGCTAGGTGAGGCGTCACGGGTGAGACTAGCTAGGTGAGGCGTCACAGGTTAGACTAGCTATGTGGGGCGTCACAGGTGAGACTATCCAAGTGGGGCGTCACAGGTGAGAATAACCAAGTAAAGAGTCACAGGTGAGAATAACTAAGTAAGGCGTCACAGGTGAGAATAACCAAGTAAGGCGTCACAGGTGAGAATAGCCAAGTGGGGCGTCACAGGTGAGAATAGCCAAGTGGGGCTTCACAGGTGAGGATAGCCAAGTAAGGCGTCACAGATGAGACTAGCCAAGTGGGGCGTCACAGGTGAGAATAACCAAGTAAAGAGTCACAGGTGAGAATAACCAAGTAAGGCGTCACAGGTGAGAAAAGCCAAGTAAGGCGTCACAGGTGAGACTAGCCAAGTCAGGCGTCACATGTGAGAATAGCCAAGTGGGGCATCACATGTGAGGATAGCCAAGTGTGGCGTCACAGGTGAGAATAACCAAGTACGGCGACACAGGTGAGACTAGCCAAGTAAGGTGTCACAGGTGAGAATAACCAAGTAAGGTGTCACAGTTTAGACTAGCCAAGGAAGGCGTCACAGGTCAGAATAACCAAGTAAGGTGTCACAGTTAAGACTAGCCAAGGAAGGCGTCACGGGTGAGACTAGCGAAGTACGGTGTTACAGGTGAGACTAGCGAAGTAGGGCGTCACAGGTGAGACTAGCGAAGTAGGGCGTCACAGGTGAGACTAGCCAAGTAAGGCGTCACAGGTGAGAATAACCAAGTAAGGGCGTCACAGTTTAGACTAGCCAAGGAAGGCGTCACAGATAAAGACTAGCCAAGTGGGGCGTCACAGGTGAGACTAGCGAAGTAAGGCGTCACAGGTGAGACTAGCGAAGTAGGGCGTCACAGGTAAGACTAGCGAAGTAGGGCGTCACAGGTGAGACTAGCGAAGTAAGGCGTCACAGGTGAGACTAGACAAGTAGGGCGTCACAGGTGAGACTAGACAAGTAAGGCGTCACAGGTGAGAATAGCTATGTGGAGTTACATGGCAGGCAAGACTCTGATTTAATGGCATATTGTTTTGCATGTATCATTGGTGAATGTATGTATTGTTGTATATTGTATTGTTGTATATTGTATTGTTGTATATTGTATTGTTGTATATTGTATTGTTGTATATTGTATTGTTGTATATTGTATTGTTGTATATTGTATTGTTGTATATTGTATTGTTGTATATTGTATTGTTGTATATTGTATTGTTGTATATTGTATTGTTGTATATTGTATTGTTGTATATATGTGTATATTGCTTGACATTTATCATTGTTATATATGTTTATCATTGCTAGGGACCACCCGGGTAGACTAGACATTTTCTACCAGGTACTACCAAATTGGAATAGTTAGATGTACTATTTGCCGGATCCGGGTACGAATCAGAGTACTAGGGTTGTTAAACGAAAATGGGAAATCTGAATTAATTTCGGTTTTGAAAACGATTTAGCTGTATTTTGCAAAACCATAACCGCCTTGTATTTAGCTTTCACGTTTTCTACCAATAAAATTTAATTTCAGGCATTCAATTTGGTTTATTAAATTATTATAGACTGTATTTTTTATTGTTTACTTTACCACCGTCTACAGTCTACACTCTTCATGCAATGATATTATGGTCAGAAGAATGGATTATTAATTCAGTGGCGTCACTAGGGGGTGCGGGGGGGGGTGCGGGCCGCCCCGGGTGACACCCATCAGGGGGTGACACCCAAGCCTAAAATTTACTGTGTACGATTTTATGTCATAAAAAAAAGAAGACACATTTTTTTCATCTAGAAAGAAATTGAGAAATACAATGAAATACGTTTAAACCGAAAACTTATTAATAAAATAAAATATCAGTTAACAGGCAATAATAAAACGTCTCCACAAACTACCATAAAACTAACTAGGAAAAAAAAGGGAAAGAAAAAGCCGCACAATTTAAAAAAAGGCTGGACATAAAAGAAGCGGTGACTTTTGTTTTAGAAGAAAATCCAAAAAGCTGACATACCGACACACGGAGTCAGCCTGTGAGACCAATCCCAACTCACTACTTCCTCCACGACAGTTGAGGGGGGGGGGTAATATTTTTCTTCAAAAAATAAATAGATAGGTTTTGTTTGTTTGTTTTTTTTTATTTATTTATAGGAAAATAAGGTATTTAACGTGTTTGAGTTATTATTTTTTTAATTTATAATTATTAAACATGCATATCTATGTTAATGTAATGTACTCTAAGAAACATGATTTTCGTATATTTTCTTGAGTATAGGTACTTTTTAAAATAACCTTTAACACTAAATTAATTTCACATAAAAACATTTCAGTCTTTTCGATTTCGTATGAAACGATTTTCACTGATAGATCGCGTGATGCGTACGTTCGGCAGCCGAAGTAAAGTTGATTTTGAACGACGCGATCAGAACCGCACCTGCAGCGACGAATTTTTAACGTTGAAAACCGTCTGGTCTGAACATTATAAAGCATATTACTGAATATATAATCTATTAAATTCAAGTATTTTGTCTACAATTCATGATTCCACATTCTTGGAGCAGCAAAGGTAAGCCAGTTGAATCCTTTATTTAATTTTGTTAAAACAGGGAAAGATAGTGAGAATTTTCTCGAATTATTTTTGAGTCAAAATGCCACATTATAGTATACCTTTTCCTGGTTAAATAATTCTTTAATAATGATTGACTAATTTTGAAAGAAAGTTACAAAAGTAAGCCAAATGACACTTAAATTTTGGACACGTTCAAAAGTTAGAAGAATTTTAGAAAATTTAATGTTCTTTTAAAGTATGACAGACAAGACTTAAACTTTAAAAAATGGCATTCAATTAATTAATTAACTTTTTTCAATTTAAGGCTTGTTTGACATTCGCCCCCTAGAATAACAATGTTCTAAGTTTGAGTTTTTGACAAAAATGAGTTATTGCCGCTGGGATATTGTCCATGTTTCAATCTATCATAGCACAAATTGTGAAAGGTGTATCAGTGAGACAATTTTGTAGAGTAGTACAAAATAACAAGGTCCTAACTCAATATAGGTCTATCAAACATCACATAGAACATTATTCTAGGGAGCGAATGTTGGGAACATTGTCCTTCTTTAAATAATAAATTTTGGCACATGTATGTCATTAAAGAGCGCACGATGAAAGTGAATGAAATTTTTTAAAAACACAAACGAATCGTGTAATGAAAACAATAGATTTGAGCTTTATTATTAAACAAATACAAAGCTCAACGTTACACCTTTCACAATTTGTGCTATGATAGATTGAAACATGGACAATATCCCAGCGCTTTTAAATATCAGAACAACTTGGAATTTCAGTAGAGAACAGACCCAGGTTAAAGAAAAGGGTGACAGGTGAGAAAACAAGAGATGCTGGACTAACTCTGCAAGAAGAAAACAAAAGGTCGATGTTTGAGTGTATTATCGTTTCCATTCTGAACTCCAGATCAGATCAAGTGCAATCAAGAAAGTAGCAACCATGTTTGAGGCTGTTCAAGCCAAAAGCTTGATATCTGCCACTGAAGAAGAATTACTAAAGTCCATTCCAAGGTTGTCCACTTTCTATAATGAGTTGTCAGAGGAAGAGCTTTTATTAGAAATACCAAGGCTGAGAAGGCACCTGAAGGCAGCAGAGATCGATCTCAAAGAGGCTGAAGACTGGTCCGTACTTGACGTTTTGAAATTTGTAGCTGAATGGGACTTCATAGAATCTCTCCCCTATCTCACATTGAGTTTACGATTATTTGTTACAATCTGTGTGTCTGTGGCTTCATGTGAAAGGAGTTTTTCAAAGCTAAAGCTTATAAAGAATTATTTGCGATCTACAATGGGGCAGTCAAGGCTTTCTGATCTTGCCATGTTATCCATTGAAAGTGATTCGGCACAAGAAATAGATTTGGATGACGTAATTAACAAGTTTTGAGTTTTAAAGGCCAGAAAAGCTAAATTCTGATTTTTAAAATATACTTAATGACAATGTATTTTGAATTATTACATATTATTCTGATAATTGCTGATTTTGCAAACCCAAAACAGAACGGTTACAACCTTACCTCATTTGAAGTTGTACTGTAATGGTTGGTAATATAATCTAATTTTGGTAATGTAATGTAATTGTTGTAAATTTTAATGGAACGCAATGTAGATGCAAGTTTGTGAAATTTGAAAATATTACAGTTATTTAACCGTATTACTTAAAATTAATAATTTTATGTTAAAATAAAAATTTAAATTAAACATTTTTTCTATTTAGTTCTTCGTTTTTAAATGTTACAATATTTTACCTATCGACTTTAAATTCAACTTTTCTCCTAATTCCTTTGTAACAAACATTTGATCTATATTTTCAAACGTTACTAAAGAATCTGTGTGTTCCCGGTATTTGGCAGACTCGAGGAGATTTATGGGGCAAAAGTCGTGTACACCAAGAGCTACCGCCCCGGGTGACACCAACCCTTAGTGACGCCTCTGTATTAATTTATTAATATTTATATCAATAAATTCATTATATGTTACTTGTAAATTTGGTTTCTCTTGTTAATATGTTACTTACTTACTTTGTAACTGTTAGTCGCTGCTAGTTTTAGTTAATAAGTTTACTTTAATTTGATTTTTTTTAAATTCGATAGTTCAAATTTTTTTTAGTAAATATTGCGGCGTGGCGCTAGTTGCTAGAAGTAAACACGATATTGTCTTAGAAAATTAGTTTATTAAATTTATATCTTTACAAGCGCAATACCCGTGATACGCTACGGGGTCGGCATAATAAAAATATCAATACTTTCATATTCTCCTTTTTACACAGGTTAAGTGATGATATTGATATTAATGTCTGCCACTACCAATTAAAACTAACCTTTAAAAGTTCACAAAGGATTCCCATCTAGACTATATAAAAATAATAGTGCCAAAAATTGCCCTCAATCTTAAACCAGGGCATAAATTTCAGCTTGTTTACATCGTTCCCTTTTCACAAATTATTATAATCTCAAACAATGACGTCATATCATATAATATTTTACGGCGAGAAACACAACAAGCTCTGTTAATCTCGAAACCAAAATGATTATGATTTAACGTCTATATTTTCAATTTAAAAAAGAAAATTTAACAATCAAGTAACCGGAAAATAGAGGTGACAGACGCGATTAGGCACAATATATATAGGGATAACTTCAAGTTCAAATATGTTACATTAGTTATATTTTAAACTATTTTTAAGTATACTAATCTTGATTTTTATCGAATTCCAAAATAGTATTTTTAAGGTATTTTTAGATATTAGGTTTATTTGCGTGGGCACTATTTGTCGAGGCAAATAGTTCCGCAAAACCCAAGGAGGTTGGATTAGCTAATCAAACCTCCTTCGAAAAACCCGATATCCGGCCGGGGCGAATGTCCGGAGCGGTTTCCGGTTGGTCCCTAGTCATTGCATATTGAATAGTTTATATTTCTTGGCAAGTATCATTGGTCAATATGTGTATCATTGTATATTGTTGGTATGTATCATTGGTCAATATGTGTATCATTGTATATTGTTGGTATGTATCATTGGTCAATATGTGTATCATTGTATATTGTTGGTATGTATCATTGGTCAATATGTGTATCATTGTATATTGTTGGTATGTATCATTGGTCAATATGTGTATCATTGTATATTGTTGGTATGTATCATTGGTCAATGTGTATCATTGTATATTGTTGGTATGTATCATTGGTCAATAAGTGTATCATTGTATGTTGTTGGTATGTATCTTTGGTCAATATGTGTATCATTGTATATTGTTGGTATGTATCATTGGTCAATATGTGTATCATTGTATATTGTTGGTATGTATCATTGGTCAATATGTGTATCATTGTATATTGTTGGTATGTATCATTGGTCAATATGTGTATCATTGTATGTTGTTGGTATGTATCTTTGGTCAATATGTGTATCATTGTATATTGTTGGTATGTATCATTGGTCAATATGTGTATCATTGTATATTGTATATTGTTGCTATGTACCATTGGTCAATTTTTTATGTGTATCATTCATTGTATATTGTATATTGTTGGCATGTATCATTGGTCAATATGTGTATCATTGTATATTGTTGGTATGTTTGTATCATTGGTCAATATGTGTATCATTGTATATTGTATATTGTTTGTATGTATCATTTGTCAATATGTGTATCATTTTATATTGTATTTTGACAGAGTTGGAGCATTCGGGTTTCTGTACACAGCTACGGCTGATATTCCTGGCAATGTGGGTTTACTGGACCAAGTCATGGCACTGGAGGTGAGCTAGGTGACACTCTGGGTGTCAATACAGTTTAGGTGACACTCTGGGTGTCAATACAGTTTAGGTGACACTCTGGGTGTCAATACAGTTTTAGTGACACTATGGTTGTCAATACAGTTTAGGTGACACTCTGGGTGTCAATACAGTTTATGTGTCACTCTGGGTTTCAATACATTTTAGGTGACACTCTGGGTTTCAATACAGTTTAGGTGACACTCTGGATGTCAATACAGTTTAGGTGACACTATGGGTGTCAATACAGTTTAGGTGACACTCTGATGTGTGTCAATACAGTTTAGGTGACACTCTGGGTGTCATTAGAGTTTATGTGACACTCTGGGTGTCAATACAGTTTAGGTGACACTCTGGGTGTCAATACAGTTTAGGTGACACTCTGGTGTCAATACAGTTTAGTGACACTATGGGTGTCAATACAGTTTAGGTGACACTCTGGATGTCAATACAGTTGAGTTGACACTATGGGTGTCAATACAGTTTAGGTGACACTCTGGGTGTCAATACAGTTCAGGTGACACTCTGGGTGTCATTAGAGTTTATGTGACACTCTGGGTGTCAATACAGTTTAGGTGACACTCTGGGTGTCAATACAGTCAAGTTGACACTATGGGTGTCAATACAGTTTAGGTGACACTCTGGATGTCAATACAGTTCTGGTGACACTCTGGGTGTCAATACAGTCAAGTTGACACTCTGGGTGTCAATACAGTTTAGGTGACACTCTGGGTGTCAATACAGTCAGTTTGAAACTCTGGGTGTCAATACAGTTTAGGTGACACTCTGGGTGTCAATACAGTCAAGTTGACACTATGGGTGTCAATACAGTTTAGGTGACACTCTGGGTGTCAATACAGTTTAGGTGTCACTCTGGGTTTAATACATTTTAGGTGACAATCTGGGTTTCAATACAGTTTAGGTGACACTCTGGATGTCAATACAGTTTAGGTGACACTATGGGTGTCAATACAGTTTAGGTGACACTCTGCATGTCAATACAGTTTAGGTGACACTATGGGTGTCAATACAGTTGAGTTGACACTATGGGTTCAATACAGTTTAGGTGACACTCTGGGTGTCAATACAGTTTAGGTAACACTCTGGGTGTCATTAGAGTTTAGGTGACACTCTAGGTGTCAATACAGTTTAGGTGTCACTCTGGGTTTCAATACATTTTAGGTGACACTCTGTGTTTCAATACAGTTTAGGTGACACTGTGGATGTCAATACAGTTTAGGTGACACTCTGGATGTCAATACAGTTTAGGTGACACTCTGGGTGTCAATACAGTTTTAGTGACACTATGGTTGTCAATACAGTTTAGGTGACACTCTGGGTGTCAATACAGTTTATGTGTCACTCTGGGTTTCAATACATTTTAGGTGACACTCTGGGTTTCAATACAGTTTAGGTGACACTCTGGATGTCAATACGGTTTAGGTGACACTATGGGTGTCAATACAGTTTAGGTGACACTCTGGGTGTCATTAGAGTTTATGTGACACTCTGGGTTTCAATACATTTTAGGTGACACTCTGGGTTTCAATACAGTTTAGGTGACTCTCTGGATGTCAATACAGTTTATGTGACACTATGGGTGTCAATACATTTTAGGTGACACTCTGGATGTCAATACAGTTGAGTTGACACTATGGGTGTCAATACAGTTTAGGTGACACTCTGTGTGTCAATACAGTTTAGGTGACACTCTGGGTGTCATTAGAGTTTATGTGACACTCTGGGTGTCAATACAGTTTAGGTGACACTCTGGGTGTCAATACAGTTTAGGTGACACTATGGGTGTCAATACAGTTTAGGTGACACTCTGGGATGTCAATACAGTTTGAGGTGACACTATGGGTGTCAATACAGTTTAGGTGACACTCTGGGTGTCAATACAGTTCAGGTGACACTCTGGGTGTCATTAGAGTTTATGTGACACTCTGGGTGTCAATACAGTTTAGGTGACACTCTGGGTGTCAATACAGTCAAGTTGACACTATGGGTGTCAATACAGTTTAGGTGACACTCTGGGTGTCAATACAGTTTAGGTGACACTCTGGGTGTCAATACAGTTTAGGTGACACTCTGGGTGTCAATACAGTTTAGGTGACACTCTGGGTGTCAATACAGTTTAGGTGACACTCTGGGTGTCAATACAGTTTAGGTGACACTCTGGGTGTCAATACAGTTTAGGTGACACTCTGGGTGTCAATACAGTTTAGGTGACACTCTGGGTGTCAAATACAGTTTAGGTGACACTCTGGGTGTCAATACAGTTTAGGTGACACTCTGGGTTTCAATACAGTTTTAGGTGACACTCTGGGTTTCAATACAGTTTAGGTGACACTCTGGATGTCAATACAGTTTAGGTGACACTATGGGTGTCAATACAGTTTAGGTGACACTCTGGGTGTCAATACAGTTTAGGTGACACTATGGGTGTCAATACAGTTGAGTTGACACTATGGGTGTCAATACAGTTTA
Source organism: Ampullaceana balthica (assembly GCA_944989445.1). NCBI lineage: Eukaryota > Metazoa > Mollusca > Gastropoda > Lymnaeidae > Ampullaceana > Ampullaceana balthica. The sequence goes on from CALYLW010000672.1 coordinate 310,596, forward strand.
GGTGACACTCTGGGTGTCAATACAGTTTAGGTAACACTCTGGGTGTCATTAGAGTTTAGGTGACACTCTAGGGTGTAAATACAGTTTAGGTGACACTCTGGGTGTCAATACAGTTTAGGTGTCACTCTGGGTGTCAATACATTTTAGGTGACACTCTGTGTTTCAATACAGTTTAGGTGACACTCTGGATGTCAATACAGTTTAGGTGACACTATGGGTGTCAATACAGTTTAGGTGACACTCTGGATGTCAATACAGTTTAGGTGACACTATGGGTGTCAATACAGTTTAGGTGACACTATGGGTGTCAATACAGTTTAGGTGACACTCTGGGTGTCAATACAGTTTAGGTGACACTCTGGGTGTCATTAGAGTTTAGGTGACACTCTGGGTGTCAAATACAGTTTAGGTGACACTCTGGGTGTCAATACAGTTTAGGTGTCACTCTGGGTTTCAATACATTTTAGGTGACACTCTGGGTTTCAATACAGTTTAGGTGACACTCTGGATGTCAATACAGTTTAGGTGACACTATGGGTGTCAATACAGTTTAGGTGACACTCTGGGTGTCATTAGAGTTTAGGTGACACTCTGGGTGTAATTACAGTTTAGGTGACACTCTGGGTGTCAATACAGTTTAGGTGACACTCTGGGTGTCAATACAGTTTTAGGTGACACTCTGGGTGTCAATACAGTTTAGGTGACACTCTGGGTGTCAATACAGTTTAGGTGACACTATGGGTGTCAATACAGTTTAGGTGACACTCTGGATGTCAATACAGTTAGGTGACACTATGGGTGTCAATACAGTTTAGGTGACACTCTGGGTGTCAATACAGTTTAGGTGACACTCTGGGTGTCAATACAGTTTAGGTGACACTCTGGGTGTCAATACAGTTTAGGTGACACTCTGGGTGTCAATACAGTTTAGGTGACACTCTGGGTGTCAATACAGTTTAGGTGACACTCTGGGTGTCAATACAGTTTAGGTGACACTCTGGGTGTCAATACAGTTTAGGTGACACTCTGGGTGTCAATACAGTTTAGGTGACACTCTGGGTGTCAATACAGTTTAGGTGACACTCTGGGTGTCATTAGCAGTTTATGTGACACTATGGGTGTCAATACAGTTTAGGTGACACTCTGGGTGTCAATACAGTTGAGTTGACACTATGGGTGTCAATACAGTTTAGGTGACACTCTGGGTGTCAATACAGTTCAGGTGACACTCTGGGTGTCATTAGAGTTTATGTGACACTCTGGGTGTCAATACAGTTTAGGTGACACTCTGGGTGTCAATACAGTCAAGTTGACACTATGGGTGTCAATACAGTTTAGGTGACACTCTGGGATGTCAATACAGTTAGGTGACACTCTGGGTGTCAATACAGTCAAGTTGACACTCTGGGTGTCAATACAGTTTAGGTGACACTCTGGGTGTCAATACAGTTAGGTGACACTCTGGGTGTCAATACAGTTTAGGTGACACTCTGGGTGTCAATACAGTCAAGGTGACACTATGGGTGTCAATACAGTTTAGGTGACACTCTGGGTGTCAATACAGTTTAGGTGACACTCTGGGTGTCAATACAGTTTTAGGTGACAATCTGGGTGTCAATACAGTTTATGTGACACTCTGGGATGTCAATACAGTTTAGGTGACACTATGGGTGTCAATACAGTTTAGGTGACACTCTGGATGTCAATACAGTTTAGGTGACACTATGGGTGTCAATACAGTTGAGTTGACACTATGGGTGTCAATACAGTTTAGGTGACACTCTGGGTGTCAATACAGTTTAGGTGACACTCTGGGTGTCATTAGAGTTTAGGTGACACTCTAGGGTGTCAATACAGTTTAGGTGACACTCTGGGTGTCAATACAGTTTAGGTGACACTCTGTGTTTCAATACAGTTTAGGTGACACTCTGGGTGTCAATACAGTTTAGGTGACACTCTGGGTGTCAATACAGTTTAGGTGACACTCTGGGTGTCAATACAGTTTAGGTGACACTCTGGGTGTCAATACAGTTTAGGTGACACTCTGGGTGTCAATACAGTTTAGGTGACACTCTGGGTGTCAATACAGTTTAGGTGACACTCTGGGTGTCAATACAGTTTAGGTGACACTATGGGTGTCAATACAGTTTAGGTGACACTCTGGGTGTCAATACAGTTTAGGTGACACTCTGGGTGTCAATACAGTTTAGGTGACACTCTGGGTGTCAATACAGTTTAGGTGACACTCTGGGTGTCAATACAGTTTAGGTGACACTCTGGGTGTCAATACAGTTTAGGTGACACTCTGGGTGTCAATACAGTTTAGGTGACACTCTGGGTGTCAATACAGTTAGGTGACACTCTGGGTGTCAATACAGTTTAGGTGACACTCTGGGTGTCAATACAGTCATTTGTGACACTCTGGGTGTCAATACAGTTTAGGTGACACTCTGGGTGTCAATACAGTTTAGGTGACACTATGGGTGTCAATACAGTTTAGGTGACACTCTGGGTGTCAATACAGTTTAGGTGACACTCTGGGTGTCAATACAGTTTTAGGTGACAATCTGGGTTTCAATACAGTTTAGGTGACACTCTGGATGTCAATACAGTTTAGGTGACACTATGGGTGTCAATACAGTTTAGGTGACACTCTGGGTGTCAATACAGTTTAGGTGACACTATGGGTGTCAATACAGTTTGAGGTGACACTATGGGTGTCAATACAGTTTAGGTGACACTCTGGGTGTCAATACAGTTTAGGTGACACTCTGGGTGTCATTAGAGTTTAGGTGACACTCTAGGGTGTCAATACAGTTTAGGTGACACTCTGGGTGTCAATACAGTTTAGGTGACACTCTGGGTTTCAATACAGTTTAGGTGACACTCTGGGTGTCAATACAGTTTAGGTGACACTCTGGGTGTCAATACAGTTTAGGTGACACTATGGGTGTCAATACAGTTTAGGTGACACTCTGGATGTCAATACAGTTTAGGTGACACTATGGGTGTCAATACAGTTTAGGTGACACTATGGGTGTCAATACAGTTTAGGTGACACTCTGGGTGTCAATACAGTTTAGGTGACACTCTGGGTGTCAATACAGTTTAGGTGACACTCTGGGTGTAAATACAGTTTAGGTGACACTCTGGGTGTCAATACAGTTTAGGTGTCACTCTGGGTTTCAATACATTTTAGGTGACACTCTGGGTGTCAATACAGTTTAGGTGACACTCTGGATGTCAATACAGTTTAGGTGACACTATGGGTGTCAATACAGTTTAGGTGACACTCTGGGTGTCATTAGAGTTTAGGTGACACTCTGGGTGTAATTACAGTTTAGGTGACACTCTGGGTGTCAATACAGTTTAGGTGTCACTCTGGGTTTCAATACATTTTAGGTGACACTTGGTTTCAATACAGTTTAGGTGACACTCTGGATGTCAATACAGTTTAGGTGACACTATGGGTGTCAATACAGTTTAGGTGACACTCTGGATGTCAATACAGTTGAGTTGACACTATGGGTGTCAATACAGTTTAGGTGACACTCTGGGTGTCAATACAGTTTAGGTGACACTCTGGGTGTCATTAGAGTTTATGTGACACTCTGGGTGTCAATACAGTTTAGGTGTCACTCTGGGTGTCAATACATTTTAGGTGACACTCTGGGTTTCAATACAGTTTAGGTGACACTCTGGATGTCAATACAGTTTAGGTGACACTATGGGTGTCAATACAGTTTAGGTGACACTCTGGATGTCAATACAGTTGAGTTGACACTATGGGTGTCAATACAGTTTAGGTGACACTCTGGGTGTCATTACAGTTTAGGTGACACTCTGGGTGTCAATACAGTTTAGGTGACACTCTGGGTGTCAATACAGTCAAGTTGACACTATGGGTGTCAATAAAGTTTAGGTGACACTCTGGGATGTCAATACAGTTTAGGTGACACTCTGGATGCAATACAGTTGAGTTGACACTATGGGTGTAAATACAGTTGAGTTGACACTATGGGTGTCAATACAGTTTACGTGACACTCTGGGTGTCAATACAGTTTAGGTGACACTCTGGGTGTCATTAGAGTTTATGTGACACTCTGGTTGTCAATACAGTTTAGGTGACACTCTGGGTGTCAATACAGTTTAGGTGACACTCTGGGTGTCAATACAGTTAGGTGACACTCTGAGTGTCAATACAGTTAGGTGACACTCTGGGTGTCAATACAGTTAGGTGACACTCTGGGTGTCAATATAGTTTAGGTGGCACTCTGTGTGTCATACAGTTTAGGTGACACTCTGGGTGTCAATACAGTTTAGGTGACACTCTGGGTGTCAATACAGTTTAGGTGACACTCTGGGTGTCAATACAGTTTAGGTGACACTCTGGGTGTCAATACAGTTTAGGTGACACTCTGGGTGTCAATACAGTTTAGGTGACACTCTGGGTGTCAATACAGTTTAGGTGACACTCTGGGTGTCAATACAGTTTAGGTGACACTCTGGGTGTCAATACAGTTTAGGTGACACTCTGGGTGTCAATACAGTTTAGGTGACACTCTGGGTGTCAATACAGTTTAGGTGACACTCTGGGTGTCAATACAGTTTAGGTGACACTCTGGGTGTCAATACAGTTTAGGTGACACTCTGGGTGTCAATACAGTTTAGGTGACACTCTGGGTGTCAATACAGTTTAGGTGACACTCTGGGTGTCAATACAGTTTAGGTGACACTCTGGGTGTCAATACAGTTTAGGTGACACTCTGGGTGTCAATACAGTTTAGGTGACACTCTGGGTGTCAATACAGTTTAGGTGACACTCTGGGTGTCAATACAGTTTAGGTGACACTCTGGGTGTCAATACAGTTTAGGTGACACTCTGGGTGTCAATACAGTTTAGGTGACACTCTGGGTGTCAATACAGTTTAGGTGACACTCTGGGTGTCAATACAGTTTAGGTGACACTCTGGGTGTCAATACAGTTTAGGTGACACTCTGGGTGTCAATACAGTTAGGTGACAATCTTGGGTGTCAATACAGTTAGGTGACACTCTGGGTGTCAATACAGTTTAGGTGAAACTCTGGGTGTCAATACAGTTTAGGTGACACTCTGGGTGTCAATACAGTTTAGGTGACACTCTGGGTGTCAATACAGTTTAGGTGACACTCTGGGTGTCAATACAGTTAGGTGACAATCTTGGTGTCAATACAGTTAGGTGACACTCTGGGTGTCAATACAGTTTAGGTGACACTCTGGGTGTCAATACAGTTTAGGTGACACTCTGGGTGTCAATACAGTTTAGGCGACACTCTGGGTGTCAATACAGTTAGGTGACAATCTTGGTGTCAATACAGTTAGGTGACACTCTGGGTGTCAATACAGTTTAGGTGACACTCTGGGTGTCAATACAGTTTAGGTGACACTCTGGGTGTCAATACAGTTTAGGTGACACTCTGGGTGTCAATACAGTTTAGGTGACACTCTGGGTGTCAATACAGTTTAGGTGACACTCTGGGTGTCAATACAGTTTAGGTGACACTCTGGGTGTCAATACAGTTTAGGTGACACTCTGGGTGTCAATACAGTTTAGGTGACACTCTGGGTGTCAATACAGTTTAGGTGTCACTCTGGGTGTCTTACGTCTTAAAGTCTTAGGTCAAACATGTGTTGTCATTCAAAGTTTGTGTACCATGGTTGTCATGTGATCTCATGTTTGTGTACCATGGTTGTCATGTGATC
>CALYLW010000672.1:316439-505866 GCA_944989445.1 Ampullaceana balthica
GTTGTCATGTGATCTCATGTTTGTGTACCATGGTTGTCATGTGATCTCATGTTTGTGTACCATGGTTGTCATGTGATCTCATGTTTGTGTACCACGGTTCTCATGTGATCTCATGTTTGTGTACCATGGTTGTCATGTGATCTCATGTTTGTGTACCATGGTTGTCATGTGATCTCATGTTTGTGTACCATGGTTGTCATGTGATCTGATGTTTGTGTACCATGGTTGTCATGTGATCTCATGTTTGTGTACCATGGTTGTGTGATCTGATGTTTGTGTACCATGGTTGTCATGTGATCTCATGTTTGTGTACCATGGTTGTCATGTGATCTGATGTTTGTGTATCATGGTTGTCATGTGATCTGATGTTTGTGTACCATGGTTGTCATGTGATCTCATGTTTGTGTACCATGGTTGTCATGTGATCTGTGTAGTTTCTTCTGTGGGCTGCAGTGAGGGGGAGGGGTGATGTATGGGGAGCACACAGTTGTGATCTGGTGGAGAATTCGATATCAGAAATGTGGTGGGGCCAATGTTCCCTTTAACTGCGCGGCCGCACAGATGTGTTGTTAACAACGCCGCGCAGCAGTTTAGGATTACGACGCAGGAAATTTTCTAAAATATTACATAAAATGGATGCTGTGCACACAAGTTTTGTTTTTTTTAAATTTGCACACGGACCAATGGACCTGAGGGGAAAATTGGTTCGTGGGGGGGGGGTCTTTTGATGTCTAAGGTGTCACAAAGTATATACATGGAGAATATGATATCAGAATTGTGGGGGTGGGGGTCAAAAAGTTGTTTTAATTTAAATTACGGGGTTTCATATTCTGAAATTAAGGTTGTTAGTGAACACAAGTAAAACATCCTACCTTGTGAATCTAGCGTTAACTTATGTTTCAAACACAACACCTCCTCAGTTTTTTTAAGAATTGCAGTCTATTAAGGGATTTATCATCTATTGTTTTTGTTATGTGTTTCCCAGTGGATCAAGAACAACGCCCGAAACATGGGCGGAGACCCTGACAGGATCACATTGTTTGGTGAGAGTGCAGGCGGCGCTAGTGTCGGGTACCACCTCATGTCAGAGAAGTCGAGAGATTTGTTTAAATACGCAATCATGATGAGTGCCTCCCCCATCGTGGACTGGGGCGTCAAGGTAAGACCACGCCCCAATTCCCTGAACAACTCACCCGAATCACCTGAACACCACGCCCCAATCACCTGAACACCATGCCCCAATCACCTGACACCACGACCTTATTTCAAATACTAGTAGGTCCCAAGGTCAGACCGTATTTCAAACGTTATTATGCCAAAGGGTCAGACCTTAAAAAAGCCAGTTCCAAGCCAATGCTACTGTCCTGTTCCAAGCCAATGCTACTGTCCTGTTCCCATGTTATATAAAGAAGTTATGTTACCTTAGACCTCAGTAGTGAATGTAGCGTCTCCGTGGGCCCATGTTTACTTAGCAGTTCAATTCCTCCATTGAGAAAAAAATATTTGTTGACTCGGTATCTCCGCGTATTGACATGGAAGAACTTTCGTTGGTATGCCGTGGTGAGGGGGGGGGGCTGTGGTGGGGGGGGGGCTATGGTGAGGGAGGCTGTGGTGAGGGGGGAGCTGTGGTGAGGGGGGCCGTGGTGAGGGGGGGCTGTGGGGAAAGGAATATGACGGAGAAAATTATAACTATGTCGATCTTAAAAATACTTGAGACTTGGTCATATGGAAATGACCATAAAAGTGGAGACGGTTGAAGTATATTCAACAATTATGGTAATAGTAAGTCACATGACCGATGGTCGTAGGGGATCCTTAATGTTTCGATTAGAGCTTACTCGGGGCTTGTTTATACCTGGTGGGTGCACCAATTCCCTTCCAGGGGTCAGCGGAGAAGCTATGTTACCTTAGACCTCAGTCTTAGCGTATCATTTTATTTTGTGGCTTTGCGTGGGCTCGATCCCACGCCCCTCAGCTTTGATTTCGCTATCCAGCCGATATAGTCTTATAAAATTGTTGTATTTAAATAACATCTTAAATATATATTATATCCTCTAAAATACATCTATCATCTAGATTCTAGATTGTATCCTCATACATTTAATATTTTTCATCAGATGTCTAACAAATTTTGTCTTATATCTAAAAACTAAAATAATCATCTAAAATACATCTATTTCTATTATCTTACACTTGTGCATCTGTCGAGTAGGTTTTTACAACAATTTTTTTTCAACAATGTATTTGTCGTGTACATATTTAAACCAACAATGTATTTGTCGTGTAGGCCTATATATTTAAACCAAATTTTAATTTCTTTAAATAATGTATCTGTTGAATAATTATTTCAACCCAAGTTCTTTTTAGTGCGTCACGCTATTTTTGACAATTTTTAACTCCCCCCTCCCCTGTCACAAATCTCGGAAACCCCCCCCCTAACGTACGTCACACTTTCGAACAAAAATGTTGTTTTTTATTAACAAAATAATTAAAATTTAATATAAAACATCGTGACGTCACACACGGCCAGACCCCCTCCCCCTGTCACACTTTCTTACACCCCCTCCCCCTTCTGGAGCGTGACGTACTTTATGGACGGCCCCTAAGTATTTCTTGTTTTTCTCCCTCCCCCTGACTCTCCCTTTGTGACCACGAAGTCCAATGAGGTAACGCTGAAGAGAAGCAAGAACCTGGCTGAAAGGTTACAATGTTCGACCACCAACATGACTGCGCTTGTCGATTGCCTACAAATGGTCAACGCGTCCAGTTTGGCAGAGGTCCAGTGGAAAGTGTCCGAGTTTTACCTTGACCCGCCCTTGTCTCCGGTTGTTGATGGGAACTTTTTGAAAAAACATCCCAGTCAACTATTGGCTGAAGGCATGGTAAGTCACGTGATATAAACAAAATTCCTGGGTTAAAGTTCAAATGAATGTTTTCTAAAAGTTTTTGTTGGTCCCACCAAAAGATCTTTTCCTCATTGCACTAAAAGCAATGGTGTAAAATTGTGATATTTTTATAATTACTTTTCAAGTACCTGTTAGAGAAAACTTTTAGCTATTTAAATTTTCATGTACTGAATTTTGTACTGCTAACCGCTAGCTGATTGATGTACTGCTGACCACTAGCTGATTGATGTACTGCTGACCACTAGCTGATTGATGTACAATGTACTGCTAACCACTAACTGATTGATGTACAATGTACTTCTAACCACTAGCTGATTCATGTACATGTAAAGTGATGGTACCAATGGTGATGGAGATTGTTTAGCTGTTTAACAGCATTTGAATGTAACGTGTGACGTGATTTTGTTTTGTTTACTTAGCTGTCGACCAACTATTTAATGTAACATGTAACGTGATTTTGTTTACTTAGCTGTCTAACAACATTTGAATGTAACATGATTTTGTTTACTTAGCTGTCGACCAACTATTGAATGTAACACGTTTTGTGACTGTTTACTTAGCTATTGACCAACTATTGGATGTAGCACATATCATTCTTCTGATTCCATCCTTTGCGAACTTGACTATCCACTATCAGGAAAATACTCAATGTTTATAAATATATTAGTAATAAATAGATTTCAACTGCAATACTTTTTATATTAAGTAAATTTAAGTACATATGATGAATTCTTTTTAAATCCCTCATATTAACTTCACGGTCTTGTCTCTCTGTCGTGATCTCTCTCTCTCTCTCTTTCTCTCTCTGTCTGTCATGGGTGGTCGGTCGCGTAATTTCCCTGCTTTCACCCCTTGTATTGTCATTGTGCTAGCTTCGTGTTATTTCCCTGAATACCTTGATGCCGTTGACAAATTATAATGAATGTTTCAATATTTACCATTCTCCATTTTAAATCTAACAACTATATTGTAAACATGATAAATCCAAGCAGTCAATTGCAATATGAAGAACTGTTTTTTATTTGCAAAGATTATAATTTTGTAAATACATCATTATAATAATATACACAATTCCCGTAATGGATGTAATGCTTCTTGGATGCAATGCTGTTAGGTTCAATAGTGCGCACCATAAATTACTGTATCAAATATAACGAACGTTCCGCATAAAATTGTTCAATATGATAATAAATTAATCAAATAAAAATAAATAAAATAAACAAAAGTTCTGTATTACGTTATTTTTTTAATCTGATGTGTATTTATTTTGAAAACTTCCGTCATTTTTGACGGGTGATACGATATTATTTTAAATAATAATCTAACTTTGAAAGGTATATATATTTATTGTTTTTGAATGCATCTATGGAAAATAGTTCCGTCAAAAAGAACTCTTATAATTATTACCGAATATCATGGCATTCATCTGGACCTATTAAACCCGCAAACTTTGTTATGGTTATGGCCTTTTATTTTATTTGTGCTCTACAAACACGGCCTTTAGCCTACGTCAGTGTTGGATGCATGATCTAATTATGGACTTACTCACGCCGTAATTCATTGCAAGAATATTTTTAAATTAATTTTCTAATTTTCAGATGTCTATTTCGTGTTTAGATTTTTTTAATTTAAAAATATTTTTGTTACATAATATTTTTTTCTCGACTTGGATATTTTATAATTTTCTTGTTTTTTGTTTCAGGTACAAAACAAGTCTCTGATCATTGGTGCAGTTAAAAATGAAGGCACATACTGGCTGCTGTATGGGTTATATCCCTCTATATTAAACCGATCTGAAAATGTTTCCATCAACAGCTCCCAGTATGAGAAGCTGGTTGATCTTGTCCTCGAGCCGTTTGGTGCTAACTACAAGCAGGAGTACATCAAGAAATTTGTCATGAGGGAGTACTATGACGCACTTCCGCCATGGGAGAGAACCAACTACTTAGATGCTGGAGATAATTTGAGGTGACAAAAATTGATCTTGTACATGGGTAGGAAATATCGCGTGAATTTGTGAGGTCACGTGGCACACTTGGGTGGCATCCCCGGGTATTTAAAGATCAAATGTTCAGTTTTCCACATCAGTTTGCTTTGGGCCAGTGTAGAACATTTTGACAGCCAATGGATTGGAAGCATCTAGACTCTAAAGTACCATACCGTAATATAGGCCAACGATACAATGTATGTGTATGCCTTTACATTTATAGTTATGTCTCTCCACAATCATTCACTTGGTGGGCTAACACAATCATTCACTTAGTGGGCTGACACAATCATTCACTTGGTGGGCTGACACAATCATTCACGTGACAAAATCATTCAATTGGTGGGCCACATTATTTGGCTGTCTTCATATCAAACATTATTTATTTCCTATGAAATGTTCATATGTTGAGTAACCCTAGACTTTTTTTTTGGTGTGTGTGTGTTTGCACCTCATTTCTACAGTTTGTCAGACTTTGTTCTCCAGTTCTTTTTCTGAACCCTTCTCGGCTGATACAGTTTTGGTTGCTGACTTTTTTTTTCATTAAAAAAAATTTTAAAAATTGTTGTAATTATCTATTTGTTTGACGTACTTCCCCAATGTCTATTCTAGTTAGTAACTTTTTAGTATTATAGAAAATTTAAATATAAAAATAAACGCGCTTGTGTCACAGAGTAAAGATAATCTCCAATTAAATTTTTTTTTAAATTAGTAAGTAATTTAAGTAATTATTAGAAATAATTTAAAAATTTTGTCTTTATTCAAAATAAGAAAAATATTCAAAATGCAGCTTATCTCCTTTCAAGTGTCATTGTTCTCTTCCTTAAATATTCCTTCTTTTAAATATTCCTTCCTTTAAATATTCCTTCTTTTAACATTCCTTTTAACTTATTCGATTTCAATGTTCAACCAGCGGCGACACTTTGTTTAAATGTCCGGTGGTGACGTTTGCTGAGCAGTACTCCCGGCTGGTCGGTGGTCAGGTCTACATGTACTCGTTTGATCACAGGGCCAGCAACAATCCTTGGCCCCGGTGGCTTGGCTCCGCCCATGGTTTGGAGATTGAGTTCTTCTTCGGCTCCTCCAACTCCACATTCAGGGCCAGTGAGACGAAGCTTATGAAAGATATAATGGGCCGAGTTGGCGCCTTTGTCAAAACTGGGTGAGTGGTAGCTCACTGTTAGTTATAATAAGATGCTTTTGTTGTAGGGAATGATTTGAAACGAATTTTTATTTGTTCAGTAACCCGTAAATAAAACTATTGACTTGAGTTGATCCAACAAATGTCTTTGAGAATGTCTAACACTGACTGACACTAGTTAGTTCTTATTTAATAATATTAAGTGTCGAAGACATTTTTAAAATCTCTCTTAAAATGTCATTTTATAATGCAAGTAAAGTTCCACTTTTCAAAGGCTAATGGCATAAATATTTCTTTTTAAAAAAATCAAAACATTTGCAAGAAAAAATTATTTTAATTTAATAAACAATGAATTTGGAAAATAAACTATTAAGTAATATTTAAAGACTAGTGTATCACACGTCAAAAATGATGGAAGTTTGCAAAATAAATACACATCAGATTAAAAAATAACGCAATACAGAACTTTCATTTATTTTTATTGTTTTTATTTGATTCATTTATTATCATACTAGCAAAATACCCCCGCTTTGCTGCAGAAGTAAGGATTTTAGTAAGCGTTGAAAACCTGTTTCCCACCATTTCAAAACATCAATTTATTTCATTCTGAATCATGATGGATATATTTGTTTGTCAATATTTGTCAAGGTCGTGTAAAATAAAATGGCTACTAAAATAACATTATCGCCCCCATGCAAAATGGATGCAGGATGTTCATATGATAGAGATTCGTGTTTATATTTATTAAACATTTTTAAAATTTAAAGGTATAAAGCTTTAAATATTTACGAAAAAAATATTTAGGGTCCTGATCCCAAAGGAACAGACGTTGGAAGTTCATTACCCTATAAAATTTTATTTTATTTTAAAAAAAAATCAAATTTGGTCAATTATTCATCCATTTACCCAGTAACCACTTTTAAAATTAACTTTTATATAACTTATGTTTAAAAATGGTATATGGGCCCCCAGCCCCTAATAAGTGGTGTTTTAAAAATTTTTACTTTTTATGCCAGAAACCTTCGCTGGAGCGTACCCAAAAACTTTCTAAAGTTTAATGTACGTGGGATAAATAAAATACATTTACTATTAATACGTCTTTAAAAAAACTTAAATAAGGGCCGGGGGCCCTATCAGTGTAATATGTATAGTTCAAAACAACAGCGTATTTTAATTTGGATTATGATGAATATATTTGTTAGCCAACATTTGTTTTCAAAAATCAAATATCTTAAATGCTTACGAAAAAGAGATCAGGGGTCCTCGTCTACAAAAGATTGAAAAAATATAAATTTAATGCCCTAACAAAATTTAATATAGGCCATCAAGTTTTTATCTTCCAAGTTTTGTAAAAATACATTTAAACAGTATCCAAAGTTTTTTATTTGTAATTTAGCTCACATAAGGTGAAAAAACTACAGTTATGTGCCCGGCCGCAAGTGAGTGATAATTAAACCAAAAAAATTCGCCTGTTACCATCCCGGGAATGTACTCAACAACTTCCCAAAATTTCATGCTTCTACATACATGGGAAGTTAGAGAATTTGTGATGATTAACTTTTTATATAAGAAAAAGTACATTTGGGCCCCCGGCCCCAGTGAGTGACAATTTAATTTTTTTTTCGCTTGTTACTATCGCGGGAGTGTACTCAACAATTTCCAAAAGTTTCATGCTTTTAGCTACACGGGAAATCAGAGAATTAGTGATGAGTCCGTTTTTAATACAAGAAAAAGTACATTTGGGCCCCTGGCCCCCAGTCAGTGGCAATTTAAATACTGTTTTTGCCTGTTACCATCGCGGGAGTGTACTTAACAGTTTCCAAAATTTTCATGCTTTTATCTACGCAGGAAATTAGAGAATTAGTGATGAGTTAGTTTTTATAAAAGAAAAAAATACATTTAGGCCCCCGCCCCCATTGAGTGATAATTAAAATATTTTTTTTGCATGCTACCATCGCGGGAGTGTACTCAACAACTTCCCAAAGTTTTATGTTTCTACCTACACGGGAAAGTGGAGAAAAAGGCGATTTTCAATATAAGGAAAAAATGTTTTTGGTCCCCCGGCCCCCAAGAGTGTGAATTTTGAAATTCTTTTTCGCCATTTTTCGTCGTGAGAGGTTACATGTACTCAACAACTTCCCAAAAGTTTCATGCATCTACCTACACGGAAAATAGTGATTTTTAGTTTTTATATAGCTCATATTGGGAAAAAACTTCATTTGGGCCCCCGGCAATTGATAATTAAAATATTTTTTCACCCGTTACCATCGCGGGTTTGTACTCAACAACTTCCCAAAGTTTCATGCTTCTGCCTACTTGGGAAATAGGATAATTAGTGATTTTCATATTTTATATTGGCCATATACATGTAATATAAGGAAAAAAAGCGTTTTTGGGCCCCCGGCCCCCAAGAGTGTGAATTTTAAAATTCTTTTATGTCAATTTTCGTCGCGATAGGCTACTCAACAACTTCCCAAAGTTTCATGCTTCTACCTACACGGGAAGTTGAAGAATTAGTGATGAGTCAGTGAGGGCTTTGCCTTTTATTAGTATAGATTGAACAATTTTATGCGGAACGTTCGATAGAGTTATTTTTTGGTGCAGCACTATAAAACAAAATCGATCGCAGCGCCACCTAACAGCATTACATCCATTCGCAGCGTCACCTAACAGCATTATAATTACATCCATAAATACAGACAACGAGAATTATGTATATTGATATTTTGATGTGCATTACTAATGATTGGCGCTGAGAGTTATTTAAAATATTATTATCTCTAGTAATGAATGGCGCTAAGAATAAGAGTGTTCGCTTATTTTCTCTAGAAACCCCAATAACAACATGAGTAACGTGACTTGGCCACTATACACCTACGACAAACAAAGTTACATTGTTTTCACGGAGAACAATACACATACCGACACCGGACTGAGGTATCGCGCTTGTGATTTTTGGACCAAAACCGTCCCAATGTTAATAGAGTTACAGATGAATCAAGGTAAATTATGACTACATTCTCTGGTATCGATACTTTCTGTAGTAAGACCTATGTTTCAACGCGTTTGCAGTGAGGATGTGGTTAAAATAGTTGGGAGTGTGGACATGTTTAGAAAAGTGGGAGGAACATGTTGGTGAATCTGGAGGGGAAGGGTAAAAGTGTGAAACTGTTAACATACATTGAATAGGATTATACCTTCAAGTCACATCTTAATTACCATGACAACAGGAGAGAATAACTCCTTGTGCGGAGACACAAACCATGCGGATGCAATCGCTCCAACGGATCAATATACTGATAATATATATTCTGAAAAAGGGGGGTGGGGGAGGCTACGATCTGTTTCTGCTAACTGTCCATGTTAGTCCAGCTTAGTCACTGGGCTTTGATTTTCTAAACTTAATTTCTTTTTTAAATCTTCAGATTTTTCTTAAAATACTAAATGTTCTTTTTGCTTGTGTTCCTCAGTTTCCAACATTAAAACCTGCCCAGTAAATTCTGGTTTGACATTCCTGAGTGTTGGATTCATGCATTGCCTTCTTCTAACATTGATTGCTTTCATGGGACATTTGATGACGGGTTTAGCATAAATATTACAAATGTAAATGGTAGTGATTTTTTTTTAATGTATGCAATGATATTTTGTTACATTTTATGTCTTTCGTTTTTTTAAATAAATGAATGAAAAAATTATGTTGATATTTACGTAAAAAATGCTGAGACATGTGTCCCAATTTATATGCCCTGTTCTACATCCAAAACAACTTACAATATCCCAAGTCCTATTTGTTCTGCTCTACATCCAAAACAGCATAAAATATCTTAGGGTTTTGTATATAAATCATGTGCCCCATGTGTCATGTATTCTGTGTCTAATGTCACAGGATGTATACCCTGCACATTTGTCCTTAGCCAATTGAACTTCTTAAATACCTTGTGTCATGTATTGTGTGTCTGATGTCACAGGATGTATACCTTGCACATGTGTCCTTAGCCAATTGAACTTCTCAAATACCCTGTCTCATCAACAGTATGTACCATGACAAATGTGCCTTTTATCTAGTATACACATAGTGAGGCATACATCATGTTTCATATGTATCATGAACTAGTACTGTAAATACACAACAGTTTATTGTATCTTGTTCTAAGCTAATGTACACATTTTACTCTTTGACCAACAGCCAAATGGTTTCTGTGTTCATGTCTCATCTATAATTGCTCACTTGTTAATTGTTATTTGAACATTAAATGATCACTTGTTATTCTAACAGACAATAGTTAATCTGATCTTGTCTTATTATTAAAGTGAACATTAAATTATCACTTGTTATTCTAACAGTCAATAGTTCATCTGATCTTGTCTTACTATTAATGTGAACTTTAAATGATCACTTGTTATTGTAACCAGCAAATAGTTTATCTGCTCTTGTTAAATTATCATGATGCTGAAGTAATATTTGATTTATTTACTTTACATGATAAAATTGAAAACTCATTTTTTTTACAATACATGTAAATCTTTTACTGCTGATAATAAATCTCAATATATATTTAAATATAATGTACTTATTAATAAATATCTATATTTTTTAATTAAAAATGATTTTTAAATTATTCTTTTTCATTCATGATCACTTGCTCATTTCATTTTTTGTTTACCGGACATTTTTGGAGACTTTAATTGTAGGCTTGATAAGAAGTAATAAGAACCCTAAATAAAAACTTAGCTGAGGAGCACCTAGTTTTCCATCGAGTAGATTATTATAAGAATCACCTTCTTCCAATCTGAGGTGTAAGTATGGTTAGCATAACTTAATTGAACTTGAAGTGATAGATATATGCCCCAAGATTCTATTGCACATATTCCTCTGTATAATGTTGTATTGACCAAATTAATCTCTTGAAATATGATATTTGAATTCAACTTTATCAGTGAATAAAATAAAATATGGTTTACTTATCTGAGGAGTCCAAGAAAAATCTAATGAGGACTCACCATTAGTAAAAAAAATTATATGGTTTTTCTTTCTAAGAGCTGATATCCTTTGAAGATTAGTCAAATAAAAGGGCACAAGTCAAATGAAAGGGCACAAGTCAAATAAAGGGGCACAAGTGAAATAAAAGGGCACAAGTAAAGTTATCTCTCTTCACAACCAGCCTGACGTGCAAGTCTCTAACATTTATATCATTGACACAGAAAATAAGAGAGAGATGGTAGTCTCATAACCAGCTCTGTGACAGGAAAGTAAGAGAGAGATGGTAGTCTCATAACCAGCTCTGTGACAGGAAAGTAAGAGAGAGATGGTAGTCTCATAACCAGCTCTGTGACAGGAAAGTAAGAGAGAGATGGTAGTCTCATAACCAGCTCTGTGACAGGAAAGTAAGAGAGAGATGGTAGTCTCATAACCAGCTCTGTGACAGGAAAGTAAGAGAGAGATGGTAGTCTCATAACCAGCTCTGTGACAGGAAAGTAAGAGAGAGATGGTAGTCTCATAACCAGCTCTGTGACAGGAAAGTAAGAGAGAGATGGTAGTCTCATAACCAGCTCTGTGACAGGAAAGTAAGAGAGAGATGGTAGTCTCATAACCAGCTCTGTGACAGGAAAGTAAGAGAGAGATGGTAGTCTCATAACCAGCTCTGTGACAGGAAAGTAAGAGAGAGATGGTAGTCTCATAACCAGCTCTGTGACAGGAAAGCCCCCCTAACACACACACAATCCTAGTTACAGAAACAAGACAAAGGATTGCATTGAAGTTGAAGCACAAAATACTGGGACCAAACATGAAACCACATTTAAAATAAGCAAAACAAGATGTATATTAATTTATTCTCAGAATTGATGAATGGCTGAAACCACATAAATATGATAATCTTACAGAACTTGAGAAACAGAGGATGATATAATATGTTACATTAATTATGACAATTGCATTTTAAAATAATGTTCACATAAAATTAGGGATAGTCACAACAGAAATATCAAGGAGTTAAAATTAATTATTTTACATGGGTTTAAATAAAAAATGAATTACAAAGATCATTTTAAAATAAATCTGAAAAAATAAACTAAATTTAATTTTTATATCATGAAAGTTTATGCACTTTAAAATCTAGACTTGATTTTTCAACAAGGGCCAACAATAACAATTTTATTATAGAAACATTTTAAAATTGAACAAAATATAGACATTTGGTTTATATTCTTCAATTTTATTGAAGGCCTTCTAATGTGTAGGTCCTTGGTCAAATAAATGAATGAACAAAAGAAAAGTGAGAGATGAGCAAACATTGTATTAAGTATTAATAATTAATGATGACACATTATTTCAAGTATTTTTGAAGTCATTATGAAAAATAAATCCCTTTCTTGTTCTATTTATAAACAAGAATAAATCCCTTTCTTGTTCTATTTATAAACAATAATAAATCCCTTTCTTGTTCTATTTATAAACAAGAATAAATCCCTTTCTTGTTCTATTTATAAACAAGAATAAATCCCTTTCTTGTTCTATTTATAAACAAGAATAAATCCCTTTCTTGTTCTATTTATAAACAAGAATAAATCCCTTTCTTGTTCCATTTATAAACAAGAATAAATCCCTTTCTTGTTCTATTTATAAACAAGAATAAATCCCTTTCTTGTTCCATTTATAAACAAGAATAAATCCCTTTCTTGTTCCATTTATAAACAAGAATAAATCCCTTTCTTGTTCCATTTATAAACAAGAATAAATCCCTTTCTTGTTCTATTTATTTAAAATTGTGTCAACAACTAAAAATGTTCACATATTTGTTTTCCCCTTCCTCCATCATTCTACAGTCCACAGCCATTATGATACTTTACTCCCTAAAAATGTTATTTTCATTTTAAAAATGAATGGCGTCAAACATCACTCTACCATACTGACATACTGAATAAATGGTGTCAAACGTCACTCTACCAGACTGACATACTGAATGAATGGTGTCAAACGTCACTCTACCAGACGACATACTGAATGAATGGTGTCAAACGTCACTCTACCATACTGACATACTGAATGAATGGTGTCAAACGTCACTCTACCATACTGACATGCTGAATGAATGGAGTCAAACGTCACTCTACCAGGCTGACATACTGAATGAATGGTGTCAAACGTCACTCTACCATACTGACATACTGAATAAATGGTGTCAAACGTCACTCTACCAGACTGACATACTGAATGAATGGTGTCAAACGTCACTCTACCAGACGACATACTGAATGAATGGTGTCAAACGTCACTCTACCATACTGACATACTGAATGAATGGTGTCAAACGTCACTCTACCATACTGACATACTGAATAAATGGTGTCAAACGTCACTCTACCATACTGACATACTGAATAAATGGTGTCAAACGTCACTCTACCATACTGACATACTGAATGAATGGTGTCAAACGTCACTCTACCAGACTGACATACTGAATAAATGGTGTCAAACGTCACTCTACCAGACGACATACTGAATGAATGGTGTCAAACGTCACTCTACCATACTGACATGCTGAATGAATGGAGTCAAACGTCACTCTACCATACTGACATACTGAATGAATGGTGTCAAACGTCACTCTACCAGACTGACATACTGAATGAATGGTGTCAAACGTCACTCTACCAGACGACATACTGAATGAATGGTGTCAAACGTCACTCTACCAGACTGACATACTGAATAAATGGTGTCAAACGTCACTCTACCAGACGACATACTGAATGAATGGTGTCAAACGTCACTCTACCAGACTGACATACTGAATGAATGGTGTCAAACGTCACTCTACCAGACGACATACTGAATGAATGGTGTCAAACGTCACTCTACCAGACGACATACTGAATGAATGGTGTCAAACGTCACTCTACCAGACTGACATACTGAATGAATGGTGTCAAACGTCACTCTACCAGACGACATACTGAATGAATGGTGTCAAACGTCACTCTACCAGGCTGACATACTGAATGAATGGTGTCAAACGTCACTCTACCATACTGACATACTGAATAAATGGTGTCAAACGTCACTCTACCATACTGACATGCTGAATGAATGGAGTCAAACGTCACTCTACCATACTGACATGCTGAATGAATGGAGTCAAACGTCACTCTACCATACTGACATGCTGAATGAATGGTGTCAAACGTCACTCTACCATACTGACATGCTGAATAAATGGTGTCAAACGTCACTCTACCATACTGACATGCTGAATGAATGGAGTCAAACGTCACTCTACCATACTGACATGCTGAATGAATGGAGTCAAACGTCACTCTACCATACTGACATGCTGAATGAATGGTGTCAAACGTCACTCTACCATACTGACATGCTGAATAAATGGTGTCAAACGTCACTCTACCAGGCTGACATACTGAATGAATGGTGTCAAACGTCACTCTACCAGACGACATACTGAATAAATGGTGTCAAACGTCACTCTACCATACTGACATGCTGAATGAATGGAGTCAAACGTCACTCTACCATACTGAATAAATGGTGTCAAATCACTCTACCATACTGACATACTGAATGAATGGTGTCAAACGTCACTCTACCATACTGAATGAATGGTGTCAAACGTCACTCTACCATACTGAATAAATGGTGTCAAACGTCACTCTACCATACTGAATAAATGGAGTCAAACGTCACTCTACCATACTGAATACATGGAGTCAAACGTCACTCTACCATACTGAATAAATGGAGTCAAACGTCACTCTACCATACTGAATAAATGGAGTCAAACGTCACTCTACCATACTGACATACTGAATAAATGGAGTCAAACGTCACTCTACCATACTGAATAAATGGAGTCAAACGTCACTCTACCATACTGACATACTGAATAAATGGAGTCAAACGTCACTCTACCATACTGACATACTGAATAAATGGAGTCAAACGTCACTCTACCAGACGACATACTGAATAAATGGAGTCAAACGTCACTCTACCAATCATACTGAATAAAAGGCGTCAAACGTCACTCTACCATACTGACATACTGAATAAATGGAGTCAAACGTCACTCTACCATACTGAATAAATGGAGTCAAACGTCACTCTATCATACTGACATACTGAATGAATGGTGTCAAACGTCACTCTACCATTAAACTGACATACTGAATGAATGGTGTCAAACGTTACTCTACCATACTGAATAAATGGTGTCAAACGTCACTCTATTATACTGCCATACTGAATGAATGGTGTCAAACGTTACTCTACCATACTGAATAAATGGTGTCAAACGTCACTCTATCATACTGAATAAATGGAGTAAAACGTCACTCTACCATACTGAATACATGGAGTCAAACTTCACTCTACCATACTGAATGAATGGGGTCAAACGTCACTCTATCATACTGAATGAATGGAGTCAAACGTCACTCTATCATACTGAATGAATGGAGTCAAACGTCACTCTACCATACTGAATAAAAGGTGTCAAACGTCACTCTATCATACAGAGTAAACTAAACTTGTTGTTGACATCAAAACCTGCAACTGTTTCCACGGAGATATCCTCATCACTCACCTCATCTTTACTTTCACCTTCACCCTTCACTTTGGTTTTTTTCTTGCTCTTCTTCCTCTTGGACTTAGTTCTCCTAGTACCAAGGGCTGTGGGCTCCAAACAATCTAATCCAATATAAGTCACCAGTCGGCCTCTCAGAGTTTGATAGAGTTGTAGAAGAGAAGAATGATGACCTAATTTTGCTGCCAGGAAGGCCTCCGGACTCGGTCGAACCCTGAGCTCTATTGCCAGGTTGTACAGCAAGGTTCCATTGATGAGCTCAGCTGGCAGCAGTTTCAAGAAAGGAAATCTGAGAACTTTGTTCAAGTTGATGGCATCAAGGATGCAAGCTTGCAACTGGGCAAAGGCGTGGCACACTTTGGGTTCAAAGTGATTTTTATTGTTAAATGCTGGACACCTCTTGTAATACTTGTCCAAACTGACCAACAGTTTCTCCATAACATCCAAGCTGGTTTCTCTGCAAACCCTGTCAATGTCTATGATACTTACCATGTCAATGTCTAAGATACTTGTACTTTCCACCATGTCCACATTTAAATTATGCTGATGCTCCAGAGCTTCCCCATTTTTCTGTTTTTTCTTATCTTTCACAAAACTCAAGACTTTGATGAATATGACCGCTGTGAGGACACAGTCCAGGTGGGCTGTGCTTATCTTAGGCTCGGCATTGCGGGCCCAGAACACCAAACAGCCCACAAATAGCTGAAGACTTTCAGCGAACCCACCCAGGAACACGCTGTCGACCTGCAGGGCCGTGCTAAGTATCAATTTACGGTGTTCAACAGATGCAGACTCCAAGTCGGTTAAGCTGGGTATACAAGTATCTCCAATGCTAAACTCTGGGGAGATGTAACATTTCTGAAGTTGTTTATGAACACGGATGAACTCCTCTACACAAACTTCCTTGATATTTGCAGGCCCTAATGAATGTATGTCAGCTTCCTCTACAACGACTTCCTCCTCTATTTCCAATTCATTGTCATCAGTGCCCTCGACATCTTGACATTGAGGGTGCTGAACAGGTTGTTTGGGTGAAGTCTCATGACACAATACAGGTTGTTTGGGTGATGTGTCACAGCTGTTTGTGGTTTGTGCTGGGGGGCTATCATCCTTGAGCAGGATGGCATATAAAACATTCCTGAGGCTGGCAGACGTCAAGTGGGAGGCTGGAGCACTGAGATCTTCAACCTGGCTGATAAAGATAACTCTGTGCAGTATCGCTACGTTGAGGATGGATGGGGTTATCTCCCCAAGACAAACAGCTTCAACAAACCAACGAGGGAAATGAGCCCCATTGAACCTTTTAAAATCTTCATGAAGGATTATGTGAGAGCCATTCTCCCGGTTGCCCGTAAAGAAATCATAGAGATGAAAGCCATTGAAGTTATCCACATCAACATAACCATTGATAGATGACAGAAACATTCTTTCCATTCTCCTCTTTCTGTAAGGTTTGATGAAACTGATGAGTTCTTCCTTGATAGCAGACAGGTCAGAGCTGTCATCGTGATTGTGCAACCAGTGAAGCACACTGATCACTTTTGACATTTTAGGGGGCAAAGAAAATTTCTTGGATACCAACTTAGGCACTTTAATACTTGAGTAAAATGACTCAAACGCACTAGCGTTGATAAAATCATTGCCCAGCAGGCTGGCAAAGACGGGCAGTACCGATCGGTTCAGGCCATCAAAAGAATTGATAAAGTCATCAACGTGATACCTGTGGCAATGGAGATAGTGGAAGCTTTCTGGTTGCGATGACTCTTCTTTGTGCAAAGCTCTAAAGTCCAAGTAATCCAGGGGCAGGAACCCATGGCTGAGGTCAAATATAAAGAAATCACTGTCATTGCTGATGACTGGACATTTCAATTTGTTGGCCAGGACTGCAATCTCAACATCAGCTTCAAACTGGCAAGTGGCATGTGGGACGCCCATCTCAGTCAGAGTCTGCATGAAGGTCTCATAGGCTAGGGCAGGCAGGGCCTGACCTCTCTGGTTCTGGGCCATCATGTTGACAAGACGGATTCGTGCAACGGCTCGGGACAGAGATGTCTTCAGTTTCCTGCCATCCTTTGTGTATGCCCCATCCATGATAACATAGGCAGTAATGCCACACCTTCTAAATGATCGAAAGGTAGAGATGATATTCCTTCTGTAGACGTCATAGTCTCCACCAAAACTGCACTGAACGTGGCAAGCATGATAGAGAAAATGGCAAAAATTGTTGCCATCTACAACGACAGAGCAGTCATGGAGCTGGTGTTGATGTAGAAGATGCTGATTCTTGTCGATGAATCCTGTAAGACCATGAATTCCCATTTTGATATGAAATCCAAAGTACAAGAGTTTCTTGGGGGTTCTGGCAACCTGTTGATGGTTGGAACAAAATTATTAGGGCATTCAATGTGACGGTAACAAATTATAATGGCATTCCATTAGACAGTAACAAATTTTGTGCAAGGGTAATTTTTTTATAACACAGCATAGTTACAGTACAGTCGAAACCGGTTAAGTCGACTGCGTTGGGGTATGAAAAATGGCATTGAGATAACCGATGATCGAGTTAAAACGAAAACCAATATGGCGGCAAAATTTTAACATGCGCTTGAAATTTCTTTATATATGTGTTGTGTGTTAATTAGTGATGGGACGATTAATCAGAATCGTATCGGAATATACTAAATATCAATATAATGTTAAATTATGTGATATATTATATTATGCGAAATGGAACGTCCTTGCAAGTATGATTTATGTAAATGAATTAGTAACTCGGCTCTGACTGAGGCTCTAGAAGTCTCTAGTTCTAGTTCATTTGCTCGTTCGTCCTTGAACTTTATTATTTCATGCTATTTACTACTAATACGAATGATGTAATTATAATTAAAGTCATAATCTTAGTGTAAGTTTATTACTAATAAACACCAAGGCATTTATTTGTATAAGGACCAAGGAAAACAATCAATATTCAATAAATATATTTGTTAATAATTGACTATTATTACGCTAGGACTAGTGTTTACCGTAGTTACGACTATCGAACGACCGCTTACACTCATCTTTAAAAATGTTTAGGCTTATTTATTTAAGTTTTAAGTCTTCGGAATTTAAATAAGGGGATAATTTATTCAGCTGCAACTTCAATAAGCCCGTAATAGCTTTTTACCCCGGAGTTCGTTTTTGTTGTGTTGAGTGACGGTGACTTTAAATCGCTTTCTCCCTATTCCGATATCTAAATAATATACACGTCATCACTATTAGTCTACTTCGCCTACGGCTAAGGAATGCTTTTTTTTTAAATTTTAATTTGCTTAGTTGTCGAGGCACTGTACGAGAGCTTCATGTGAACCACGGTCAAAGGTCACGGCTATTACTACAGTCGGTCCGCTCTAAGTGAACTCAAAGGGACGGGGGGTGGTTCAGGGGGGGGGACAAGTTACGGAGTTTTCTAGCTAGGGATAATGAGGGTGGTAGGGGGGGGGGAAGGCTAGAAGGCTTGACATGTCTTTGATGTTTATATAAAAGGAAGCCTCATGCTTTGACATACCAATACAAGACCGCGAGAAGAGACACCTTCCCTCCCCTCCCCCACTGTTATACATCTACAGCGGGTTGGGGGAAGGAACATTTTTCTTTTTAAATTGAGTCAGAGCATGCCTTGGTAAATGGCCAGTGTAGCTAAACCCCACCCTATTGGGTGGGGGGGTGGGGTCGTCGTGTGCGCGGCGAAATTCAATCATTCTGGCAAGTTGTCGAGTGAAACATAATATGGTATTTAAATAACTTCCATCTTATTATGACTGTTTACTCCGTTTTATCAGGACTTAGTAGGTATATTAGCTTATTACCCGGAGTTAATTTTTTGTTGTGTTACGGCAGAATACCAGAGCCAACACGCGAGCGAACGTGACATCAAAATCAAAGCGTTTTCTTAATAATAATAATATTCTGGTCTATAAATATAGACTGTTTGTGGAGTTCGCTAGTTTTACCGATTTTTTAAAAAAAAATGTATTCGCTTAGTTACCGAAGCATAGTACCAGAAGTAACAGCGCTGAGCAAGCGGGCTGTGACTTCACCAGCAGACCCTGGTGAGGCCGAAAATTGGTCCCTTCCCTTGGTTATAAAAAAATCATAGCTAACATTTTCAAAAGCTTGCGATTGGTCATGGGGATCGAGATAACCAACGTTAAGTGACAAATTTGACCCTTTTTTGTGCTCGTGTTATGAGGTTTCGGCGACTTAAAAAAATCGAATTAAACGACGAGAAAATGCTAAGACAAAGAGAGAATTTGTCGGTTCCAATAAAAAATGTCGACATAATGGGGTGGGCGAGTTAACCGAGCTCGAGTTAAGTGGGTTCGACTGTATTTAGAAATTGATATTGTGGCTGCATGAAAGCACAAGCTACAAAAATCTGATCAATGATTTTGAGTGGAGGTAAAAGTAACCGATAAATTTATTTTAAGTTATAAGAAGTTCCAAATAATATTGATTTTTGTCAATTATTTAGTAAATGTCAAATGTATAGAATTATCAATTAAAATTTTATTAAGGTTAAATTCTAAGTGATGATTTCATACAGTGATAATGTCAATATTTTATTTTTAACTGATATTTTTATACCTTGAACCACTACAACAACTCTGATATTCTCAGTTTCACAAATATAAGCTCAGTGACACGGCTCAGTGACATGGACGACTTGATACAATATATAAGCTCAATGACACGGCTCAGTGACATGGACGACTTGATACAATATATAAGCTCAGTGACACAGAAGACTTGATACAATATATAAGCTCAATGACACGGCTCAGTGACATGGACGACTTGATACAATATATAAGGTCAGTGACACGGGCGACTTGATACAATATATAAGCTCAGTGACACGGACGACTTGATACAATATATAAGCTCAGTGACACAGACGACTTGATACAATATATAAGTTCAGTGACACGGTCGACTTGATACAATATTTAAGCTCAGTGACACGGACGACTTGATACAAAAATGAGGGGAATTGAACCAATGTTGTGGGTCCATTCAATCAAATATAGAACTTTAATAAGACTGGTACCTGGAATGGTAGGGGGTCCAGAATTCTGTTAAAATTTATTGTGTCATAGTTAGGGTGTGTAGATTGGTAGATCAATAGGTGCCCTACAATATACCAAAATAGCTTTACATAAATGTACAGTCGAACCCACTTACCTCGAGCTCGGTTAGCTCGACCACCCCACTAACTCGACGTTTTTTATTGGAACCGCCAAATTCTCTCTTTGTCTTAGCATTTTTTCATCGGCTAATTCGATTTTTCTAAGTCGCCGAAACCTAGTACCTCGAGCACAAAAGAGGGCCAAATTTGCAACTTAACTTGGTTAGCTCGATCCTCGTGGGTTGGCCTAGCAATGCACTCTGGCATTTTTAGTTCAAAACAGTGTTGACATCTTGCTTTTCTTCGAGACTTCCGGCTATTGTGTGATTCTACCAGATTTCAATAAAAATTACCGGATGTTTTGCGTGTGTGAATTATAATTCGACGTGTATCCATGGAGTATGTATTCACCCGAGGTACTGGACAATCACGTTATTGGTCTTTAATCGTCATTATTTCGCAGTGCATGTTATATTATTATGAAACTTAATTCATTTTCTGATGTATTAATCATTTTATTTTTTAAGATAAACGAATATCTTTAGAAATGAAAATAAAGGTTTGTATCGAGAATCGACGGTGGTTTTTATTTAATTAAATAAAAAAATTACTATTCTTTTAAAAGTTTGTTGTTGCTCTGTTACCAGTTATATACGTGACTGTGACTAACATGCGCGTGACGATGAAATGAAATCATTTCTGATAAGGAATGATTTTTAAAAAAATTCGCTTAGACTTATTTGCCGGCCGAGGTCTAACACAGTACACACAGCCCACAGCATGCTGTGATCAACGGTCAAGGCCACAATAGCTTTATTTATATTACAAGTTTGATTGACTGAGGAAATTCGAGAACGTTCTGATAGTAACAGATATCCTGCACGTCAAAAGCATTAAACTTAAAATAACCATATTGATTTGTTTATTTGTATTTTAAATTCGCTGATACGACGGCAAACGCGAGCGGCTGTGACACGGCGAAGCGTAAACTTTGACCTTTTAGCGCATGCGCAGACAATTATAAACTGGTAACTTATTTTTCATTAAATGGAATCGAAACATGACAGAGACGTAATCAAAGTCCTTTACTTCGGCATAAATATATATATATATATATATAATTACCGATTAGTCATAACTTTTCCCGACTTTCAAGGCCGAGAATTTATTATTAAGAATTCCCGACTTTTTCCCGTTTTCCTGAGCTGGAACCATGGTTATATTTAAATTTTAAACGGTCCTTAAAAACGAACGGTCATTACAACCTTAGCAAAGAGTGAAGAAATATTAGAGTTCCGATACGATTCCGATTAATCATCCCATCACTAATTAATCATGTACATAAAGAAATTTCAAGCACATCGGTTATCTCGACGCCATTTTTCATACCCCAACGCCGTCGATTTAACCGGTTTCGACTGTACATAAATTTACAATTTACATCATTTACGTAAGGACCAATGTATAAACATGAGCTCCAACAGAATCATTCAGAATTTTTTAAAATGTGTAAATAAAGAAATATAAAATCTTCTACACGTGAGGATATTGGAAAATTTCAAAATTACAAAAATGATAGGCTGATAAATTATAACAGAATTATAACCCATATTAAAAAATTATTTAAATTTATTTTACAAGATAATTTCAATTTGAAATGAGTAAAATATATAAAATAATTTAAAATTCCTTAAAATGAATTAAGCAACAATAAAAGGTGGTTGCAGAAGTGAATATGAGAATATTAGCTAGCTCAACAAGTTGAATTGAATGTAGTCAAAACTTTTGCATAATTGAAATTATTTAGTTTAAACTTGCATGTTATACTTTTTCTTAAAGACTTCGAAAAAAGATTAGCAGAAAAAGTATAAACTTTTAATTAAATTATCAACAAAATAATTTTTTGTAAAAACTTTTAAAATCCATGTTAAGATGACTTAAAAGTAAAATGTAAATCTGTGCTCCCTAACCTACCTGTTCAATCACCTGATGAACCAGGTGATGTCACCCATGATTACTTGAGTGTCATTGTCATTCATTGTAAACCATTTAATGTGTTGACCATGTGATCACTGCAAGACGAATAAAGACTCATAAATCATACAAAGTTATGGCAAAAAAGCTACATTTTAAAAATGAGATAAAAAAACTCTTAAACAAACAAATGAAGAAAATATACTTAATTTTTTTCACAAAATAGCGTTTACATTTTTTTTCAAAAATTTAATTTTCAAAGGAAGTGTGTTGTATTTCATAGCATAGACAGCCCCACATTTGCCCTTCTATTACTCATATCATTAAAAGAACAGCATACCCCCCCCCCACACCTATTCAACTCCCATGACTGGATGATTGTCACTCCTAATACTAAGTCTATTACTTGGACACATAGGTCTATGCCGCCTAGGCTATGCCTATCGACTAGTACCATCCACTATACTATTTTATAATAGGGCTTGTAAGGGCCGTCTTATCCATTATCATTAGGGACAGTGGCGTCTTATCCATTATCATTAGGCACAGTGGCCGTCTTATCCATTATCATTAGGCACAGTGGCCGTCTTATCCATTATCATTAGGCACAGTGGCCGTCTTATCCATTATCATTAGGCACAGTGGCCGTCTTATCCATTATCATTAGGCACAGTGGCTGTCTTATCCATTATCATTAGGCACACTGCCACTGGGCCTATGAAAGTTTCTGGTTGATGGATTTCTAGACATAACAATGCAGCTAGTTTTATTTTATTTTTGTATTGCTATTAATTTTTGTTTTTTTCGATGATGAAGGATTTTTGCTCACATCTCGTTCCTTGTTTTTTGTCTTCTGAGTTACACTTACAAGTGACAAGTAACTAAATTTAGAGTAGACTATAGAATACTATAGTCTATAGCACAGGATACGTTGATTAAATATATTTAAATAAATTGAGATTTTAGAATTAATACACACATAAATAAGCCCAGAACCATTAATATTGTATTATATATGCGTATTAAATATAAAGTAAAGAAGAGTTTGTTAAGATATTATAGTTATAGTGTTTTAATTTTTTTCCAAGTGTTTACGGCTAGCACTAGTCACAGCATAAGTTTCCCGGCTAGCGTTACGAAATGTCGTAACGCTAGCAACATCCTGTTGAATCGTCTGCTGCTACAACAGTCATAGTCATAGCAATAGCAGCAATTTCCTGGCTAGTGTTACTACATGCCGTAACCGTACGTAACGCAATCAAAATTAAAAATGTAAGTTCTCACGAGAAAATTAATTTTTGCTGTGAAATTTACTAAGGTGGTGAACTTTGTCAAATGACAAGTGTTTTTGAGAAGAGATGTCTAGTAATAATATATTATTGTATCTTATCTGTTTATAGACGCTCCTTCTATACAGAAGATTATTGCGTCCTACGCTTATCTATGGTTTGTGTTTAGTCCTGCATTTTTATTAGAGATTTTAATGTTGATAAAGTGTTGGTTTTCCTGGATTCTTCAAGCAACCCATTCCACGCCCGAATTCCGGATGGGAAGAAGGAAAACTTGTATGTGTTTGTTTTTGCATACGGAATAAGAAAGGTGTTTTTATCTTTATGTCTATCTGAGGGTTGTATTAAGTTGTCTTTGTGTTGTATTTCTAAATTAGAATTAATTGCTTTATGTATGATTACTACTTTGTTCTTGGTTCTTCTATCCTCTAGTGTTTCAAGGTTTAATGATTTAACTAATGGTGTTATTCTTGTCAGTTTCGAATATTCTCCAGTAATGAATCTGGCAGCTCTTTTTTGAATTTGTTCTAGTTTATCAATGTTTTCTTTGGTGGATGGGTCCCATACAGAAGATGCATATTCTAGTACAGGTCTCACCAAAGTGAGGTAGCATTTTAGTTTTATATCTCTACTAGTAGACCCGTCGTGCGTTGCAACGATCAAAGTAAAAAGGAATAAATTTAAAGAAACCTATAAGTGGTATGTTTAAAAATAATTCTGAAGAAATCTTCGTGGAAGTGTGAAAAAAAAATCCAAGTTTCATAGCAAACGGATAAATAAATTAATAATTAAATAGCGTACAAAAAGAAAGAAACGATATTATGGGCCCCGGCCCCAAAATGAGTGATATTATAGTTTTTTTTATTGCCAATGTACTCATTTATTTAAACGTTTAATATTTTTTCACTATTCAGTCATTAACAATCTTGACAAATAATGACACATGTATCCATTATTATACAAATTGAAATTAACAGCTGTTTTGAACTTTATATCTTGCCCAGAATGGGCCCTGCGGGCCCTTAATGTTGTTTTTATCTATTGTACTCAATAAATATTCTTCAATATCGTGTAAAATTGAATAGGGAATACAATGATAAAAGTTCAGTAAAAAGACTTTTTCGAAGGAATAGAAATTAAGAGTTCAGAGCCCTATAGTAATATTATAGGCTCTTAAGTTTTTATATTCTAAGTTTTGTCAAAATCCAGTTTTTTTCTCAATATCTAACTCTTAAACTACATTTTATATACCTACAATAGGGGGAAAATAGCATTAAGGGGCCCTGGCCCATTCGGTGCAAGAGGTCAGTTTCAAAAACCTGTTCATTTTAGTTCATTTTTATTGTGGCTATATTTCTCAAGCTCTTTAAAAAGTAAATAGGAAAAATATCTTAAACATATACGAAAAAAGATATTTGGGGCCCCGGCCACGAAGATATTGGCATTAGAAGTGCAGTGTCTATAGTATTTTAATATAGGCTACCAAGTTTTTGTGTGCAAAGTTTGGTGAAGATCTATTCATTTACTAAGTAGCTAACGTAGAAACTATTTTTTATATAGCTCATATAAGATAAAAACGACATTAAGGGTCCAAGGGCCCATTCTGGGCAAGATATAAAGTTCAAAACATCTGTTCATTTCAATTAGTATAATAATTGATACATGTGTCATAATTTGTCAAGATTGTTAATGACTGAATGGGGAATAAAATCTTAAACGCTTGAAAATGTGAATTTTTGGGCCCCCAGCCCCAAAGGAATGAATATTAGCAGTTAAGTGCCCTATAGTATTTTAATATTGGCTATCAAGTTGTCATATACACATTTTGGTTAAGATCCAATAATTTACACAGTAGCTAAAGCTTAAACTAATTTTTATATAGCTCGTATAAACAAAACATTACGATATGGGCCCCCGGTGCCCCATGAGTGTTAAATTTTGAAAAAAGTGATAGTTACCATCCCGGGAGCATACTCAACAGTCTAAAAAAGTTTCATGACGATCGGGTGAATGGTTTAGACTTTAACATAACCTTACTATTCAAAAGATATGACTTATTAAATAATGATTCTTGCCGACCATAATAACTAAATTTACAATTTCATTCCCACTTGTAAAAAATTAACATAACTTATATGTTTTCCGAAAGAGCTCTACCACCCTCGTCACTCAAAAATTTAATATATAATTACGAAACTGCATCGTATCACAATTATAAGTTATATAATATTTGAAGAGCTCAAGGGAAGAAACGGCTATGTCATATTTTTGTGCTTTTGAGATATTCAAGTTTAAAAGTTCAAAATTATAGAGATTTCTTAGAAATTAACTAAATAGATTTGAATTTGTAATAGGGTCAGGGGCATAGTTTTTTCATAAAACTTAATTCAAAGCATTCAATTTTTGATCCCCTATCAGATACAAAGGTTAACTACAAAATTTAAAAAATGTCACATAGCCGTTTCTTCCCTTGTGGTCTTCATTTGTAACCACGTCTATGAGATAAAGAACATGTGGCACTATCCCTTTAAAAGGCAAAAGCTAAGTGACTCATAGCGCAAATAAACAAAATTATAAATGTACTTTCTAAAATACTATTTAACACAAAAAAACGGTCGTATAAAAATGATATAAAAAATGTGCACACCATATTTAGACATATAGAAAGCTGGCCGCATAAAATAAAGTCTTGTTATAAAGTAAATGCACTGGACCAAAATAACTCTTCATTTTGACGTATTCATAATCGTCTATACAGGGAAATAATAATAAACATTTTTATGTCTCTATATTTTACGATTTATATTTACGGTTTATAAGCAATGTGTATAATTTCAAAAAGGAATCTTTTTTTTTGTTCCCTATTTCGGATAAGGCATCATATTTTGTAAATTATATTCAATGCACACACACACACACCCGATTTTATATCTGTAAATTAAAATAAAAATGAAAAAAAAAGATTCAACCGTCTGTTCATAAGTGCATCTTAAAAATGATTAAAAGGCAATTTTAGAAATGGCCTAAGCTATTCTGAATACAAAGGAATGAACATACAAACATATTCAATTCGCAATTCATATTAAGCGTTTTCAGGATCACTTCATTAAATTTAGTCAAGTTTTGTTAATAAATTTGGTATCGAAAGTGTATAATGTATAGTGTATATAAAGCTTAAGTAAACTGTTTTAAAGTGTAAGTTTATTTGACATAGGCCATCACTTTCAACATAAAATAAACTCGCTACATCTATGGTTTTTAATTAAATGTCGAGTTATGAATTAAAGTTTAAAAAATCCCGATTTTATTCATTGCATGAAAAATATTAATACAATGCATCGTGAAAATAATTGAAATAAAATAATTTAAACGCATATGTAATATATAAAGCTCAGTTGATATTTTTATGTTTGTTTGTTTGTATCCATTAAAAAAAGGCCACTGCTTTGTTGACATTTTTCCAAAAGATCTCTGCCACTGTCGTCACTAAAAAAGCTCTTTTATATTTACGACACTGCAATGATACACAATTGTAATTAATGCAATATTTGCAACAGCGTCTATGAGATAAAGATAATACAGATAAATAAAGAAATTAGGCTATATTCCTAATTTTAAAAAAACAAACAAACAAAACTAATCAATTTTATGTTAAAAACGCATGTGAAAGCATGACAATAATTGATTTTAAAAATGGCCTATGTTAATCCATCATCAAACGAATGAACATAACATATTCAATTCGCAATACAAAATAATTAAGCGTTTTCAGGATCACTTTATTTAGTTTAATCTACTTATGTTAATAAGTCCGGTAGCCTAAGTTTAAATAGTATAAGTGTATAGGTTATGTAAAAGACAACAGCTTATGTAAAAGACAAACAAAATATAAATGTTATATTAATATGACACAGCTAAATTTAAGATGCGTACACGAAAATGTGCGCACAGTAATCAGGCGATAAAAGATTTTTAAACGTGCACCGCTAAAAAATGAAGCCTTGAAAAAAATACTGACACAATTATTACATAAATAGGTTTTTCATTAAATGTCGAGTTATGGAACAGAAAATAATTAAAACAAATTCGCAATTAAATTTAAACGTGTAAACAATTAAATCAAATGCATCGTGTGGCAGTTGTAATTAAATATGTTTACGTGTCTATCTAATATATAGAAAGTAACAGTAAAGAAAATGACAATTCTTTGTACTACACAGCTCAAATTATGAAGCGTACACGAAAATGTGCGCACCGTAATTAGACATTATAATATTTTTTCAAATGCGCACGGCTGAAAATAAAGTATTGGGGAAAAAAAACGTCACCAAAAGTAACTCGCTTTGAACGGCATTTGAACGTCCGCGTAAATTTGTTCAACACAGAAATGAGGTTAAATTTTTTATTCTTTGTCTCTGCATTTTCTGATTATTTAATTTACGGCATTCGGGCAAAAGGGACAATTACAAAAACTAACTTAAAACCACCTTCAGGGTAAAAGGAACCGTCCTGCCAAATTTGGTCCCCGTCCGTCATTTGGTTTTTCCGTGATTGTCTAACAGAAAGTCGAAAAGTGAAACATACAAACATTTGAGCTTTATATATTAGATTACATTTGTTAAAGTTTCTTTTTATAAAGCCTAAGGTTTTGTTTGATTTTTTAATAACTTCATTGACATGGGGATTCCATGATAGTTTCTCATTTATTAAGACTCCTAAGTATTTTGCATCTTTAGTTTGGGTCAGTTCTTTTCCATGAATGTAATATTTTAAATTTATTTGTTTCTTTTTCTTTGTTACTCTTAACAGTTGACACTTTTCTGGGTGGAAAGACATACTCCAGTTAGTTTCCAATTTTATCAATTCATCTAAGTCTTTTTGTAAAATTTTGCTATCTTGTTCTGATTTAATTGTTCTATAGATTATACAATCATCAGCAAATAACCTAACTTTTGTACCTGTTGAGATGTTGTTGGGTAAATCATTTATATAAATTAAAAAGAGTAAGGGACCTAGCACAGTTCCTTGTTGAACTCCCGAGTTAACTTTTATTGGTGCAGATTTAGATCCATTAATTATTACAGTTTGCTCCCTGCCCAAAAGGAAGTCTTGGATCCAGTGATGTAAGGGACCTGAGATTCCAAAGTAGTTAAGTTTTTTAAGTAAACTAAGGTGGTGAACTTTGTCAAATGCTTTTGAGAAGTCTAGTAATATTGTATCTATTTGATCATTTTTGTCCAAGCCTTTTGATAGTTCATCTATTAAACCTATTAATTGTGTTTCACATGATCTGTTTTTTCTAAAGCCGTGTTGATGTGGGCATAGGGCATTATATTTGTCAAGGTGGTTAACTATTCTACTATATATTATGTGCTCTAGTAATTTACAGGTGATACTAGTAAGTGATACAGTATCATACAGGCCTGTAATTAATAATTAATTCAATGATGTTTCCAAGGCCACTTTTGGGGGTCACTTTTGCCTTTGCAGCTTGGATAAAAATGTCTTGAGATTATCGTAAAAGGTGATAATATTTGTTTCTTTTCCCTAAGGTTTCAGGTTAGCCTAATTAGTCATAAAAATTCATTCCACGCACACTAATCACTAACCTTTTCTTTACCATTTTCATTTGCAAATAGTTGCATATTGCATGTCTCGGTGTGGCAATTACACCAATTTAACAAAAGAGTTATAGCTGAGCTGTTCCAGGGAAGCTACTTTCACAAATTGATGTTAACGCTAAATACTAAATACTTGTAATTTCCATAATTTATAATAGCTATGAATTTCAGTTAATTATTTATCTCATTAAGGCTTATTGATTTTAATTAAATATTTATTTATATATAAAATATAATAGAAACATTATTACGCAGTCAACTTGTTTTGAAAGCTAATATTTAAACGCCAAAACATCAAGAATCGTTCATTTGTAGTAGTCGATTCCATTCTCATTCTTCAGCGCACTAAACAATTAGCAAAACCAACTACTAACTGGACAGCAAAGCAATTCTGCACCCTTTATTATTTTAATTAATGAATTGTATTATTTAAGATCAATGGATCCAGATGATGCTAAAGATATTGAACGTAAGAGCGAGTTTTGTATGACTATAAAGAGTATGCCATGAATTACATGCCCCCGTTGTCACTTTAACTTTTGCCTAGGCCTATAACTATATTATGCCCTACTATGCCTATGCCAAATTCCCAAATACTATACAATAGAATAGACAATACTGAGACAATAGTAATAGTAATTTAATAGTACTACTATACTATACTGTATACTATACTAAATACTATGCCTATATTATTTAAATTTCCTATTGAATACTATTGACAATTGAGTCAGTAGATACTTAACTTTGGTAAAAATTGACTACTCGGACCGGGCCAAAAATAAGGTCATATCCGGCCATTTTGGTTGCTATGGCACGTGACTGCCGGGAAAGTAGTGCGAAAACCAGGAATTTAAAGGGGTAGTGGAAACGGGGATTCTCAAATTTCGTGTTTTTTTTAGCAACCTGCCGATTTTGAAAAACCAGAAAAAAGAGAGAAACAAAATAAAGAGGGGGGTGGGGGGCAAATCTAATATTTGAGGGTTATTTTAGCGATTTTGGAAAAGCAACATTGTGTTAAAAAATGAAGGAAAAAAAGGTACTCACCGATCAGGCATCAGAATCACGATAAACTTTTTTTTAATGGTTTTTAAAAATTCACCCATTTGGTCATTACTGCCACACGATTTTCGCCAAACAAATCCGAATAAATACGAATCGAACTGCTCCTCCCCATGAAATGGTTAACACAAAATTAACACAAAATAACTGCGATGTTAGCGCACCCAGAGCTACAGGTGAAAAGGATAACGCTTGGGGTCAATTTTCCCGGGTAATTTGCAGCACTGCACTCTAAATGCGCATAGCAAATAGTTCATGTTTTATACTCATTTTTACTCCAAAAATGTTGGAAGGGGAGGGGCGAGCCCCTCCCCTTCACCCCTCCCCCATTTATGTTTATTAATTTACAATTATTCTAATTAGGGGAGGGCGGGCCCTCCCCTAAAACCCCACCCCTTACACCCCGCCCGCCCACCACCCCCCGCCCGCCCCCCACCCCCTAGACAAGATACGCGGATGAACACATTCCCATCCTTTCCATTGTTAAATTCTTCGTCTTCCCGCCTAAGGGGAGATAATCGGAAATAATGAAAAACAAACATTTTTCAAGGGACGCAACTCGCGGCTAGAAACAGGTAGCGTCGCTGTGACGTCACGGTCCGAGTACCCTGAACCAGCCTTAACTTTTACTTTTAACTTAAACTGAGAAGTACTTAAAGTACTTAGACTTAGTTACACACTTAACTTAAACACATGATTCTCACACTGTTGAAGCAATGTTAAAAGATACTTGATATTGAACATTGAAATTGAAAGCTTATTGAAGTTGATAACATGTAATTGACCATTGAATGATGTAGTTACCTATTACGGTGTCACGTGAGAATCATGAGAAAGTGACAGAGAGGTCACATGGGTAAAAGAGCGCGAAAGGACAGTTCTAGAAAGTAATGGCGTGGGCGTGGCGTATGTGTCATTATGTGTGGCTGATGTCTCCATGTTGTGAAACCTCAAAGTTATATTACTGTAAAAAGTGTGCATATTAAAGTTATTTTGTTGACAATAGTATTTCAAGGATTATTGCATGCAAGATTGTTTATTGTGAGAACGCCTACAAAACACATATGACATATAAAAGTAAACCATTTACATTGGTGTCAGAACAAAATTCATGTATGTATGTTGGTACTATTCATACAGTCCAGAAAGCGAGGTTCTTGGAAGTGACAAGTATTGTGTATTTCAAAAAGGGAAGTATTCATTAAAAGAAGAAATATTGTGAGCCATCATAATTTGTGAATATTCAAGTTTCGTAAGCAGCAGTGAATAAACTTTTGTAATTCAATGAAATATTTAATACAAGAAGTTTTAAAGATGGCGGCTTGACTTCCCACATAACAGCTACACGCCCGAATCTGGGTCGACGCATGCTGAGCACACAGTGTCAACGTGACACAGGCTATTACTAATGGATTCCAAGAAAGAACTGTAAACATAACCTTGACTTTAAAAGTCATGAACAGCTGTTTACTATTTAAATCGATGAATCCAGGAACTATTAGTAACTTTCATAACTAATAATATAGTGAATTCAAAAGCGACTGAAGAGTGACTTTGTATTCATTCATTGTGTGGAAATTGTGAGAATTGCAATTTGGATTAATGGATTGAACTAAAGTGTCTAAAAACTACTCTAAAGTTCGGAAATCGGAAAATTTGACTAAGTGACTTATTTTATTCAAAACTTTGGACCATCAGATGTGTTTTGTCAATCTGAGGGAGCGTATATATATATAATAGTATACTTAAGATCCCGTGTGAGGATACTTTGTTGCCTCATTTTGTCAAAATTAAATTTAATGGTTTAGATGTGTCACTTGTTTGGACTTACATATTTTGATTCATTTTCTCATTTGGAGGATTTATACATTAATAAATAAATAATTACATTGATCACTGATTGCTTGACTCATATATTCCATAAAACATGGATTACTATAAAAATTCACTGCCATAGCTAAAGAATTTGGCTTAAGTGGAAAAGAATTGAAAGACTTTGTTGAAGAAAAGTAAAAATAGCTGAGAAAAAGAGAGCTAAAGAAGAAAAGAAGAAGGAGAAGCTAAGAATAGCTGAAGAAAAAGAGATAAAATAGCAAAAAGAAGAGAGCAAAAACAAATAATTGAAAGAGAAGAAAGAGCTGCAAGAAGAGAACTTGAACAACTTCAAATTGACAAATTAAAACTACAAATTGATTTAGAGAGTAGAGGCCACAATCCTGGTAATGACACAAATAGAAAGTCAGCACCGAAGGATACTATCAAAGTTAGAAAATATGATAGCCAGAAAGAAAAAATGGATGTTTATCTGGATTATTTTGAATCCATAATGGCCATGAAAGGTTATGATGAAGAAGATTGGCCAGCACAATGATGACTCAACTAACTGGAGAAGCATTTGAAGCTTACAACAGTATAGCCAAAGAAGACAAAAACATATATAAAAATGTCAAAAAGGCACTTCTATGTCATTTCGGAAAGTCAGAAAATGATTATAGAAAGGAATTTCATGAAATGAGAATCAAGATGGACAAAGATCCACAGATCATAGTACATGAAGCACTAGTTAAATTAACAAAATGGCTGGAACTGACAGCAATAGATACAAGCAATCCAAAGGCCATACTAGACATGGTGTTAATTGACAAGTTCCTAGAAAATGCAACACCAGCTCTATTCACATATTTAACTGATAAGAAAGTTCGTACTCAAGCAGAGCTAACAAATGCATTACGCACATTCAAGGACTCTCATCCAAATGTCGAAATGGATAAAAGACAAGATATCTTTGCAGCAGTACAAAATAAAATCCAAGAAAAAAGACAAGGAATGAGAAACCAGAGTCTGCCAAACCAAGGCAACAGACAAACTATTTGCTGGTACTGTAACAAGCCAGGACATATGGCGAGGCAGTGTTACCACAATAAAGGACAACCAAATAGGGTGTCACCTAATGGCAGCACTATAAGAAAGAAAACAGAAGAAAAATCAAGACAAAGATCACTTTGAAAACAAAGGTAGACAATCATGGAGAGACAAATATAATCATAATTCCATATATAGAGATATATAATCAAGGTAGACGATCATGGAGAGGGCAGATATAGTTTTGATTTCCAGAAAAAGAAATTATGATCAACCATGGAGAAAGAATGAAAACCAAGACATGGATGATAGAAGAAAGATGAATCGAGAAGAAACAAGAACTAGTGACACTTTAGCCACTATTGACAATCACGTATATTGGTAAAAGGGATGAAGGCCATAGTAGCAGAGATAGAGATGGTACTGGTGAGTCTGAGACCATTTGTGTGGAATCATCTGAAGTAGGAAGAATAATTGGTTGTGTATTAAACAGAATCAGAGACATAGAAACAGACAGTGGTTTTCGGATAAAGGTTTCTAGTGACAGTGACTCATCTGGCCGAAATTCTGTTGAATTATCTGGAAGCAAAAATACATCTCAAAAGCTAAGCGACTTATTCAAGATGCTGGAATTGATATTGTGAATGGAAATAATCGTGGTCGTGGTTGGTGAATTATTGAACATTTAATAGGCTGAAGAAGCATTGAAAGCCCATCGGTTTGAATTCATACTAGTCAGCTGAAGAATGACTATCTTTGAACTATGCTATGCTATTAGCCGACTACAAATTTGACATTAAACCTGTTAAAGGAAAGGACAATGTGGTTGCAGACATATTAAGTAGAATGACAATAAATAAAGACATTATGTGAATTCCTAATGATAAAACCAGACTGTAATATAGTCTTTGAATTCCTAAGTGATAAAACCAGAGACTGTATTAATATTAGTATTTTTATTCGCTGAACAATAAACAAGGAGCAGTGTTTGAATTCCACATGGATTATTATTTAATTTTAAGAATATTGATTGTTTAAAGTATTTTACTTACACAAAATTATATTTGTGTTTAAAATTTCAGTTTCATTTTTTTCAGTACAGGTAGACTGTTGAAGTCCTACAGATTTTTTTCTTCTTGATTTTCATGTCTAGATATTGTGTGTCAAGTAATTAATGTCCATTGATGATAAATATTTGAAATTTAAATATACATTATACATGTAGATTAATTTGATTTTATTAAGACCAAAAATTTTGTATTTCATAAACATTTTATTTTTGAATGATGGGGGGTGAGATGTCACGTGAGAATCACGAGATTAGTGACAGAGAGGTCACATGGGTAAAAGACCTTCAAAGGACAGTTCTAGAAAGTAATGGCGTATGTGTGGCTGATGTCTCCACGTTTTGAAACCTCAAAGTTATATTACTGTAAAAAGTGTGCATATTAAAGTTATTTTGTTGACAATAGTAATTTAAGGATTATTGCATGCAAGATTGTGTATTGAGAGAAAGCCTACAAAACACATATAAAAGGAAACCATTTACAGGGGGGTCCGGCCATGTGTGACATCCTTTAATTATTTTGTTAATAAAAAACAACATTTTTGTTCGAAAGTGTGACGTACTTTGGGGGGGGGTCCGAGATTTGTGACAGGGTGGAGGGGGGGGGGTAAAAAATGGTCAAAAATAGCATGACATACTTTATGGACGGCCCCTAACGTCAAAACCGCTAGTTTTTGAGGACTGATTAAATGTTCAAAAAAAGACCAATTAACCGTTGGTCCGTATTTTTAATATGTTTTGTGAACCAACAAGAGAATGGATCAAATTTTTGCCTTGTGTCGTCTTATTTGACATCAAAGCGCCCGTGATGTACCGACGCTAGAGTTCAGGGATGCCGTGAAAACAGCGAATTCAAATTTTTAAAAATTGAACAAAGAAGTAAACCGTAATGATTTTTATTTTTGATGTAATAACAGTATTAAAACGGCACATTATCAAATGTTGTCAAGTCAGTTTGTTTTTGCGGACCGGTTAACCGTTTTAAAAAGCCCTTTTTACTGTCCGGTCCGTATTTTGCCTTAATTTTTTTAGAACCAACAAGAGAATGCATCAAATTTTCGCCTCGCAACTTCCGATGGTGACATCAAAGGTCACGTGACGTCACCGCCCGCTTGCGTTCAGCTCTCATGCGCTGTGCTCCTTTTCCAACGCACACAAAGTTTTTTTTTAAACATAACATTTTATATCAATATGGTAATTTTAAGTCTAATGCCTTTGACGTGCACGTACTTAGCTGGAAACTGTTGAAATAAAACCGAAATAGAATTTGACGTTTTGTAATATAAATAGTAACACTCGCGGCCTTGACCGTTATTCACATTTTGACAGCCCCGCGCTGTGTTACTTCTGGTACTATGCTTTGGCAACTAAGAGAATATAAAAATAAATATTAAAAATCGTTACTAGCCGAACTCCACTAACAGTGATTACGTGTATTTTAACGTTTAATGCCCTAAAGCGCAGTAATGTGCGTCTTGTCTCTAATGCCAAAGCGCGGTAATGCGCGCCTCGATAGCACTCTCTTTAGTAATGAAATTATAGAAAGCAGAAATTCTTCATTTAGCTAGAGAAGCTTCAGTCGACTTCCGGCAATGGCGGCCGTTAACCTCGCTAGTGTTATCGCTCGATTTGCGAAGTTTTTTGGTCGTTTTTAAGTTGTTGTTTTTTTTGAAAATGTGATTTCGCTATACGTATTGTAAAAATAATAGTATTAAACTACAGGTAAAAATAGTATTAAGCTCAAGACGATCGTTTGGATACGTAAAATATCCATTCTTATCCTAAAAGATGAAGTCAGTATGACAATAATAATATAAATAAATTTTACGCAATTTTTTAAATTTCATAACAAGTTGATAGTAATAAACGGGAAATCCTTACAGGACTGAGGCGGAAGTTTGGCGAAAACCTTCTGGGGCATTAAACGTTAATATTATTTATAGACCGAAATATTAAGAAAACGCTTTGATGTCAAGGTCGCTTGCGTATTGGCTCTGGTAGTCTTCTGTAACACAACAAAAAATTAACTCCGGGTAATAAGCTAATACCTACTAAATGAAGTTACGGTTAACCGGTCCGCATTAAACGGGACCGGTCCTGATCAGGTGACCGGTTAACCGTTAACAACCTTAATAGTTAGTATAGCAACTTTATTTTATAGTTCAAGATGTAGAGTAAGATATGTTAGCGAACTGCAATTATCCCACTTTCCTTTCATAATTTCAGCCCAAAGATTTATTTATTGTTGAAAAATAACAATTTTAGTTTTAGCGTTATATAGTAATTATCTAAAATATAATAAACAAATGCACAAGCAAAGGAACTGAGATCTGTACATGAGGAGGTCATCTTCTCCTAAGAATAAGTAGTTACTGCGTAATTAAGTGAAGGCAAAGGCTGTGACCGTGATTTTTACAAGTCTGACCCTGGCATTCTGTGGCATCACATCTGTTAGTTAATTTTAGCTCACATTCAATAATCATTTTAATTACATTTTTGCTAAGTTGTAAATTAAAATGAGCCATGTAATTTTAAATGAAACTATGAATTGATGCTGTCAAAAACTGTCATGTTTCAGGTTATATAAGAGACAAGCGTAAAGCTGAAGCCAAGAATAAACTTAGTGAAGTTGCCCAGCTTTGCAACTGCATTGGGGAAATTTACTCTAAATATGGTTGGTTTCTTTTTTACTTACACCTTCCTCCTTCAATTTAGTCTTTTTCCTGCTCTTCTTCCTCTTGGACCTGGTTCATCTATGGTTTACTCAATTGGTGGATGCTGATTACTGAAAAAGTTTCCCAGAAAATTTTTTAAAAAATAAAATAATTTTTTTTATCAAAGACAAGTGAAAACATACTAAAATGTAGAAAATTGATTAAATCAAGCATAGAAAGTATGTATAGAAAGTATTTTTTCAATCCAGCATGGAAAGTATGTACAGAAAGTATTTTTTAAATAAATAAACTTAGCATATGTATCTTTTGTCAACATAAAATTTCAAGCCTCTTGTTACATTTGGTGGTCATCTCAACTTTTACTTAGTCTTTCTTTGTGTAATGTGTTTTAAGAAATGTTACATTATTACTTTTACTTAGTCTTTCTTTGTGTAATGTGTTTTAAGAAATGTTACATTATTACTATTACTTAGTCTTTCTTTGTGTAATGTGTTTTAAGAAATGTTACATTATTACTTTTACTTAGTCTTTCTTTGTGTAATGTGTTTTAAGAAATGTTACATTAGGTGTGTTTGAACTTGTTTGTCAAAGATTGTTTCTACAATTTCTATGAGTTAATCACAGGGATTTTTTGGATCAAGGCTGGTTGTGGGCTGGCTGGTTCAGTCAGCATTGCAAATAGTTCATTGTATATTTTTTTGTTAACAACCAGGTCGATATGAAGATGCAATTCAAGAGCATACGCAAGAAAGACACCTGAGTGAGGCCCTGAATGACAAAATAGGTGAAGCTATAGCTTGTCGTAAGATTGGTGAATGCCACTGCTCCCTTGGGCAATATACTGAAGCCCTCGAGCTTCAAAAGCGACACTTGAATCTTGCCAGGTACTTTACTACAGATTTGAAATAAGCCATCAAAATTCTATTTTAAATTTTAAATTAAATACATTTTGAAACATTTTAATTACATTTTTTTAAAATTCGCACTGTATATCCACAAAGCACATTCTTTTAGGAACCTTATATCTACATGCTGTATTTGTCTATCGCCACTAGGCTACTGAAAATAAAGTAAAAACAGGGCATGAAAGATGTTTTCAAATAATACATGATCTACCAGTTATATCTTATAGAATTACATGTAGTATTGTACTCTAAAACTTTAACATCTGAATTCTGTTGTTTTTTTTCTTTTTCTGCCTCATTTTGTTATTTACTGAATTGAAAATGTAATTTGTATATGTGATATTTACTTGTGATACTCACTTGTGATACTCACTTGTGATACTCACTTGTGATACTCACTTGTGATACTCACCTGTGATACTCACTTGTGATACTCACCTGTGATATTCACTTGTGATACTCACCTGTGATGCTCACCTGTGATGCTCACCTGTGATGCTCACCTGTGATGCTCACCTGTGATACTCACCTGTGATACTCACTTGTGATACTCACCTGTGATATTCACTTGTGATACTCACCTGTGATGCTCACCTGTGATGCTCACCTGTGATGCTCACCTGTGATGCTCACCTGTGATGCTCACCTGTGATGCTCACCTGTGATGCTCACCTGTGATACTCACCTGTGATGCTCACCTGTGATGCTCACCTGTGATACTCACCTGTGATGCTCACCTGTGATACTCACCTGTGATACTCACTTGTGATACTCACTTGTGATACTCACCTGTGATGCTCACCTGTGATGCTCACCTGTGATGCTCACCTGTGATACTCACCTGTGATGCTCACCTGTGATACTCACC
This sequence comes from Ampullaceana balthica, assembly GCA_944989445.1. NCBI lineage: Eukaryota > Metazoa > Mollusca > Gastropoda > Lymnaeidae > Ampullaceana > Ampullaceana balthica. Next base: position 355,565 of record CALYLW010000672.1, read on the forward strand.
TGTGATACTCACTTGTGATACTCACTTGTGATACTCACCTGTGATGCTCACCTGTGATGCTCACCTGTGATGCTTACCTGTGATGCTCACCTGTGATGCTTACCTGTGATGCTCACCTGTGATGCTCACCTGTGATGCTCACCTGTGATACTCACCTGTGATACTCATGCATGGTATACTCTCACTGACACCAACCAACAATTTTGGCATTCTGTAAAAATATCTTTGGTATATTTGTAACTTTGATTTAAAATATGATTCATTCTTTGAGTATGATTTTTTTTAAAAATATGCTTTTAATTATTGAAGGGAATGTGGTAACCACTTGGAAGAGCAGAGAGCCTGGGCAACTATAGGCCGCACTTATCTGTGTCAAACAGAGACCAGGAATGTACAGGAGTCTGCATCAGCCGGCAAGAGAGCTGAAAAGTCTTTTGTTAAGGCTCTTGAGATATGTGAACAAGTCAAAGAAGCTGTCAAACTTCAAGAGTACATGGCAATGAAAGGCAGACTTTATCTAAATCTCGGTTAGTGGCTACTTTAGTAGCAAGTTTTTTTTCTAGTTGTTTCAATGATGACCCCGATGTCTAATGTCTTCTGTTGAGACTTCAACACCAGCTATTACCACCATCCAAGGTAAACAAAAAATGACTCTTTCAATCATTGCATTTCTACCGACACAGATTTCTTGTTTGTCTGTGGGAAGAAAATTTTAATATATTTCGATTTACATAAATATTAAATAAACTAGATTGTAATGGGGCCCACTTTTTTAAAAAGCCTAATTAACGTGTCCTTGTTTGATAAATACGAAGTATTACTTTCTGAAATGTGCACAAAGTATTTTAATTATAATTAACAATCTTCTTTTTAAATCGTTCCCTTTTCCAACATTAAAATATAAGCTAAAACAATGATGTCATATAATATTTTATTTACAGCTCGTCTTTAATTTAAAGTTTAATTTATAATTATTTTGCACACCTTTTGATGCACAGCTTATATATATTAAATATAAGCTCAAACAATGATGACATATAATATTTTTTACAGTGTTAATCACCACACGATTTTTTAACTGCAATATACTGTTGTACATCGTTCCTCAGCGTTCCACAGTGAGGAAGTTAATGACTGGGGCTTTTATATTATTGATATTAAAGCCCCAAAATAAACTAAAGAAATGTGAAAATGTTGTATCTAATGTGTAACTAATGTTGTATCTAATGTGTAACTAATGTATCTAATGTGTAACTAATGTTGTATCTAATGTGTAACTAATGTATCTAATGTGTAACTAATGTTGTATCTAATGTGTAACTAATGTTGTATCTAATGTGTAACTAATGTTGTATCTAATGTGTAACTAATGTTGTATCTAATGTGTAACTAATGTTGTATCTAATGTGTAATTAATGTTGTATCTAATGTGTAATTAATGTTGTATCTAATGTGTAATTAATGTTGTATCTAATGTGTAATTAATGTTGTATCTAATGTGTGATTAATGTTGTATCTAATGTGTAACTAATGTTGTATCTAATGTGTAACTAATGTTGTATCTAATGTGTAACTAATGTTGTATCTAATGTGTAACTAATGTTGTATCTATGTGTAACTAATGTTGTATCTAATGTGTAACTAATGTTGTATCTAATGTGTAACTAATGTTGTATCTAATGTGTAATTAATGTTATATCTAATGTGTAATTAATGTTGTATCTAATGTGTAATTAATGTTGTATCTAATGTGTAATTAATGTTGTATCTAATGTGTAATTAATGTTGTATCTAATGTGTAACTAATGTTGTATCTAATGTGTAACTAATGTTGTATCTAATGTGTAACTAATGTTGTATCTAATGTGTAACTAATGTTGTATCTAATGTGGAATTAATGTTGTATCTAATGTGTAACTAATGTTGTATCTAATGTGTAATTAATGTTGTATCTAATGTGTAACTAATGTTGTATCTAATGTGTAACTAATGTTGTATCTAATGTGTAACTAATGTTGTATCTAATGTGTAACTAATGTTGTATCTAATGTGTAACTAATGTTGTATCTAATGTGTAATTAATGTTGTATCTAATGTGTAATTAATGTTGTATCTAATGTGTAATTAATGTTGTATCTAATTTGTAATTAATGTTGTATCTAATGTGTAATTAATGTTGTATCTAATGTGTAATTAATGTTGTATCTAATGTGTAACTAATGTTGTATCTAATGTGTAACTAATGTTGTATCTAATGTGTAACTAATGTTGTATCTAATGTGTAATTAATGTTGTATCTAATGTGTAACTAATGTTGTATCTAATGTGTAACTAATGTTGTATCTAATGTGTAATTAATGTTGTATCTAATGTGTAACTAATGTTGTATCTAATGTGTAACTAATGTTGTATCTAATGTGTAACTAATGTTGTATCTAATGTGTAATTTATGTTGTATCTAATGTGTAATTAATGTTGTATCTAATGTGTAACTAATGTTGTATCTAATGTGTAACTAATGTTGTATCTAATGTGTAACTAATGTTGTATCTAATGTGTAACTAATGTTGTATCTAATGTGTAACTAATGTGTAATTAATGTTGTATCTAATGTGTAACTAATGTTGTATCTAATGTGTAACTAATGTTGTATCTAATGTGTAACTAATGTTGTATCTAATGTGTAACTAATGTTGTATCTAATGTGTAATTAATGTTGTATCTAATGTGTAATTAATGTTGTATCTAATGTGTAACTAATGTTGTATCTAATGTGTAATTAATGTTGTATCTAATGTGTAACTAATGTTGTATCTAATGTGTAACTAATGTTGTATCTAATGTGTAATTAATGTTGTATCTAATGTGTAACTAATGTTGTATCTAATGTGTAATTAATGTTGTATCTAATGTGTAACTAATGTGTAACTAATGTTGTATCTAATGTGTAACTAATGTATCTAATGTGTAACTAATGTTGTATCTAATGTGTAACTAATGTTGTATCTAATGTGTAACTAATGTTGTATCTAATGTGTAATTAATGTTGTATCTAATGTGTAACTAATGTTGTATCTAATGTGTAATTAATGTTGTATCTAATGTGTAACTAATGTGTAACTAATGTTGTATCTAATGTGTAACTAATGTATCTAATGTGTAACTAATGTTGTATCTAATGTGTAACTAATGTTGTATCTAATGTGTAACTAATGTTGTATCTAATGTGTAACTAATGTATCTAATGTGTAACTAATGTTGTATCTAATATGTAACTAATGTTGTATCTAATGTGTAACTAATGTTGTATCTAATGTGTAACTAATGTTGTATCTAATGTGTAACTAATGTTGTATCTAATGTGTGACTAATTTTATGTCATCCCATTTGGTAGGACACGTATTTGATGCTCGAGGTGATGTCAAGGTCAGTGCTGACATGATGAAAAGGGCCATCACCATTGCACAGTAAGGATCATTCTTTGTTTTCTCAAAAGGGGAAGCTAAAATAGTGTGTTTGCATGATGCTGTCACCATACTGCAATATAACTTCTGATAAATCCAATAATAAATCTTGTGACAATGATGTCTAAAGATATATCTCCATCTGGTGTATGATAACAATATAAATAACTTGAGTGACATCCCCTTTTCTATGTTAAAACTTACCATGTGCTCTATGTTACAACTTACCATGTGCTCTATGTTACAACTTACCATGTGCTCTATGTTACAACTTACCATGTGCTCTATGTTACAACTTACCATGTGCTCTGGTGCAGGTTTCCTATCAAAAGTCAAGTCATGAATATGTTTTAAAACTATTGTTTACCCTAAGATAATTATATTGTAAAAGACATCAAGCATATTTCTCAAGCCAGCTGTAGTTTGGAAAGCACTGTGATACATTAAGCCAAAATGGATAAATCTAGACCAGGGGTTCCTAACCAGTGGTGCATGCATGAACCATTTAGAGAAAGAAAGAAAAAAAAAGAAAAACTGATAATCTGAAAATGGAAACCATAAGCAAGGCATGCCGCTTTAAAGGGCACCCATAAACAAACTTTTTGATAGGTAGATACTAGGGGTCTACCGATATGCCTTTTTGCCGATACCGATATTACCGATAAGAGTCCCTGATTGAATTTTTGTGCGCCCAGCTAGATTCCTACCCACAACTAGCCAAGAGGGACTCTTACACCACATGGGATCAACGTTGTGTTCGCACTGACAAGCTGATTGATTGGCCACACCCACCCTTTCCTTTCCTATTTAAGCTCTTACTTTTCTCTCCTTGCTTTATCTCTACTGGACTACTTGGATTTCACCGCAGCTAAGTGTTTTTTTTCTATTATTTCGTTTTATTCGTTTCATTTGTGTACTATTTGTCCGTTGAAGAAGGCTCTTTGCCGAAACGTTCGCTGTTGTGTTACGTCCTGTCAGGCCTACTAATACCCTGTTTTTATTTTATGCATTTACCTTTCAACTTCTAAGGAGCATAATGCACCGGATTGGTAGGAACGAACTTAAGGAAATTTTTTGGGATTTGAGAAGAAGAAAAAAGTGTCACCACAACATAATATAACATAAGTAGGGCTGTCAATATTGTTGAAAAGTGCTGCCCGGGTACCCGTACAAATTTAGAACGGGTACCTGGGTTACCCGATCGAAACATGGCATAATTATGACCGCTATACAATGCTACCTAGCCACCTTCCATGCACCTCATTTCACACAGTAACTACGCTGCCGACGTCTTGACATCGAGCAATTTTGGACGATTTTTTACCCCCCCCCCTCCATCACAGGTTGTCACAAAAACTTAGAGCCCCTCCAGTATGACGTCACAAAGCTTTGCCCCCCCCCCATAAAAGCCATACTTCCTTTTTGAAAATGAGCGTGTGTCAAATAACTTTATTGTCATTTAATTATGTATTTAATGTGAAGTTGAACTCTAAACATCGCTACATGCTTAAATCCATATAAAACGTCATTAAATAAATTGTAAGCAATCAAATATTTCAGTGGAACTTTTATTTCAAGGTGCGCGTTTTGATGTGACGTCACATTTATTCTTAAACACATCACTCCCCCTCGTCACAAATGTGTGACCCCCCCTCCCCTAGGTGCGTGACGTCATTTATGGACGGGACCTTATCCACCTTACACTGTTAGTAACTAATTTATTGACTTTAAAAACTTAAAAATTTTGGTGTATTATTAAAATCAGTTTTTGGGCAAGGCACACACTGTAATGAATACACGAAACAATCGAATGGGGGGGGGGTAGATAAACAACATCGGCAATCGTAAACCCAATGTCAAAATACATTGTGGTTTGTCGAGACCGTATTGTATTTATTGTATTTCCCGTTGACAGATAGTTCTCCTTACATGTATTTCACAGCATTTCTTTGAAAAAAAAAGTTCATTTGATAAATTGTTTCGCGAGCCGTAAATTAAACACAAAAAGCCGCATGCGAGCCGAATTTAGGTTAATATAGACATTGAAGCCACATTTTCACGGGTACCCGGGCAGAATTTCACTACTCGGGTAATCTCATGGCGTCCCGGGTATCCGTTGACATGCCTAATTATAAGATAATATAACATTATAAGATAATATAACATAAGATAATATAACAATATAAGATAATATAACATTATAAGATAATATAACATGTTTAATTTCATTTCAGAAAATTTAAGTTGGAAGATGAGCTGTACATGTGTAATGTAGGTCTGGCCACCATGTATCAGAAGAGCGGTCAGTACAGTCAGGCCCTTAGATTCTTAGAAGTTGCTCTCAGATTAGCAGATAAACTGCGTGATAAAGTGAGAGAAAGGGAGCTGTTTGTTCAGAAGGCCAAGGTGGGACTTAAGAATGATGTCTCTGTACAAGTTATAGTACTTACATGTAGAATAATACTTTAAAAAGTAGGGGTCTACTGATATGCATTTTTGCCGATACCGATATTACCGATATTTTTTGTGCCGATATGAGTATTTGTTGGGACAAAAACCAGCGGTCTTATTTAATGACGTCATTCTTAAATTTATCACTCCTAATTATTTATATAATATATTAGGGGTCTACCGATATGCATTTTTGCCGATATTACCGATATATTTTTCCGATATGAGTATTTGTTAGGACAAAACAAAAAAACAAACAGCGGTCATATTTGATGACATCATTCTTAAATTTATCACTCGTAATTATTTATATTTTATAATTTAGGGGTCTACACTCTACCGATAGCCAGTTATGCCGATATTACCGGTTTATTTATTTATTTTCCGAAACGAAGTTTCTGATGTGTTTACAAGTTCCAGATCATGACCTACATAGGACTCATAACAAAACGAACCGTCCTTTATGAAAATGTACAAGCATATTAGGTACTCCTTTTGAAACTTCAACTTTTGACTCATAATTATTAATTCTAACCAATAGTTTAATGGCTTTTGCACACAGCCACCTTTTATGAATGAAACAATGAGAACAAAGCAATAGTAATAGAATGAAATGAGGTTGAAGTATGAATGGTTGCCAATGACAACAAGTCTGCACATTTTGTTATTCCATACGAAACGAAATGTTTTAGACATCTGCGATTCTACGAGCATCTTTGCTATTAGAGCAATTACGTGAACATAATGTTTACATGTTATCCATTTATTAGAGCAATTACGGTATACTTGGCATCGGCACTATTTACACAGTATTTCCGAGCATACGAAAATCGGCCGATACCTAAAAAATATCACAGCACATGGCACACTGTATCGTGGCTGTAGATATTAATACTAGGACTCTTTTGGCTATTTCAATACCGGTATCGGGGTGGATATATTAATATGTCGAGATATTGTAAATCTAAATGATAGTTGTTTTTTGTTGTTGTTTTTTTTGTCAAAATATCACTTATTATGAAATATCGGTGACGTTAATATCGGGACCGTTACATGCTACCGATACCGATATTGCCGATATCCTGATATCGGTAGACCCCTATTAAAAAGTATAGTATTTCTTTCCCAGAAACACTGTAAAAAGATTTAGATCAAATATATATACTGGTGAAATAGAGGAGAGCTCAATTTCTAGCAGTGATTCCAAGAGGAGAGCTCAATTTCTAGCAGTGATTCCAAGAGAAGAGCTCAATTTCTAGCAGTGATTCCAAGAGAAAGCTCAATTTCCAGCAGTGATTCCAAGAGGAGAGCTCAATTTCCAGCAGTAATTCCAAGAGGAGAGCTCAATTTCTAGCAGTGATTCCAAGAGAAGAGCTCAATTTCTAGCAGTGATTCCAAGAGAGCTCTTAAAGCTTTACACTCTCACCGAGGAGGGCTACAGAAACCTATTTAAAAAGAGCAAGCCCCAAGCTACAGAAACCTATTTAAAAAGAGCAAGCCCCAAGCTACAGAAACCTATTTAAAAAGAGCAAGCCCCGAGCAGATGAGTCGCCATCTAGTTTTATAGGAAGAATCAAGGGTTATTTGTTGAAATGGATCGAATTGTCACATATTGACAAAACATTTGACGGTCTTAACTTAAAGAACTAATAGTGAAAGAACAATTCATGGACGTGTGTCCCGAAGATTCGGCGATTCAACTAAGGGAGCGAAGCATTGACAGCCTAGAAGAAGTTGACAGAGTGGCTGAATTATTCCTGGAGGCAAGGAATAGAAGCTTCAATCACGGCCCTGGTGCAACACAAAATGGGGCGTGAGAACGGCGGAGAGCTAAGCTGAGGTTTTACAAATGTGACGGGATTGGTCACATTGCCCGTAATTGTGCCACTGAGGAACAGGAAGGGAACACTCCTAGACGTCCACAGCTGAATCACATTTCAGTGATGGAGAATGATGTCTTATCCCGTGCTGTATACATTCCGGTTAAAGTGTGTGGTGATAAAATGGAATTTCTGGTGGATACAGGAGCGGCGGTAACTGTTATTTAGAGAAAACGATTTTTCGAGATCCCGCAAGCAACGCCCCAAAATTCACAAATGGGACCATGTGAACCTACAGACCGCAAATGGAGCACCTCTCAAGCTATGTGGGGTGAGTCAATTAAAATTGAAGATTGGTAACAAGTTTTATCCTTGGACCGTGTACGTTGCTGAGATAGCCGAGGAAGGATACCTTGGTCTTGACTTTTTGTGTCAATTAAATTTATCCTTCTCAATCAGCCATGGCCTGACTTTGGGTAACAACAAAGTTTAAGTGGAGCATAAAGGAAAAGGATTTAGTTGTGAACCTTATTAAATGAACTCCAATGCTTGTGGGTCCAGTGTTGCTAATGGGGCGAAAAATATCCAGTCAGCAGTGTCTACCCGCGTGGGGGTGCACGAAGTGAGAATGAACAATTGACAGAGTTTAAGTCTGAGCCAAGTGCCGGGAGCTACTCCCCGCCAGGGTAATGCTATGGTGCCATTACCCAGCCCCTCGCCGGTACCTAGGATAACGAAGATGGATAATACGGGCCTGCCAACCCTCCCGATTTTATCGGAATTATACGGATATTTTACCCATGCTTACAAAATTCCGATAAGACCCTTAATCTTCAGATTTTCCGGAAAAAAAAATTCACCCTTTCGAAAATGAAAATGCCACTTCCTAGGTTTTTTCCTGCACTTCCGTTATCCAAGCGAACCGCCATCTGTATTTCTTCGTTGGCCATCCAATCGTACATTATTCCTTTTACCAGCCTAATAAAAATTTTAAAATTCATCCGCTCTGTGACTTTAAAAAAAAATGGATACATTTTTAGGAAAGCTGCTAAAAACGCGTTTCCGATGACTTGGCTTCAGAGTGTTAGTACTAGTACCAGTCTAACTAAACAAATAAAGAAAATACGTCATTCGGACATTTGTTTTCGAAACAGTATGAGTATTTGGGAAAAAAATTTCCAATGCCCGTCTTTTTAATGCCAGAGTCAAAGAAATGAAACAAGGGCTTAAACTCTTTCGAAAGTTTCCAACTAAAAACTAATATTTAACTGAAAGAAAAGCTATCTTCAATTGACCAAAGAACTGTTGGACAACTTCAAAAAGGCCACTAGGGAAATGCTGGAAAGCTGAACTCTATGCAGCCTCTGTTCATATGTGAAAAACATGGTTATTCTCTTGTGTATCGGAATGTGATGTCAACATTTCCAGTATTCTGTGGTGTTCTTTAGACACTTAGAATTAAAAGATAATAGATTTAACTCATTGCTTTATATTTATTTAGTATCTAGTTCTTAAACCAGCGCGTGGGGTGCGGCGACGCCGCGCGTGGATCCCTCTACAGATTTTTTTCTTGGCAGGTCTGATAATACGTCCATTAAGTCGGTGCTTCTCAAAGTGGTGGTCCGCGGACCGGTGCCAGTCTGTGGGCCATCCGCTGCCGGTCCACAGATGTTCTCAAAAAAGGGACAGAAAAGATTGTCCAGTGCAGGGAAAATAGTGCACCGGTCCCTGGTGCAATGGAAAAAATTCCTGCCGGTCCGCCATTCTAAAAAGTTTGAGGACTGTATTAAGGGGTGTAAATTCAAATGACTTGCTAGAGTCGAGACAGGGGCGACAATGCCACAGGAGCGGGAGAAAGGTGACGTCACAAGAGCAGCAACCCGCGCATTCAAAGTCGGCGACAAAGTTGAATTGTCCGACTCCGTCAACCAAGCGTGTCTGGAAAACAAAAATTGTCGTCATAATCAGTTCGTTATCAGCAGGAAATTCAGTGACAATTTGTTCAAAATCAGAGGAGAAGGACAGACTATGAAAATCATTCATCTTGAAGGACATGTCAAATGAACACTGAAATTACACTAACTTTTAGTCAATAGTAGTGTTTCGAAATGAAAAAAAATTGTTTCATTTTCAAATGCTTTGTACATGATTTTGCCAATATCTGAAATGTTATCATTGTTTAGGACAACTTGAGGGTAGACGTCCATGGAATGTTTCAAGTTGGAAAAGGGAATTCTAGTATAAGTAAATTTGGTCATTCGAGATGATGGAAATGGGGGGCATATGTCACGAATGACCAATTTTCCCCTATAACTTGTGAGCTAAGCTTGTGTCGTGTTAGTGTTGCTGGCTAGTCGAAGCAAAAGCGTGAAAAGGAGAGTTTTTGTGGTTAACGTGTGTGGAATGTGTGTAGAAGGTCGGAGAGTAGAGGTTGAGAGTGTGTTGTAGCAAGGAGTTGGGTGATTAAAGTTTGTTTTTTGTTAGCAGTGTTCAATTATTTCTTGTGTAATTGGAATTTATGAATCTTGGAGCAAGCGGTCCAGAGATAAATACGAAGACACTTGTGACACAAGCAAGTAATCTATTTAAATATATGAATCCCCCCCCCCACCCTCTAGATGCCATCACTCACATATTTCCAGCCCCAAACATCATTAGTCATACCTCTCTAAATGGAAGAATTAGTATACCAATACCAATATTAAAATTACCTTCATGCAAAAGAAAATATTTCACACCAAATAACGGTGTGGAATTTTAAGATTCTCATTTAATGAAGATATGAAGAGTTTACCCTTACTTTCAATATGACATGTTACCAAAAGTATTATTTATTTTGACATGGAGTCGCCCCCCCCCCTCGGTCTTACTCTCACATTTGGTTTGTCCAGGTTCATGTTTGTGTTTGTGATTTCCTGGCCGCCAAGCACTGCCTCAAAAAAGCTCACAAGATAAAAGTTGATTCAGATGTCAGTGAAAGGGACTTGATCAATATTTTTGGCAATGGTAGGCTCAAGTAATGATTACTATAGATGGTTTCATTTTACTGTATTTGCTAACATATCATTTATTTAAACAAATGGCTGAGTTCTGCCTCGAAGCAACACTAAGTTGGTTGTAGGAGAGAACAATGGCTGAGGCACCAGTGGAAATACAATGTCAGGGGACAAGGGGATGTGGGTAGCTACATGGAAGTGTATGTGATGGTCATTTTATGTTTACTGGTCCTTGATTGTTATTTTTATTACATGAATGCGTTAACTTGATCCTCTTGACTTTGTTGGAAGATGTGATATTGTTGCAAGATGTGATATTGTTGCTGAAACTAAGACTAACCTGACTTAGAATTAATGACAGCTTTCTCATTTTCCTTAAAGCTTCTGTGCTGTCAATTCATTCCTGTCATAATTCATTTGTGTAAAGGTCAGATCATGACTCTAGGTCAGTGCTGTCCAACCCGTGGCCATGCGGACCTGTCTAAAATTGCCCGCCAAATCTTGGTACGATTATTCTTCTTTTTTATTAAAAAAAACAACAAACCTTGAGTGATTCAGTATTTTTGATAGTATATTAGAGACTACGTGAGAAATGTGGCATTTTTAATAAGACAGGGTGGGGTTCCACAAAAGATGTTGGTGGTTTGATAGAATTAAGTTCAGGGCGTGCCAAGTAAACAATGGTGAAACTTGGGATTACCTGAAATCCGATACGGCCAGATACAGCAATCCTGAAATTCTTTCTGTTGCTTTGGTCAGGGGTGGCTCAAGGGATTTGATTTGTAGCTACCTGGTCATCGTAAGAATGCCAGTGTCTCCCAGGATTGGTTTTGATTACATTGATCAGCTACTACTGCAAGTTAAGGTCTGTTCTGGAAGGAATGTTAATAAAAGAACAAGGATAATCAAAATGACACATTGGGCATCATATGGTTATATGATATTCCCAGGTCACTGCAGAGGAATGTGAACAAGTTGAAATAAACATGCCTGGGTTTTGGGGAATAACTGTCCATCCAGTATTTTTAAAAGGAAATAGACCAGTAACAGGTAATTATTTCAAGAGTGTGACCCATTCTGGGAGTAGAAACCAGAATAAAAGCTGTGTTTGTGGCTTGTGGTATCAGATTAATTCACTTATGAAGAAATTCTGAGAGATAACAGGAACGATTTTTGAAACGACATTTGTTTCTAAAAAGAGAACGCCAATATGGCGAGTAGGAAACGACAAGTTACAGAAGAGAATCGTACTTCTAACTCTTCGTGGGAACTCGAATTTTTGTTTTCTCTGTTTAATGAAATGCCAGTGTGTTTGATTTGTCAAGCTACTATTTCTGTTATCAAAAAGGCAAATCTGCAGAGACACCACAAGTTAGTGCATGCCGATTTTTTTAATGAATATCCGAAAGACAAAGTTAGTTCTTTAAAGAAGAATTTAAATGGCCAACAAAATGTTTTCCGCCGGATTTTGAGTTCAAGTGATTGTGCTACAGAAGCGTCTTTTAAAATTAGCTGGCTGTTAGCAAAGAAACAAAAATCGTATCTGGATGGTGAAACGGTTCAACTGTGTTTTCAAGAATGTGCTGATTCATTATTTTCTGCGTTTAAAAACAAGGAAGAAATAAAGAAACAAATATCTCATCTTCAGCTGTCCCACCAGACTGTTGCAAAGCGTGTTGAAAGTATGTCCAGGAATATATTGGAGCAGTTGCTTACGGATTTAAAAAAGCTTCTGGCATTGGATGAATCCTGTGATATCACTGACACTGTCCAACTTATAGTTTGGCAGACATTTAAAGAAGAATTACTGACAATAATTCCATTAAAAAATACAACCCGTGGTGAGGATGTATATAAAGCACTGAAGGAATTTCTATTAAAGAACAACATGGATTTGAGGAAGCTGATTTCTGTTACAACAGATGGTGCTCCAGCAATGATAGGAAGGAAAGTTGGACTCATTGGTTTGCTGATGGCTGACAATGATTTTCTAGACATTCAATCTTAACATTGTATAATTCACCAGCAATCTCTTTCCTCAAAGTTGAAGGATGACAAATTGCAAAATGTTGTGGTGAAAAGTGTTAATTTTATTCGAGCTGATCCATTAAATCACGGGCAGTTTAAGACTTTGTTAGAATAGTATGATAACAATTTTGGGGATTTTTTTCTTCATACTGATGCTCGTTGGCTGGGCAAAGGAAAAGTTCTGTCACCTTTCACGATTTTGGAACCTAATTGACGAAGTAAAACTCTTTCTCAGGTCTAAAAAGAAGGAAGATTTGTTAAATTATATAGAACTACCAGATTTTTTTTGTAAAATTAGCATTTCTAACCGACATCACGGATCACCTGAATAAATTAAATTAAAAATTGCAAGGACGTTTTCAAATCTTACCAACGCTGATGAGAGACATCAGTAATTTTGAATCCAAGCTCGATTTTTTTCATCACCCAACTAAAACAGTCAAATTTTACTCACCGCCAAGGCTGCTCAACAACTTCCATAGCTTGTTACAATTAAGCGATTCTATCTTTTATTAGAAAAGTTGAAGCTTGATTTCACAGATCTATTTAAAGATATTCAAAATCTTACACCTGGTTTGCTTTTTGTAGAAAATCCTTTTACTAGTGATGTCTCTAATATAGCCTCAAAAATGACATTATTAGTAGCAGACGAAGGTGCAGTGCAGCTTGAAATCATCTAGATTCAGCATAACACGCCGCTTCGTGACAAACATACGAATTCATCACCAGCTGAATTCTGGATGACGTATGTTTCTGCAGACGAATTTCCGCAACCATCAAAAAGTTGTAGAAAATATTAACTATGTTTGGGAGTACCTATGTCTGTGAAGCTGGATTCTCCATTGTGTATAATATAAAATCTAAAAAACGAAACGCTTTGACTGATGAGCACTTGGAAAACTTAATAAGAGCAGCAGTTACAGAATACGAACCCCAAATTAAGAAAATTTCAAGTACAGTTCAAAGCCAAATATCACATTAGAGATGTGTTACAGTTTTTATTAAAGTTATTTTTCGTATTGATGAGGAGACTAAGTTACATAAGGTAGGAAATATTTATAAATTTGATAATTTTCTTAAGATGTTAATTGCGGCCCCCTGCGTCATAGGGAGAAAAAAATTTGGCCCACGGGGTCAAAAAGGTTGGACAGCACTGCTCTAGATAGTCATTTAAAAAAGATAACCCACATTATGTTCCCAGACTTAAGCCTGGGGCTCCTAGAGTTTACTCAGACTCAGTCATTAAATTTATTTCTACATTAAAAAGTTAATGTCTGATTCTGAAATTTTTCAGTAAATAAAATGCAAGAAGCAATGCAGGATCTTGAAAAAGAAGGAAGTGAAATGAAAGTAGCCAAACTTCATGAAGTTATTGCTGACAGTTCTGCTGAATTAGGAAATTACAAAGAAGCCATAGAAAATTATCTGAAAGTGGTAGGTTACAAATTTGGAAGGGATTTCAGAAATAGTCTGAATAGGAATTTTATGGTATTTTAAAAATATACATTTGAGGATAAACACATTTTGACAATGATCCATCTTCAATTCTTTACTTGAAAATTATTTGTACTGAAATTTATAGATTCATACAAAAATTATGATGATTAATCAAATAAACTTTTTGAAAAATGAACAAGAATGGGAGCTAATCATTTTATTATCCCCCCCCCCATAAAGGTTGTTAAGATTACAGATCTTATATATTAAACTATTCCAGTCATCTCTAGACTGTCCTGCCATAATGGTTGTTAAGATTACAGATCTTATATATTGAACAATTCCAGTCATCTCTAGACTGTCCACTTTTCTTGACTTGACAGCTAGAGCACGGTGGCCTGATGTCCAGTGAGGAGAAAGCTGCTATCTATGTGTCCCTGGCTCAAACCTATTCAGACATCCAGCAGTATGACAATGCCATCCTGTATTTTAGACAAGAACTGGACGAGAGAAAGGATCACCCAGAACAGGTAATGTATATTGATCTGCTGTTTGATTGATTTTTATTTAGTTACAATTGAGGCAGGAAACTTATGTAAACATAAATAAAATGTTTTTTCTTCAAAATATATAAATAAATATGAAGGATGTAAATCATTTATAATGTTGTCTGGTCTGCATCGCTGTATTGCTTCTTTAATCTGTCTCACATTATATACATACCATCAGTTCTTAGTCAGATTGTCAGGTCTGTATGGCTGTATTGCTTCTTTAATCTGTCTCACATTATATACATACCATCAGTTCTTAGTCAGATTGTCAGGTCTACATCGCTGTATTGCTTCTTTAATCTGTCTCACATTATATACATACCATCAGTTCTTAGTCAGATTGTCAGGTCTGTATGGCTGTATTGCTTCTTTAATCTGTCTCACATTATATACATACCATCAGTTCTTAGTCAGATTGTCAGGTCTACATCGCTGTATTGCTTCTTTAATCTGTCTCACATTATATACATACCATCAGTTCTTAGTCAGATTGCATACTTAAAAAAGAAATGATGCAAATTATTTAAGTTATAATTTATTTAGATTTCCATGGTGAGTTTTGAATGTTTTTGTTAATAAATTTCAGTCGTGTCGCACATTATTAAACATTGCTGAGATAGAGGAGTTACAGGGATCAAAGTATGCCGTAGTTTGTAACATTTACATGTCAGCATTTCAAGCTGCTAAAAAGGCCAAACACCCACAACTGCAGGTAAAGTTAAAGATAATGCAATAGACTGGAGCTAATGTTACATCCAATGCTTGAATCTGTGTTTAGGTATCTCAGTGGCCAGTATCCTTGTGTTGTTATGTATGTAGTTTGCCCAATATTCAGTTTTATATTACCCAATGTCCTTGTGTTGTTATGTATGTAGTTTGCCCAATATTCAGTTTTATATTACTGTGTCCTTGTGTTGTTATGTATGTAGTTTGCCCAATATTCAGTTTTATATTACTGTGTGGTCTTGTGTTGTTATGTATGTAGTTTGCCCAATATTCAGTTTTATATTACTGTGTCCTTGTGTTGTTATGTATGTAGTTTGCCCAATATTCAGTTTTATATTACTGTGTCCTTGTGTTGTTATGTATGTAGTTTGCCCAATATTCAGTTTTATATTACTGTGTCCTTGTGTTGTTATGTATGTAGTTTGCCCAATATTCAGTTTTATATTACCCAATGTCCTTGTGTTGTTATGTATGTAGTTTGCCCAATATTCAGTTTTATATTACTGTGTCCTTGTGTTGTTATGTATGTAGTTTGCCCAATATTCAGTTTTATATTACTGTGTCCTTGTGTTGTTATGTATGTAGTTTGCCCAATATTCAGTTTTATATTACCCAATGTCCTTGTGTTGTTATGTATGTAGTTTGCCCAATATTCAGTTTTATATTACTGTGTCCTTGTGTTGTTATGTATGTAGTTTGCCCAATATTCAGTTTAATCAAATCTTGTTCTCTGCGAGATGAGTTGAAAGCTTGTTCATTATTATATTCGCTGCCTACTATTGTTTGTTCATTATTATATTCGCTGCCTACAATTGTTTGTTCATTATTATATTTGCTGCCTACAATTGCTTGTTCATTATTATATTCGCTGCCTACAATTGCTTGTTCATTATTATATTTGCTGCCTACAATTGTTTGTTCATTATTATATTTGCTGCCTACAATTGCTTGTTCATTATTATATTTGCTGCCTACAATTGTTTGTTCATTATTATATTTGCTGCCTACAATTGTTTGTTCATTATTATATTTGCTGCCTACAATTGTTTGTTCATTATTATATTTGCTGCCTACAATTGCTTGTTCATTATTATATTTGCTGCCTACAATTGTTTGTTCATTATTATATTTGCTGCCTACAATTGTTTGTTCATTATTATATTTGCTGCCTACAATTGCTTGTTCATTATTATATTTGCTGCCTACAATTCACAAAGCAGTCAATCATGGGTGCGTTATTGTCCTCACACTCTCTTCCCCTATATAACTTACCTCAGAATTCCAATTATAATAATTTGTTTCTCGCGAATTGAGCTCAATAAATGTACAGTTACTGAGTCCAATAAAACTATAGACATCTAATCTCAATAAATGTACAGTTACTGAGTCCAATAAAACTAGAGACATCTAATCTCTATAAATGTACAGTTACTGAGTCCAATAAAACTAGAGACATCTATTCTCAATAAATGTACAGTTACTGAGTCCAATAAAACTATAGGCATCTAATCTCAATAAATGTACAGTTACTGAGTCCAATAAAACTAGAGACATCTAATCTCAATAAATGTACAGTTACTGAGTCCAATAAAACTATAGACATCTAATCTCAATAAATGTACAGTTACTGAGTCCAATAAAACTATAGACATCTAATCTCAATAAATGTACAGTTACTGAGTCCAATAAAACTATAGACATCTAATCTCAATAAATGTACAGTTACTGAGTCCAATAAAACTAGAGACATCTAAGCTCAATAAATGTACAGTTACTGAGTCCAATAAAACTAGAGACATCTAATCTCAATAAATGTACAGTTACTGAGTCCAATAAAACTATAGACATCTAATCTCAATAAATGTACAGTTACTGAGTCCAATAAAACTAGAGACATCTAATTAAACATTATTTCAATGACACTGATTTGATCATTTCATTTTTGTGAGTTTTAATTACACATTTTCTCAGATACAAACACTCAAGTCATTGCTTTACATTTCCTCAGATACAAACACTCAAGTCATTGACTTACATTTCCTCAGATACAAACACTCAAGTCATTGACTTACATTTCCTCAGATACAAACACTCAAGTCATTGACTTACATTTCCTCAGATACAAACACTCAAGTCATTGACTTACATTTCTTCAGATACAAACACTCAAGTCATTGACTTACATTTCCTCAGATACAAACACTCAAGTCATTGACTTACATTTCTTCAGATACAAACACTCAAGTCATTGACTTACAATTCCTCAGATACAAGCACTAAAGTCTTTTTCTTACATTTCCTCAGATACAAACCTTCAAGTCATTGACTTACATTTCCTCAGATACAAACACTCAAGTCATTGACTTACATTTCCTCAGATACAAACACTCAAGTCATTGACTTACATTTCCTCAGATACAAACACTCAAGTCATTGACTTACATTTCTTCAGATACAAACACTCAAGTCATTGACTTACATTTCCTCAGATACAAACACTCAAGTCATTGACTTACATTTCCTCAGATACAAACACTCAAGTCATTGACTTACAATTCTTCAGATACAAACACTCAAGTCATTGACTTACAATTCCTCAGATACAAGCACTAAAGTCTTTTTCTTACATTTCCTCAGATACAAACCCTCAAGTCATTGACTTTACTACAGAAGCTTTGTAAACAAACTGCTCATCAACAAGAGACAGAGAAAAAACTAAATGCTCTCATGACAAAGTATGGAATGACTTGTTCACCAGACACTCCAGTCAGTGATGAAGCAGAGGATCATACAAGCAAAGATGATGAGGAAGGCAATCTAAGTCTCTCTGATCTCACTGTCTCTGGTAGGCAATCTAAGTCTCTCTGATCTCACTGTCTCTGGTAGGCAATCTAAGTCTCTCTGATCTCACTGTCTCTGGTAGGCAATCTAAGTCTCTCTGATCTCACTGTCTCTGGTAGGCAATCTAAGTCTCTCTGATCTCACTGTCTCTGGTAGGCAATCTAAGTCTCTGATCTCACTGTCTCTGGTAATAAATCCAATTTAATTTACTGCAAATTCTTTTGAGAAGAAGATAAATATTACTGGTTGATTCAATGCTGTTGTTTTATCAGTATCAAAGTGCTTTATAATAATGTCAATGTCTCTGTGATATATCAACCAATAAAGTTCCATTGTCTATGTGATATGTCAACCAATAAAGTTCCATTGTCTCTGTGATATGTCAACCAATAAAGTTCCATTGTCTCTGTGATATATCAACCAATAAAGTTCCATCGTACCATATACCATACCGTAACATTTACCATACGGTACCATATACCATACTGTACAATATACATACCGTACCATTTGCAATACAGTTACACATACCAAACCACATACCGTACCATATACCATACCGTAACATTTACCATACAGTACCATATAACATACTGTAAAATATACAATACCGTAACATTTACCATATAAAGTTCCATTGTCTCTGTGATATATCAACCAATAAAGTTCCATTGTCTCTGTGATATGTCAACCAATAAAGTTCCATTGTCTCTGTGATATTTCAACCAATAAGGTTCCATTGTCTCTGTGATATATCAACCAATAAAGTTCCATTGTCTCTGTGATATGTCAACCAATAAAGTTCCATTGTCTCTGTGATATATCAACCAATAAAGTTCCATTGTCTGTGATATGTCAGCCAATAAAGTTCCATTGTCTCTGTGATATATCAACCAATAAAGTTCCATTGTCTGTGATATGTCATCCAATAAAGTTCCATTGTCTCTGTGATATATCAACCAATAAAGTTCCATTGTCTCTGTGATATGTCAACCAATAAAGTTCCATTGTCTCTGTGATATATCAACCAATAAAGTTCCATTGTCTCTGTGATATATCAACCAATAAAGTTCCATTGTCTCTGTGATATATCAACCAATAAAGTTCCATTGTCTGTGATATGTCATCCAATAAAGTTCCATTGTCTCTGTGATATATCAACCAATAAAGTTCCATTGTCTCTGTGATATTTCAACCAATAAAGTTCCATTGTCTGTGATATGTCATCCAATAAAGTTCCATTGTCTCTGTGATATATCAACCAATAAAGTTCCATTGTCTCTGTGATATGTCAACCAATAAAGTTCCATTGTCTCTGTGATATGTCAACCAATAAAGTTCCATTGTCTCTGTGATACATCCACCAATAAAGTTCCATTATGTTTCACAGAAGAATCAGATGGTGATCAGGTCAACTTGGAAGCTGCTGTGTCCAGTCGTAAGAAATCCAAACTGGCAAGAGTGAGTTGTTTCTACACCATAGGGGCCATCCATATATTACGTACGCACAAAATTCGTATTTTAGTACCCTCCCCCTGTTGCATCCCGTACATTTTTGGACCCCCCTCCCATGCGTACGTACAAATTTGCGCCCCACCTTTTGAAAAATAAAATAAGCCTGAGTCAGAAGATATTGGTTTTACTCTTTGAAGCTGCTCATAAATGACGTCAAACGCCTAAAAGGGGGGGTTAGGAGGAGGTCGCGCATTTAGGGGGAAGGTGTGTTTAAATAATGTAGCACATCAAAATACGCACTAAAATATTTGAAAATGAGGGAAAAAATTTTCGGGGGGGGGGTGGGTCAAAGCTTTGGGACCGTCCATTAATGACGTCCCGCGATTATGGCCGATTTTCACCCCCACGACACACGTCTTCACTAAATGTTAGACCCCCCCCCCTCTTTTCCAATATTACGTCACAAAAATGCCCCTTCCCCCCCAAAAAAACCATTTTTTAAATTTGAAAATTGGCATGTTTCAAATCACTTTTGTCGTTTAAGTATGTATTTAGTGTAAGGCTGCACTTTAATATCGTAACACGCGCGAATCCCATGTAAAACGTTATTAAATAAATTGTAAACAGACAAATTTTTAAGTACAACTTTTATTTTAAGTTACTCGTTTTGATGTGAGGTGACATTTCTCATACTTTGTCTTTTTTCTTGACTTTTAATTTGTATTGCTGCAAATACATCGTGTCTCTTATCCATTTCCACATTCGGATGAGAGTCTTTGAATGTTCGTAATGCATTTGTAAGCTCTGCTTGAGTACGAACTTTTTTATCAGTTAAATATGTGAATAGAGTTGGTGTTGCATTCTCTAAAAACTTGTCAATTAACACCATGTCTAGTATGGCCTTTGGATTGCTTGTATCTATTGCTGTAAGTTCCAGCCATTTTGTTAATTTAATTTGTGCTTCATGCACTGTGATCTGTGGATCTTTGTCCATCTTGATTCTCATTTCATGAAATTCTTTTCTATAATCATTTTCTGACTTTCCGAAATGACATAGGAGTGCCTTTTTGACATTTTTATATATGCCTTTGTCTTCTTTGGCTATACTGTTGTAAGCTTCAAATGCTTCTCCAGTTAGTTGAGTCATCAATTGCGCTGGCCAATCTTCTTCATTATAACCTTTCATAAACATTATGGATTCAAAATAATCCAGATACACATCCATTTTTTCTTTCTGGCTATCATATTTTCTAACTTTGATAGTGTCTTTCGGTGCTGACCTTCTATTTTTGTCATTACCAGGATTGTGGCCTCTACTCTCTAGCTCAATTTGTAGTTTTAAGTTGTCATTTTTAATTTGTTCAAGTTCTCTTCTTGCAGATCTTTCCTCTTTCAATAATTTGTCTTTGTCTCTCTTTTTCATCAGCCTCTTTTTGCTTTTGCCTCTCTTTTTCTTCAGCAATTCTTTGATTCTCTTTTTCTTCAGCTTTTCTTAGCTTTTCTTCTTCTTTAGCAATTCTTTGCTTTTCTTTTTCTTCAGCTATTCTTAGCTTCTCTTTTTCTTCAGCTATTTTTACTTTTTCTTCAATGAAATCTTTCATTTCTTTTCCACTTAGTCCGATCTCTTTAGCTATGGCAGTGAATTCTTTGTAGTAATCCATGTCTTGTTATATGGAATAATATGAGTCAAGCAATACGGTCAGGAATGTAGGTATCTATTTGTTAAGTTAAAAATTTTCCAAATGAAAAAATCTTGATTTCCAAATGTTAAGTCCAAATAAGTGACACGTCTAAACCATGCAATTTAGTTTTGACAGGATGAGACAACAAAAGAATCCTCACACGGGATCTTTAGTATACTTTATATATACGCTCCCTCAGATTGACAAAACACATCCAATGGTCCAATCGTTTTGAATAAAAGTCACTTGGTTAAATTTTCGAGTAGTTTTTAAACAATTTAGTTCACTCCATTGATCCAAAATTGCAATTATCAAACTCTTCACACAATGAATGGATAAAAATTCTGTTCCTTTATTTATAATTCACACTGACACAGTTGTTAATAGTCCATAGCCTTCCAAGTTCCAGGTTATGTTTACAAATATTTCCTGGAATCAACTAGCAGTGAGCTTGTTGACGTCACTACCTATATATGTTCACCGTGTGTCACCATACAGTAAGCCTACACGACCCAGATTCCAGCACTGTGTAGTATACTGTAGTACACTTGTACTGTCGTCGACTGTAAGGTAGAACCAACCAGTTGACCTAGTTTTAAACACTGCACGCCGTGATCATGTGCGTTTATGCCGCCATCTTGAAATATTCTTGTATTTTCATTGAACCACAAGAGTTTACTCACAGCTTCTTACGAACTTGAATATTCACAAAATATGATAGCTGCTAATATTTCTTCTTTTAATGAATACTTTCCTTTTTGAAATATCCAATACTTGTCACTTCCACGAAACCTCCTTTATCAAACTTCGTTTTTTCTTCTGACACCAATGTCACTGTGACTGGTTATACTTATTTATATGTGACTTGTAGGCGTTCTCTCAATACATAATCTTGTACACAATAATCCACTGAAGAACTTGTTTCAATAAAACAACTTTAATCTGTATACTATGTACATAACATATGATTTGAGGTTATACAACGTGGAAATCTTGAGGCACACACACATTCCGCCCTTCCCTTACGGAAGTTATCTGACAACTGATTACCCAACCTTCTCAGCCAATGGGAAGGCTTCTTTCTTCCCACGCTTATCACTCACATGACATCTCTGTCATTCGATCACGCAAAACACTCATGATACACTGGTGATTCACTCATGATTCACATATGACATACTACCCCTCCCCTTCATCACAAATGGTCGACCCCCTCCCCCCTCTACTTGCGTAATGTTATTTACGGACGGCCCCGAGAAGAGGCTGTCCATAAATGACGTCACGCGATTTTGGCAGATTTTTCATTCCCCCTCCCCCCTCGTAAAGCGTTGTCACAAAAACTTTGACCACCCCCTCCAAGATGACGTCAAAAAGCTTTTCGCCCCCCCCCCAAACCATAAAACCTGTATTTTATTTGAAAAAGAGGATGTTTAAAATCACTTTTTTTGTCATTTAAGTATTTATTTACTGTAGGCCTGCATTCTAATATCGTGACACGTGTGAAGTCATGTAAAACACCATGTAAAAAATAAAATATTTAAGTGGAACTTTTATTTAAAGTTGCTCGTTTTGATGTGACCTCACATTTCTCTAACACCCCCTCCCCCACAAGTCACACATCGTCACAAATATGTAGACACGCATTCCCCTAGCTGCGTGAAATCGCCGTCCCGTTGTGTGTTTATAACAGCTAAGGCACCGGTGGACGAAAGAGAAACTTCATCTAATTTCAAGAAATGTAAATATAAACCCGACGGATATATTTTAATGATGTATTTTTTAAGACCCCCCTCCTTGCGTACGTAATATATGGATTGCCCCTTATTCCCCTTTTAACATACCATGGCATGACAGTCACATAACATGTCATGACAGTTATGTACCATGGCATGTCAGTCATATACCATATCATGACAGTCACATACCATATCATGACAGTCACATACCATGTCATGACAGTCATATACCATGTCATGACAGTCATATACCATATCATGACAGTCACATAACATGGCATGACAGTCATATACCATGGCATGACAGTCATATGCCATATCATGACAGTCATATACCATGGCATGACAGTCATATACCATGGCATGACAGTCATTTACCATATCATTACAGTCATATACCATGGCATGACAGTCATTTACCATATCATGACAGTCATATACCATGTCATGACAGTAACATACCATATCATGACAGTCACATACCATATCATGACAGTCATATACCATATCATGACAGTCATATACCATATCATGACAGTCATATACCATATCATGACAGTCATATACCAAGGCATGACAGTCATATACCATGTCATGACAGTAACATACCATATCATGACAGTCACATACCATATCATGACAGTCATATACCATATCATGACAGTCATATACCATATCATGACAGTCATATACCATATCATGACAGTCATATACCAAGGCATGACAGTCATATACCAAGGCATGACAGTCATATACCATGTCATGACAGTCATATACCATATCATGACAGTCATATATCATGGTATGACAGTCACATACCATATCATGACAGTCACATACCATGGCATGACAGTCATATACCATGTCATGACAGTCATATACCATGTCATGACAGTCATATAAAATGGCATGACAGTCATATACCATATGACAGTCACATAACATGGCATGACAGTCATATACCATATCATGACAGTCATATACCATGGCATGACAGTCATATACCATATCATGACAGTCATATACCATACATGACAGTCATATACCATATCATGGCAGTCATATACCATATCATGACAGTCATATACCATATCATGAGTCATATACCATGGCATGACAGTCATATAACATGTCTTTGCTAGATGACATCAATTATGTAAAAAGTTCCAAATTAAGTTAGGAGAACAAATGTTTAAATTAGGAGAATAAATGTTTACATTAGGAGAACAAATGTTTACATTAAGAGAAGAGGATGGATTGTTGTATTTTCCTGATAATTTGTTTTAATTTAATTTTGATTTTCCAGAGAAATGAAAAGGGCGAAACCCCACTTCATAGAGCCTGTATAGATGGTAACTTAAAGAAAGTGAAATCTCTCATAGTTGAGGTAGGTAATCAGTATAGATGGTAACTTAAAGAAAGTTAAATCTCTCATAGTTGATGTAGGTAATCTGTATAGATGGTAAGTAACATAAAGAAAGTTAAATCTCTCATAGTTGATGTAGGTCATCTTGCTGACTTAAATTTTTCTATTTATAGTTCTAGCAACTCCAATTTAATTTTCAAAAAGTTAAAAAAACTGATCATCTTTAATTAAAATTCGTGAGTGTTTTAGATTTTGTACTACAGTAAAAGTCTGATAATCCGGCATCCAACAGACCGGAATGCCCGATAATCCGGCATCGCTCCGGAAAAATGTTTTTAAAAAAATTGTTTTCTCCAAAAGTGTGTCTTTAAAGCAAATAAAAACACTTGAGAGCTATTCGGAAGTTTTCGGGGTAGTTCGGGGAAGCGCTCGGTATTGTTCGGAAACAATTAGCGGCGGGCTAGTCTCAGCTGTCACAACAAATACATGTGCAGTGCAGCACAAGGAAACAATCAGCTGGGCAGAAGCTGCAGAATCACTAAATAAGTTTATCTCTTTTGCTGAGGCTAGTACTAGCTACAGTGCTTCAGAAATTATTGATTACTATATCATTAGAAATAAATTTTATACTAAACGCCAAAAGTCAAGAAAACAAAAAGACATTCATGACTTTTTAAAATCTAAGTGAAATATGTTTTACAGTACGTGTACATACATTATATGAAATGTAAAATAAACTTTTTTGTATTTGCATACTGTATTTGTAGTTTAATTATTAACCTAATTGTTCTTATAATTACGATTTATGTATGTATGTAGTTAAAAAAACAAAGTACATTTGTTTTACGGCAAAGCCTACTCTAAAAAGAAGGGGCACCGCCCGATAGACCGGAATATTTGGAATAGAATACCGGAATAGACCGAGCCGGTCCCGAACGTGCCGAATTATCGGAATGTTACTGTACTTGGACTGATTTATGACTGTTTTTAAAAAATTAAAACTTAAGAAAAAACAAGAAACATATATTTTTATTTTATGTTACCACTGAAGTTCAATTAAGCAAATGTGTTGTATTTCCACCCCACCCCCCCACCCCCATGTGTGTTTAGGGCCACCCTGTAAACCCAAGGGACCACTGTGGCTGGCTGCCTGTTCACGAGGCCTGCAACCATGGGCACACGGCCATTGTTGAGTATTTGTTGGACTGTGGGGCCTGGATCAATGACAGAGGGGGTGAAAGGTGCGGGGGCGTGACCCCTCTCATTGACGCAGCCAACTGTGGTAACCTGGATATCGTGAGGATGTTAGTGGACAGGGGAGCCAACCTAATGGCCAAAGATGATGATGTAAGTGTTTCTGTTACTGGAAGAGGTCATTCCTATTAAATTTAAGGTTTATCCTCAAAACTCTTTGTCAGGAACTATAAGGATGAAGACAGATGCTTAAATCAAAACTTAGCACACCTTAAAATAACTGCTCAGTGCACTGTAAAATCACAACTTGGTGCACCATACATACAACATAATGCCAAATATATTCATGACACGACTTAGTGTTATATGCCACAATATCTCAAGCCAGCTTAGTGCACCATCATATCTCACCTTAACCTAGTGCACCATATAATGACAACATCGCGTAGTGCACCATAATATCACAACTAACCTTAGTTCTAGTTAGCTTACCCCATATAATGACAACATAGCGTAGTGCACCATAATATCACAACTAACCTTAGTTCTAGTTAGCTTACCCCATATAATGACAACATAGCGTAGTGCACCATAATATCACAACTAACCTTAGTTCTAGTTAGCTTACCCCATATAATGACAACATAGCGTAGTGCACCATAATATCACAACTAACCTTAGTTCTAGTTAGCTTACCCCATATAATGACAACATAGCGTAGTGCACCATAATATCACAACTAACCTTAGTTCTAGTTAGCTTACCCCATATAATGACAACATCGCGTAGTGCACCATAATATCACAACTAACCTTAGTTCTAGTTAGCTTACCCCATATAATGGCAACATAGCGTAGTGCACCATAATATCACAACTAACCTTAGTTCTAGTTAGCTTACCCCATATAATGGCAACATAGCGTAGTGCACCATAATATCACAACTAACCTTAGTTCTAGTTAGCTTACCCCATATAATGGCAACATAGCGTAGTGCACCATAATATTACAACTAACCTTAGTTCTAGTTAGCTTACCCCATATAATGACAACATAGTGTAGTGCACCATAATATCACAACTAACCTTAGTTCTAGTTAGCTTACCCCATATAATGACAACATAGCGTAGTGCACCATAATATTACAACTAACCTTAGTTCTAGTTAGCTTACCCCATATAATGACAACATAGCGTAGTGCACCATAATATCACAACTAACCTTAGTTCTAGTTAGCTTACCCCATATAATGGCAACATAGCGTAGTGCACCATAATATTACAACTAACCTTAGTTCTAGTTAGCTTACCCCATATAATGACAACATAGCGTAGTGCACCATAATATCACAACTAACCTTAGTTCTAGTTAGCTTACCCCATATAATGACAACATAGCGTAGTGCACCATAATATTACAACTAACCTTAGTTCTAGTTAGCTTACCCCATATAATGACAACATAGCGTAGTGCACCATAATATCACAACTAACCTTAGTTCTAGTTAGCTTACCCCATATAATGGCAACATAGCGTAGTGCACCATAATATTACAACTAACCTTAGTTCTAGTTAGCTTACCCCATATAATGACAACATAGCGTAGTGCACCATAATATCACAACTAACCTTAGTTCTAGTTAGCTTACCCCATATAATGACAACATAGCGTAGTGCACCATAATATTACAACTAACCTTAGTTCTAGTTAGCTTACCCCATATAATGACAACATAGCGTAGTGCACCATAATATCACAACTAACCTTAGTTCTAGTTAGCTTACCCCATATAATGACAACATAGCGTAGTGCACCATAATATTACAACTAACCTTAGTTCTAGTTAGCTTACCCCATATAATGACAACATAGCGTAGTGCACCATAATATCACAACTAACCTTAGTTCTAGTTAGCTTACCCCATATAATGACAACATAGCGTAGTGCACCATAATATCACAACTAACCTTAGTTCTAGTTAGCTTACCCCATATAATGACAACATAGCGTAGTGCACCATAATATCACAACTAACCTTAGTTCTAGTTAGCTTACCCCATATAATGACAACATAGCGTAGTGCACCATAATATCACAACTAACCTTAGTTCTAGTTAGCTTACCCCATATAATGACAACATAGCGTAGTGCACCATAATATCACAACTAACCTTAGTTCTAGTTAGCTTACCCCATATAATGGCAACATAGCGTAGTGCACCATAATATTACAACTAACCTTAGTTCTAGTTAGCTTACCCCATATAATGACAACATAGCGTAGTGCACCATAATATCACAACTAACCTTAGTTCTAGTTAGCTTACCCCATATAATGACAACATAGCGTAGTGCACCATAATATTACAACTAACCTTAGTTCTAGTTAGCTTACCCCATATAATGACAACATAGCGTAGTGCACCATAATATCACAACTAACCTTAGTTCTAGTTAGCTTACCCCATATAATGGCAACATAGCGTAGTGCACCATAATATTACAACTAACCTTAGTTCTAGTTAGCTTACCCCATATAATGACAACATAGCGTAGTGCACCATAATCTCACAACTAACCTTAGTTCTAGTTAGCTTACCCCATATAATGACAACATAGCGTAGTGCACCATAATATTACAACTAACCTTAGTTCTAGTTAGCTTACCCCATATAATGGCAACATAGCGTAGTGCACCATAATATCACAACTAACCTTAGTTCTAGTTAGCTTACCCCATATAATGGCAACATAGCGTAGTGCACCATAATATTACAACTAACCTTAGTTCTAGTTAGCTTACCCCATATAATGACAACATAGCGTAGTGCACCATAATATCACAACTAACCTTAGTTCTAGTTAGCTTACCCCATATAATGACAACATAGCGTAGTGCACCATAATATTACAACTAACCTTAGTTCTAGTTAGCTTACCCCATATAATGACAACATAGCGTAGTGCACCATAATATCACAACTAACCTTAGTTCTAGTTAGCTTACCCCATATAATGACAACATAGCGTAGTGCACCATAATATTACAACTAACCTTAGTTCTAGTTAGCTTACCCCATATAATGACAACATAGCGTAGTGCACCATAATATCACAACTAACCTTAGTTCTAGTTAGCTTACCCCATATGACAACATAGCGTAGTGCACCATAATATCACAACTAACCTTAGTTCTAGTTAGCTTACCCCATATAATGGCAACATAGCGTAGTGCACCATAATATCACAACTAACCTTAGTTCTAGTTAGCTTACCCCATATAATGACAACATAGCGTAGTGCACCATAATATCACAACTAACCTTAGTTCTAGTTAGCTTACCCCATATAATGACAACATAGCGTAGTGCACCATAATATCACAACTAACCTTAGTTCTAGTTAGCTTACCCCATATAATCTTAACTTAGGTACAGGTAACCCATTTCACTCTTAAATTCCAGACAGGAAGATGGAGGACATTTCCTAGTTAGAATTTATTGCCTCATACATTATTACTTCTTTGTTCTTGTATTGCCTCATATATTATTACTTCTTTGTTCTTGTATTGCCTCATATATTATTACTTCTTTGTTCTTGTATTGCCTCATATATTATTACTTCTTTGTTCTTGTATTGCCTCATATATTATTACTTCTTTGTTCTTGTAGTGCCTCATATATTATTACTTCTTTGTTCTTGTATTGCCTCATATATTATTACTTCTTTGTTCTTGTATTGTCTCATATATTATTACTTCTTTGTTCTTGTATTGTCTCATATATTATTACTTCTTTATTCTTGTATTGCCTCATATATTATTACTTCTTTGTTCTTGTATTGCCTCATATATTATTACTTCTTTGTTCTTGTATTGCCTCATATATTATTACTTCTTTGTTCTTGTATTGCCTCATATATTATTACTTCTTTGTTCTTGTATTGCCTCATATAATATTACTTCTTTGTTCTTATATCCTCCAGTGTTTCTGGGTTTAGTGATTTACAATTGTCAATTTTTTTTAATATTCTCCAATAATTAAACTTATTTTTAAATCCCTTATATTAACTTCACCGTTTTGTCGTCGTCCTGCCCGCCCGTCCTCGCGTCGGCGGAAAAACAAAAGTAAAAAATGACACACTTCCCATGATCCTATCGACCTGAAATTTTGCACATAGACTTGTATCACCTAACAATGCATTGTATCAAAATTTCACATCGATAGAATGTACCGTAATTAAATAACTGAATTTTTTGTTTATCTCTATGTATCTCCATGGCCGTACGCAGGGGGGTTCGTACGTTCGAACGAACCCCCTTTTGCGAATATGTGCCCTTTTTTGTAAAAAAATAGATCTTGACATTATTGAGAGATTTGGGGATCCCACTACAGAATATGAGGAACCAGTGTTATGATGGCACTGCATCTATGTCGGGCGCTGTCTCAAGAGTTCAAGCGCGTTTTCTACGAAAGGCCCCTTTTGGTGGTATAAACACACTGCAGCAAACACGCTTTAAACCTAGTGATCATGCATTTTTACAGACTTCCCGATGTGCGTAACATGATTGACAAATTAAAAAAAACCTGCATGTTTTTTAACAAACAGTCCTAAGCGCGAAGCCTTGTTGAAAAACGTCATACAAACAAGTCTTTGACAGTGCTAAATGAAAGGAACTTACAGATTTGTGCTAAACAAGATAAGCTGAGCGCCAAGAAGCATACAAACACTTCTATTTATAGTATGTTTAAATTTTTCACACTCTTGAGATAATTTCACTGCCATGATGAAAACACAACGACCAAGGATTTGATCTAATTTTGACTACAAATGGTGATTGGGAAACGGACAGTAAGTCTCGAGCAACGTCACTTCTTCATTCCTTGTGTAACTTCACATTTATTGTGACGTTTGTTGTAACGTACAAACTGTTATCTAGGCTTTAAGGAATAACAGTCCAACTTCAGAAAGAAGCGATTGACATAATTCAGGCTATGTCACTTATCGAAAACGTCAAGCAAGAGTTTAGAGAGATTAGAAAAAATGTAGATTCTTATTTTCAAAACACTTATGATCATATCATTATCATGGCACAGTCTGTAGGAGCTGAAGCTTTTATGCCCATAATTGTTAAGCAGCAAATCTACCGAAGCAATGTGTGCGTAGAAACGCCAATGCAACATTATCTGCGGAACTTAATTAATCCATTTCTGGAGCACATCATTGCTGAACTAGAAATGCGGTTCTCTGGCTTAACCAGGACATCCTCACAACTGTTAGCTCTTGTGCCAAGTGCTGTTAGAAATTGTATGTATGAAGATCTGAAAGGCGATGTGGATTTATATGAGCAAGATCTGCCTTCACCAGAAGTGCTGCCCGAAGAGTTTACCGTGTGGAAATTGAGGTTCAGCCAATGGGAAGAGTCAAAGCTACCAAACAAATTGCACAGAAGACATAACACATTGCAATGAACCGATGCATCCAAATATGTATTGCTTACTGAAAATCGCGTGTGTGATTCCTTCGCATGCGAGCGAAGGTTCAGTGCACTCCGACGTTTGCACAATTACATGAGATGTTCAATGGTGCAGGAAAGACTTACAGAGCTTGCATTGATGAATCACTACGCTTTCAATATCAACGAAAACAATGTTCTACAGATATTTGTTTACAAAACATCTCATAACGAGTTTAATTCGTTCAGAGTCTTACTCGTTCAGCAAAAAACTCGTTATGCGAAACAATTGTTCCCATACAAAACAATGTCAAATACGATAATCCGCTCCATGCTGAAAAAAATACTCATTTTTTAAAAAAAATTATTAACATTTATTCAAATAAAATTACTTATGACTTGTTAAGTAGTGAAACAACTAGAATACAATTTAGATTTGAAACAGAAAACTTAAATAAAAATATGAATTTATGACAAATATTTATTGCTTTTTAACTAGAAAAGTGTTAAAGACATTTGTTTTTGCAGACGGTTCAAAATATGACGGAAATGTGATGTAACCGTTTCGTAGACATTCTTGACACTCCATTTGAAGCATCCATCTCTGTAACTAGGTTTTACTTATTAATATGTATATAACTCTTGTAGGCGTTCTCTCAATACAAAACCTTGTACACAATAATCCTCTGAAGAACTTGTTTCAATAAAACAACTTTAATATTTATACTTTGTACAAGAAATATAATTTGAGGTTATACAACGTGGAAGACACTGGCATACATCTGCCATGACACCAGCCAACTCTAACTCTGATTCTCCAACCTCCTTGGCCAATGGGAACGACCCTCTCTTCCCGCGCTTTTACTCACGTGACCTCTCCGTCATGCAATCACGCAAAACACTCGTGATTCACCCGTGACAATTATTCTTAAGTGTTCTTGAGAATAGTGCAGATCGTCGATGTTGGCCGATTGTAGTTGCGCGCTAGGTTCGCAACCTTGTTCTCGCTTTTCCATTTTTTTTTCGTTTTATTGCAACAGTGATTTTCCCCCTCTCTTATGATTGTCTTCTTGTGTTTTTTTTTCGAAGATGATTTATCAGTTTATTAAACTTTGCACACACAAAAATTACAAATACTGTCTTAATACAAAATTTGTAAAATCGGTTGATCACACACGAAAACAATACGCCAACAGACCGAGTGCTTAACACATAATAATACATCAGGGCGGAAGTGCCGGCTCACTAATGTATTTTAAGGTAAAATTGAGTTTCCCTTTCTGTCACTCGAATGCTAATCTTCGCTCGTTAAGCGAGCAACTTTTTCCATAAAAATGTTGCTCGTTATGCGAAAATCTTGTTATGAGAGTTACTCGTTATGAGAGGTTTACCTTATCTTAACATGAAATGCCTTCGCGACATGTTTGCAAACCCCCCTTAAAAAGTTCTGGGTACGGCCTTGATCTCTATGCAGCATGTGTAGCCTCTGCTATAGTTGACCTCCACGGGTCACTGGAGTTTCACTCCATCCCTCGAGATGTCACAGGGTCTGTCGCGCGTTATATTGAACATAATCAATACTTATACTTACGTCTTATATATAAAGGATTTCTAGTCAAAAACTTTGTTTTTACTGGTTGTTTTTATTTCTTTTTGAATTTGTTCTAGTTTATCTGTTTTCTTTCATTGATATTAATATATTAACCCCAATTATCCCCAGATTCCTAATTTATATATTTTTTCCCCATTTCCGTGTCATTGGTATTGAATTTAATCAAGAGATTTGGTTTTATTGATGTGTTGTGCAGGGTAACACGGCCTTGGACAGTCTTCAAGCCTGGTTCAGTAGGAGTGGCGAGATGCTGGGAGCTGGGCACACATTGGAATACCAAACTACAGAAAAACTGCTGCTCAGCAAGATGGGTGAGTCACAGATATAAATAGCTGGGTCAGAGACATAAATAGCTGGGTCAGAGATATAAATAGCTGTCAGTCCCTACCTATGGCTGAGATTTGAGGTACTGCTTCAATGTGGCTACCGATGGTTGAGATTTGAGGTACTGCTTCAATGTGGCTACCGATGGTTGAGATTTGAGGTACTGCTTCAATGTGGCTACCGATGGCTGAGATTTGAGGCACTGCTTCAATGTAGCTACCGATTTTTTCATTTTATCCAAAGAATAACCCACAAAAATTACAACACATTTGATAAGATATCTTGTTTTTATTGTATAACTTTTATTCTCCAACAAATGTCAATTATAAATGTGAATGTTTACATCAACTTCCAGGTCAAAACAATGGCGGCCCAAAGTTTAAAAGAACCGTAATCCCAGATTCCAGCTCGAAGCCATCTTCAACCAGATCCTCTTCCAATGTACAAAAGTTAAGAGCTCGTCTTCCTGACTTAGCAGACGATGACATTGATGATGCTGTCCCAGCAGAAGTCGAGAAGAGAGATCAAGTGCAGACTAGTGTCATTAGGCAGAGATTAAACAAACTTAGACAAAAGTAAGCTAAGTGCAGACTAGTGTCATTAGGCAGAGATTAAACAAACTTAGACAATAGTAAGCTAAGTGCAGACTAGTGTCATTAGGCAGAGATTAAACAAACTTAGACAATAGTAAGCTAAGTGCAGACTAGTGTCATTAGGCAGAGATTAAACAAACTTAGACAATAGTAAGCTAAGTGCAGACTAGTGTCATTAGGCAGAGATTAAACAAACTTAGACAATAGTAAGCTAAGTGCAGACTAGTGTCATTAGGCAGAGATTAAACAAACTTAGACAATAGTAAGCTAAGTGCAGACTAGTGTCATTAGGCAGAGATTAAACAAACTTAGACAATAGTAAGCTAAGTGCAGACTAGTGTCATTAGGCAGAGATTAAACAAACTTAGACAATAGTAAGCTAAGTGCAGACTAGTGTCATTAGGCAGAGATTAAACAAACTTAGACAATAGTAAGCTAAGTGCAGACTAGTGTCATTAGGCAGAGATTAAACAAACTTAGACAATAGTAAGCTAAGTGCAGACTAGTGTCATTAGGCAGAGATTAAACAAACTTAGACAATAGTAAGCTAAGTGCAGACTAGTGTCATTAGGCAGAGATTAAACAAACTTAGACAATAGTAAGCTAAGTGCAGACTAGTGTCATTAGGCAGAGATTAAACAAACTTAGACAATAGTAAGCTAAGTGCAGACTAGTGTCATTAGGCAGAGATTAAACAAACTTAGACAATAGTAAACTCTCTTCATATAATTAATTAAAAGAAAATTAGATGGCATAGATTTTTTTAGGGTAACCAGACAAAACGACAAGTGACAAAAAGATAAGTGTCACCTTGTCGTTTTATCATCATGTTGTTTTGTCACCTTGTCGTTTAGTCTCCTTGCCGTTTTGTCACCTGGTCATTTTGTCATGGAACCATTTTTAAGACGTGTCCTCAATGTGGTCCTCAGTTTCTAACTGGTTCAAGTGTCTGAGGCCCTAATGTCTAGAACTCTTTTGACTGGTCCCAGTTCTAACTGGTTCAAGTGTCTGAGGCCCTAATGTCTAGAACTCTTTTGACTGGTCCCAGTTCTAACTGGTTCAAGTGTCTGAGGCCCTAATGTCTAGAACTCTTTTGACTGGTCCCAGTTCTATATTAATAATGTAAATGTTTTATTGTTGTACATTTCTTATTTCTTGAAGCTGACATGTCTGCAATACCAATAATCATCTTAGAGTAATGAGAGAATGAAATATTTAATAAACACCTAAATTATGTTATGAGCCGAGTCTCGTAGTATTCAGTGAATAAGTCTGATTCAATAAACATGACACATCTAATGTACTAAACAGCACCTACAATAAACATGACACATCTAATGTACTAAACAGCACCTACAATAAACATGACACACATCTAATGTACTAAACAGCACCTACAATAAACATGACACACATCTACTGTACTAAACAGCACCTACAATAAACATGACACACATCTAATGTACTAAACAGCACCTACAATAAACATGACACACATCTAATGTACTAAACAGCACCTACAATAAACATGACACACATCTAATGTACTAAACAGCACCTACAATAAACATGACACATCTAATGTACTAAACAGCACCTACAATAAACATGACACATCTAATGTACTAAACAGCACCTACAATAAACATGACACACATCTAATGTACTAAACAGCACCTACAATAAACATGACACATCTAATGTACTAAACAGCACCTACAATAAACATGACACACATCTAATGTACTAAACAGCACCTACAATAAACATGACACACATCTAATGTACTAAACAGCACCTACAATAAACATGACACACATCTAATGTACTAAACAGCACCTACAATAAACATGACACACATCTAATGTACTAAACAGCACCTACAATAAACATGACACACATCTAATGTACTAAACAGCACCTACAATAAACATGACACATCTAATGTACTAAACAGCACCTACAATAAACATGACACACATCTAATGTACTAAACAGCACCTACAATAAACATGACACATCTAATGTACTAAACAGCACCTACAATAAACATGACACATCTAATGTACTAAACAGCACCTACAATAAACATGACACATCTAATGTACTAAACAGCACCTACAATAAACATGACACACATCTAATGTACTAAACAGCACCTACAATAAACATGACACATCTAATGTACTAAACAGCACCTACAATAAACATGACACATCTAATGTACTAAACAGCACCTACAATAAACATGACACACATCTAATGTACTAAACAGCACCTACAATAAACATGACACATCTAATGTACTAAACAGCACCTACAATAAACATGACACATCTAATGTACTAAACAGCACCTACAATAAACATGACACACATCTAATGTACTAAACAGCACCTACAATAAACATGACACATCTAATGTACTAAACAGCACCTACAATAAACATGACACATCTAATGTACTAAACAGCACCTACAATAAACATGACACATCTAATGTACTAAACAGCACCTACAATAAACATGACACACATCTAATGTACTAAACAGCACCTACAATAAACATGACACACATCTAATGTACTAAACAGCACCTACAATAAACATGACACATCTAATGTACTAAACAGCACCTACAATAAACATGACACATCTAATGTACTAAACAGCACCTACAATAAACATGACACACATCTAATGTACTAAACAGCACCTACAATAAACATGACACACATCTAATGTACTAAACAGCACCTACAATAAACATGACACATCTAATGTACTAAACAGCACCTACAATAAACATGACACATCTAATGTACTAAACAGCACCTACAATAAACATGACACATCTAATGTACTAAACAGCACCTACAATAAACATGACACATCTAATGTACTAAACAGCACCTACAATAAACATGACACATCTAATGTACTAAACAGCACCTACAATAAACATGACACACATCTAATGTACTAAACAGCACCTACAATAAACATGACACATCTAATGTACTAAACAGCACCTACAATAAACATGACACATCTACTGTACTAAACAGCACCTACAATAAACATGACACATCTAATGTACTAAACAGCACCTACAATAAACATGACACATCTAATGTACTAAACAGCACCTACAATAAACATGACACATCTAATGTACTAAACAGCACCTACAATAAACATGACACATCTAATGTACTAAACAGCACCTACAAAGTCTGATTCAATAAACATGACATGATGTACTAAACAGCACCTACAATAAACATGACACATCTAATGTACTAAACAGCACCTACAATAAACATGACACATCTAATGTACTAAACAGCACCTACAATAAACATGACACATCTAATGTACTAAACAGCACCTACAATAAACATGACACATCTAATGTACTAAACAGCACCTACAATAAACATGACACATCTAATGTACTAAACAGCACCTACAATAAACATGACACATCTAATGTACTAAACAGCACCTACAATAAACATGACACATCTAATGTACTAAACAGCACCTACAATAAACATGACACATCTAATGTACTAAACAGCACCTACAATAAACATGACACATCTAATGTACTAAACAGCACCTACAATAAACATGACACATCTAATGTACTAAACAGCACCTACAATAAACATGACACATCTAATGTACTAAACAGCACCTACAATAAACATGACACATCTAATGTACTAAACAGCACCTACAAAGTCAATTGATCTTTGTGTAAATTAGACCTTCTTGTGGGGCCAAATGTTTCTTGTCAATTATATTTAACACTTCATTAGTAACTATGCATTTGACATCCAATAATTTTTAATTGAATTGCAAAGAGAACTGCTCTACAACCACACCGTCTGGCCTTGTAGAACTGCTCTACAAGCACACCGTTTGGCCTTGTGGCTTATTTTTGTAGGTTTTCATATTTTTAAAACATTGATTATTGTTTGTTATTAAAATATAGACCATAATAAAAATATTGACATATTGCCTCTTTGTGTGTTTCTTGAATAGAAGAGAAGTGCAGCAGCCCAGAAAGAGAGAAGTCAGACAGACAACGTTTGAAGATGACAAGACGGACACATCATCAGATCGAGATTTCTCTGAAAATGAAAGCTTCAACTTTAGTGCC
The DNA here is from genome assembly GCA_944989445.1 of Ampullaceana balthica. NCBI lineage: Eukaryota > Metazoa > Mollusca > Gastropoda > Lymnaeidae > Ampullaceana > Ampullaceana balthica. The sequence continues at coordinate 393,468 of CALYLW010000672.1, forward strand.
CAGATTTCTCTCACTGCCATGGACACAGAAGAACCTAACGTTGCCACCGAAGTGTACAGGTCTGCCATTGATTTCATCGGAAACTCTGCCCAGAAGCGGTTGGAAGCTCACGCTAACTCCGAACATGTTGCCAAAGATGATGCAACAGTGAGCATCGGACCAGCACTACTCAGTGCTGAGGAAGATGTGGGGGACAACTGGTTAGTTGATGACATGAAACTTTCCAAAACAAAGAAGAAAAGTGCTGCAGTGACAAATCTTCTTACAACGTCAAGGTCGAAAAATTCTATGCCAAAGAAAAGGTCAAGGCCAGCTGGACTAGGGGAGATAAGTGGCTCTAGTAAAAATGTTTCTGGCAAAAGAAGCAAATACTCACTCAGTTCAGATGGAAGAAATGTTTCTAGCAATGGTAAAAGACGATCAGAAGAAAGAAGTTTGAATGTGAGTCTAAGTGAAACTTGTCCGGTCTCATCTTCTACAGAACACAAGAAGCCATCCAAAGATGTCAGTGATGATTTCTGGGATTCTGACGATGACATCTTGCTGCTCACTGACAAGTTCAGTCAAAGGGAGGTAAACTATGCCAGCAGCCAAAATAATGAGACACCACTGAGAGAGACATCTCCGGTGTTGCATGGAAGAGGACACAGCAATGCCAACAAAGTTTCTGACCATGCGTCGCATGATAACGGCGATGTGTTAAGTACACAACGTGATAGATCCGAACAGGACACTTTTTACACCAAAACCACCAATCTGCTATTGCAACTAGCTCAGGTCTGTACCAAAGAATCTGCTTTACCCCATGCCCCAACAGCAGAACCCTTTGAAAAGGCCACCTATAAAAACAGTATGAGGGTCAAGGTCAAGTTTGCCGACCAAACCCTCCTGATCCCCATCCAACCCTGTGAGCAAGAGAAGACCATCTCCTGGCTGACTCTGCAGGCCCGACAGAGATATTTCAACATGTTCTTACTTCTCCCTACTTTAACCCTCAGCACCCAGGACGGTACGATGCTGTGCCCGAGTGACATCATCAACACGGTTCTGTTGGACTCCGACGTCCTCACTGCCAACGTCAGCGCTTGGGAGAGGCCGAGGCTTGAGGAAAGATACGAGCAGGCCTGCAGGCTTGGTCTAACTGAGCCCAATAAAAGTCTTTTTTCTGCACTCCAGCGGTCAGAAAACATGGGACACTTGCTTCTCACTGATCATGGTCTTGGGCTTTCTGCTCTTCAACCTGTCTTCCAGGCCATTGAGGGTCAAAAAACTTTAACAGAACTTCGACTCGGTGGCAACAGGCTAGGTGACTCAGGCATTGGATCGCTCATGAAAGTTTTAGTAACTTTGCCTGTTTTAAAAGTGCTGATGCTGGATGGTAACAGCCTATCAGCTGATGGAATAACTAGCATGTCCTTGGCCTTGAAATCAGAGCCCTGTCTTCACTCACTGACCACTCTAAGTCTGGGCCACAATTGTCTGGATGACCTAGCATCTGAGCCACTGACATCTGTCATAGAGAAACTGACAGAGCTACGACATCTCAACCTGTCATCTTGCGGATTCTCAGCCAAACTTTGTACATCTTCATTCTGTGACGCTTTGAGAGGTATTTATAACAAACTTTTAACAACATTCTGTGACGCTTTCAGAGATATTTATAACAAACTTTAAACAACATCATTCTGTGACGCTTTGAGAGGTATTTATAACAAACTTTTAACAACATTCTGTGACGCTTTCAGAGATATTTATAACAAACTTTTAACAACATCATTCTGTGACGCTTTGAGAGGTATTTATAACAAACTTTTAACAACATTCTGTGACGCTTTGAGAGGTATTTATAACAAACTTTTAACAACATTCTGTGACGCTTTCAGAGGTATTTATAACAAACTTTTAACAACATTCTGTGACGCTTTGAGAGGTATTTATAACAAACTTTTAACAACATTCTGTGACGCTTTCAGAGGTATTTATAACAAACTTTTAACAACATTCTGTGATGCTTTCAGAGGTATTTATAACAAACTTTTAACAACATCATTCTGTGATGCTTTGAGAGGTATTTATAACAAACTTTTAACAACATTCTGTTATGCTTTCAGAGGTATTTATAACAAACTTTTAACAACATTCTGTTATGCTTTCAGAGGTATTTATAACAAACTTTTAACAACATTCTGTGACGCTTTCAGAGGTATTTATAACAAACTTTTAACAACATTCTGTGACGCTTTGAGAGGTATTTATAACAAACTTTTAACAACATTCTGTGACGCTTTCAGAGGTATTTATAACAAACTTTTAACAACATTCTGTGACGCTTTCAGAGGTATTTATAACAAACTTTTAACAACATTCTGTGACGCTTTCAGAGGTATTTATAACAAACTTTTAACAACATTCTGTGACGCTTTCAGAGGTATTTATAACAAACTTTTAACATCATTCTGTGATGCTTTGAGAGTTAGAGGATCTTTGAGCACTTATTAACAAACTTAAGTCAGAATTGCATTTAAAAAATAAATAAATCATTTTAAATTTGTCTGTAGTTTTTAGTTGTCTGGTATATTAAATTGTTTTATCTGCATCACTGTTTTTTATTCCAAGATATTTTTATTACATTAAAAAATAATAACTTATGTTAAAAGAGATTGACCTAAATAGACACATTTTAGACAATTGCAATACACTACTGATGAGTTTATTCCACAGCTTCTGCTTGATATCAGTACAGGTGTTTTACTACTTCAGGTTGTGTGCAATGTTCCCTCTAAGGTTCGTTGGTCCTTGTGCAAAGTAAAAAAACTTGTGTGCAAAGTTGCACAGCTTCCTTTTTTTGTGCAATATTTTACAAAATTTGTTGCGCAGTAATTCAAAACTGCTGCGCTGCGTTGGTCAGATATCTGCGCAGCCGTGCAGCTTAAAGGGAACATTGATTGTCAGATATCTAAGTAGGGGTGTATTACTACTTCAGGTTGTCTGATTTCTAAACACAGGTGTTTTACTACTTCAGGTTGTCTGATTTCTAAACACAGGTGTTTTACTACTTCAGGTTGTCTGATTTCTAAACACAGGTGTTTTACTACTTCAGGTTGTCTGATTTCTAAACACAGGTGTTTTACTACTTCAGGTTGTCTGATTTCTAAACACAGGTGTTTTACTACTTCAGGTTGTCAGATATCTAATTACAGGTGTTTTACTACTTCAGGTTGTCGACTTGAACATCTTAACGTAGCTGAGAACCAGATCAAAGACGAGGGAATCAAACATTTGCTCAAAGTCTTACATCCTGAGACACTCATCTCACTGAACATATCGCACACCAGGACAGTATCTGAAACAGACATAGGACTGGCCCTGGACCAGTTTGTGGCTGGTGGTTGCTGTTTGCAAGAGTTGTCTGTGGCTGGCTGTTATCTTTCTATAGATGACATTAACTGCATAAATAGGTGAATGGATTTTTTGTCTCTGGTAGATTCATGATTGTAAATACACACACAAACACACACACACAAACAAACACACACACAAACAACCACACACAAACAAACACACACACAAACACACACACACAAACTCACACACACACAAACAAACAATATATACAATAAATCAGTGCCACTCCACAGCATTGACTTGACAGAAAAAAGTGTAGGTTGTAGGATGCAAATATTGTTAGGGTTAACAGAATGTATTCATATTGTAGATATAGATCAGATTACAGAGTAAGCCTTGTAGGATCAAAACTCGAGACTTGTCTCCCTAAATGACAGCTCTATGTCTCCCTAAATGACAGCTCTATGTCTCCCTAAATGACAGCTCTATGTCTCCCTAAATCACAGCTCTATGTCTCCCTAAATCACAGCTCTATGTCTCCCTAAATCACAGCTCTATGTCTCCCTAAATCACAGCTCTATCTCTCCCTAAATCAAAGCTCTATCTCTCCCTAAATCACAGCTCTATCTCTCCCTAAATCACAGCTCTATGTCTCCCTAAATCACAGCTCTATGTCTCCCTAAATCACAGCTCTATGTCTCCCTAAATCACAGCTCTATGTCTCCCTAAATCACAGCTCTATGTCTCCCTAAATGACAGCTCTATGTCTCCCTAAATCACAGCTCTGTCTCCCTAAATCACAGCTCTGTCTCCCTAAATCACAGCTCTATGTCTCCCTAAATGACAGCTCTATGTAGTTGATGACAATAACACAAAATCTGATGTTAAGAGCAAAACCAAAGTCTGAGATATTATTATTATTCTATTAGTTCCTTATTTGTGCCATGCTCTTCCTGCACACTCAACAATCTGCCACATGTACACCAGCTGATGGATCAAGTCCCATGGCAGATTGTTTCAACTACCAGATTATAGTAGCATTTTTAAAGTGGTACAACAGTCCAAAAACTTTAGAACCATCTCAGATAGATCATAATCATATCCTCAAAAAAATAAATGAATTTCAATAGGCCTAATTAATTTCTATTAACAAATCTGCAAGGTTATCCGATATAGTATCAACATTAGCATAGTCACTATCGTAGTCATAGTGTTAATGACAATTATTCCCAACTGTTTCTTTCTTTCCCATCCAGATTTCCTATAGCTTGTAAAACTTTACATTCTCTCAACTTGTCCCAAAATCCCAACATCACCAACAAGGCGCTGCAGAAATTGTTGTATTTAGCCACGGGAGATGGAATCCAACTGGAGGATTTAAGTGCCCGGGGGTGCTCCATCGTGTCTCCCTTAGGCTCAGAACTGATAGATGCTCTCCGTGCCAAGATGCACTGCCGACGCCCACTCAAGAAATTTATATTCACCTGTCGGGGTTTGACCAGCGATGACGTCACTGTGATAAGTAATATATGGAAGGACAAATGGAAAACTCAAAGTCAGACCAGAGTTGTTGGCATGGCAATGACATTAAGTGTTGTTTGAAGGACAGTGACATTAAGTGTTGTTTGAAGGACAGTGACATTAAGTGTTGTTTGAAGGACAGTGACATTAAGTGTTGTTTGAAGGACAGTGACATTAAGTGTTGTTTGAAGGACAGTGACATGAAGTGTTGTTTGTTTGAACACAAATTAATTGTAAGAAATGTTCATGTACCAATTAAAACAGACTTTACTAGTGAAACTTATGTTGAGAGATCTCCACATACCATAACTTAACAGTAAGTTCATTGAGAGATCTCCACATACCATAACTTAACAGTAACAGTCCATTACATTGAAACATTTAAATAAAGATGGGTTATCTGCTGACTTTTAATAAAAATTAATGTACATATTTTGTGTTCTTTTAAATTCCCTATTTGTATGACGTCATCACTGTCCCCCATTTAAAGTCAGTTGATAATATCTGTAACTCAAATTTTACAGCTATCTCTAATCATTTGCTCCATTGTAGCTTGAACTATCCCTTAACCCGTCGTAATTTATTCACAATCCACATCTTGAAAAATCATTCATCACATTCTCAAAGACAAAGTTTACAATAGCAAATGAAGAGATCATGCATTTATTGCACAAAGAGTCAACAAAAACATGGTGTTTTAAAAAAGTTAACAACGTAAAGAAACAACTAAAATAACAGTTACTTCGGTTAGAATACAAACAAAAGAAATGTGTCTAACAACAGAGTTGATAATGGCCAGGATGCACTTCAATAAAGTTATAATCATATTTACACAAAGCTCTTTCCTACTTAAATGCTGCTGGCTGTTTTCTTAATTTCTATACCACTCTTTATTAATAAATGTTTTGATTTTTTTTAAATAAATTTTTTAAACAATAACTATTATTCTTAAATACATTCAATTTTTTTAAAATGAAATTCATTTAATAAACCGAAATAGAGTAATATGTGGAGAAAGTAATATTTGTTCACTTTTTTATATTGATGGCCTATTGTGAAAATAGTATAATGATAAAATTCAATTCCATTGCTTATATTATATAGCTTGTGTAAAGTAATTCTAAATGGTAAAGTAAATTGACTATTTGTTCTCCCAATCCAGCTCATAGTGTTTTTTACATAATTACCTGTTCTTTTACAATTCTGAGTATAAATAATTACAATTTTGAAACGTCTTAAACAAAATATTCTCAAAATGGTTTCCAAAGCAAAAAATTCTCTTGACCTGTTACAGGCAGTATTAGCTTCATAGAAGCATGAGGAATAATAATAATATCAATTTTTCCTTGGAATGTCAGGTCATAAAAAACAGCAGTGGAAATGAAATCCATGACTAGTTGAAGTAAGAATATTTTCACTGAAAAAAAGTCTTTAAGAAATTAAGCATTTAATAATGGATGGCAAACAATTTTTCTTAATGACATTTCTGAATAAACTGAATTTCTAACTAAAAACCTGATGTTTGTCTCAAAATTGTTATATCTCAATGCTAATGTCAATCAACTGTTACATCATGTTAGGACGGCATTTGAATTGGTATTTAAAAAAATGTACCATGTGCTCATGGTACTCAAATTTTAAATACTATTAAAATCTATTAACATATACTTGTACCCATTTTTTCCTCTAGCAGTTATTACTGGTAAAGACCTGGGAAGACTCAGTATCTATAGAATTTGGCTCCAGGAAATCCACGGCCATGAAGCTGACCTCTCCATTGTGTGTGTTGAGTATGGTCATTTTATCACTGGACTCTAACATTTCCCTCAGTGCACTTGATCCTGATAGTTTATCACTCCTGCTCTTTTTAGCACTCTTTTTCTTACCCACCTTATCACCACTTGACATATTGTTTGCTTTTGGCTCACTATTGCCTATGTAGAAGATGCCTTGACACTTGCTGTCATCCTCTAAGGCTGGTAGAACAGAAATGGAAGCATCTGTTTCTTGTTTGAGCACCCCATCCTCTTCAATCTCGTTTTTAGGCTCTGCCTTGACATTAGCTATAAGCTCTTCATAAGTCTTATCATTGACTGTAACAGTTAGAGGCTCATCTGTGCCAGGCACGACCCGTGGTAGGTGGTAAGTAATGGAGTGAACAGTGACACCGTCTTGCATGGAGCTGAGGACTGCCGTGTGGATGCCTCCAATGAGTTCTGCTGTGAGCAGTGCAGACCTCCCCTCACCCACCCTGGCAGCTTCTCCCTGCTCTGATATAGTGGACAGTGTGGCATAGATGAGCTGGAGTGGTGACACCCCTGTGGCTAGGAGTCCTGTGCTTTCTGACAATCTTTTCATGTCATCGGCACTAATCTGTGTGTCTCCCTCTGGCAACATGGTCACCTGCATCAAAATAAGTGCTCAATGGATCAAAAGGAAATATTTAACAAGTAGCAACTTTATTTATGCTTTAATTATGTTTTGTGAGAGTTTGTTTTAATAGAGGCTTAAGTCTAAATTTAATAAAGCTCTATGTCATCACTAGATACTTTTATTAAGTTATACTTAATGTCCCTCCCTTATATAGTATTATTAAGTTATACTTAATGTCCCTCCCTACCTGCATTGTAAAAACTTCTGACTGAGAGACTTCCCCTAAAGTAGAGTTTAAATTTGAAAGTGCATCACCACTGAGGTTAGTGAGAGATGAAGGTTCGCTGCCTGGCAACACAGCATGAAACTGTGGGTGTTTGATCAGCAGTGGCTCAACCTTGGAATGAAGTCAAGAAAGACTTAATCAGTGTGAATGGTTGTTTTTTTAGTAAATGTATAACATATAAACAGGGTATTAGTTAGCCTGACAGGACGTAACACGACAGAGAACGTTTCGGCAAGGAGCCTTCCTCAACGAACAAATAGTACACAAATAAATCGAATATAACGAAAGAATAAAAAAAAACTTAGCTGCGGTGAAATCCAATTAGTCCAGTAGAAATATGCTTTGTTATTTCTACTGGACTAATTGGATTTCACCGCAGCTAAGTTTTTTTATTCTTTCGTTTTATTTGTGTACTATTTGTTCGTTGAGGAAGGCTCTTTGCCGAAACGTTTGCTATTGTGTTACGTCCTGTCAGGCTAACTAATACCCTGTTTATATGTTATACATTTACTAATTTAAAAGCCTGGTTGCAGTCTAACCCCCATTATTTTGGTTGTTTTTTTATAATGTTAACTAATGATAACTACAGGACAATATGAATGGTGAAGCATTAAAATAACACAAAATAAAACAATTATCAGAAAATAGAACCTACCAAATTTTGTCCAGCATTTCGTTTCCCAGTTTGAGATCTGTGGGTTATCTTTCTTGTCTTTGGGAGCTCAAGTCTTGGGGGAATTATTTTATCTGGGATCAAACCCTTCTTATGATCCTTACAAACAGATCATTAACAATTGGTATTAGGTTTTTTTAATGAACATTTTCATAATTTTACTTTATAACAGAAAAAAAGTTTCCACTGAATGTATTAAATTTTTTTAAAAAGGAAAAAAAAATTTTTAAATTAAGATGCTCAGTTAACAATGCTCATATCTGAAGTTTTAAAAAAAATATTACACTTTGTAAAACGTACTTGCATGTGATTGCTATAAATGCACTGGTTAATGGTGCGAAATGGACAGCGTGCACACTGAAAGATTCCAGCTGAAGTCCCTGGGTGTTTGTGGCGCATGTGCTGCTTGAGTGAGATGCTCTGGATACAGGTGTAAGGGCACTGGGTGCACCGATACTGTTTCTGGCCAGTGTGACGCATCTAATCAAATGTTGGTTCATATTTTTTAAAGTTCATTTGTATTAAAAAAAATAATATTTTTTAATGATATGCAGGAATACCTGTACAATCGCCATTTTCAAGTTACTCTAATAAATACAAATTGTTGAACTAAATCTCACTTATTTTAAAAATGTAATATCTGAAATATTAAAACCTTTTAATAAATGAAATTACCTTATGTCGCCTCATAGAGTTATGATCCCCAGTACTGTAAGGACAAATATCACATCTGAAGGGCAATAGGAGAATAGATGTATCAACTAACAAAAAAAATATCTTACACTTCATTACATAACATTGATTAAAATTAATGTGACAGAAAATAGCTTTACTATAACCTCCTTTTTACCATTTAAAAAAAAACTTTTAAAAAAAAATAATAATTGCTGTTTCATCTTGTCTCTTATAATTAAGGCATACCAATGTTGGTTCCTAATCTATACTAATAAAAGGCAAAGCCCTCAATCACTCACTGACTGACTCATCACTAATTCTCCAACTTCCCGTGTAGGTAGAATATGAAACATTGGGAAGTTGTTGAGAAGCCTCTCGCGACGATAATTGGCGTAAAAGAATTTTAAAAATCACTTTCATGGGGGACCAAAAACGTATATTTTTCTTATATAGACTACATAAAATATGAAAATCACTAATTCTCCTATTTCCCGAGTAGGCAGAAGCATGAAACTTTAGGAAGTTGTTGAGTACTATCCTGCGATGGTAACACGAAAAAATATTTAAATTATCACTTCCAGGGGGCCGGGGGCCCAAATTAAGTTTTTTCCTTATATGAGCTATATAAAAATTGAAAATCACTAATTCTCCTATTTCCCGTGTAGGTAAAAGCATGAAACTTGGGGTAGTTGTTAAGTACACTTCCACGATAGTAACAGTTGAAAACAATATTTAAGTTATCACTTACTGGGGGCCCAAATGTAGTTTTTTTTTCTTATATAAAAAACTGACTCAACATTAATTCTCCAACTTCCCTTTTAGGTAGAAGCATGAAACCTTGGGAAGTTGTTAATTAGCCTCTCGTGACGATACTTGGCGTAAAAGAATTTTAAAATTCACACTCATGGGGGCTGGGGGGAAAAAAACGTTTTTTTTCCTTATATGGGCTATAGTAAAATTAAATATCACTAATTCTCCTATTTCACGAGTAGATAGAAGAATGAAACTTTGGGAAGTTGAGTAAACTTCTGCGATGTTAACAGACAAAAAATATTAAAATTATCATATACTGAGGGCCGGGGGCCCAAATGTAGTTTTTTCCTCACATGAGCTATATAAAAACGTAAAATCAATAATCATCCTATTTCCCATGTAGGTAGAAGCATAAAACTTTTGGAAGTTGTTGAGTACAAACCGGCAATGGTAACAGGTGAAAAACAATCTTGAAATTCACTCTCATGGGGGCGCGGGCCCAAAAACTTTGTTTCCCCTAATATGGGCTATATAAAAATTAAGAATCAATCATTCTCCTATTTCCCGAGAAAGTAGAAACATGAAACTTTGAGTAGTTGTTAAGCAACATTCCGCGATGGTAAGAGCTAAAAATAATTATATAAATTGTCACTTACTATGTAGTGTTTTTTCTTATATTTAAAACTGACTCATCACTAATTCTCCAACTTCTCGTGAAGATAGAAGCATGAAACTTTGGGAACTTTCTGAGTACACTCTTATGACGATAATTGGCGAAAAAGAATTTATTATTTCCACTATTGGGTGGCCGGGGGCCCAAACCATTTTTTTCCCTTATATGGGCTATATAAATCTGAATCAACACTAATTCCTCATCTTCCATGTAGGTAGACGCATGAAACTTTGGAAAGTTGTTGAGTACACTCCGGCGATTGTAAGAGGTGTAAAAATTATAAAATTATCACTAACTGGGAGGCCCAAATGTAGTTTTTTTTCTTATATGAGCTATATAAAACAGACATCATTAAATATCCAAATTCCCATGTTCGTAGGAGCATGAAACTGGGAAGTTGTTGAGTACCCTCCCGCAATGGTAACATACAAAAACAAAATTTAAATTGTCACCTTGATAGGATTACTTGAAATGATTTTTTACTTTTCTTTTTTGTTTTTATGTGGGACCACGACAGACAGACAGACAGGACGAAGAAGTTAATATATATGGTATATCCATCATGATCCAGATTGAAATCAATTGGTGTTTTGAATTTGTGTTACGCAGGATCTCAACGGTAACTGAAATCCTAATTTCCGCAGCAAAGCGAGGGTATTTTGCTAGTAAATGATAATTGCTGTTTCATCTTGTCTCTTATAATTAAGTCATACCAATGTTGGTTCCTAATAAATAATAATTGCTGTTTCATCTTGTCTCTTATAATTAAGCCATACCAATGTTGGTTCCTAATAAATAATCAAGCAAAAGTTTGACCACATAGTTTCTACTACAGTAACATTCCGATAATCCGGCACTTTCGGGACCGGCTCGGTACTGGACTATCGGAAATTCCGGTCTATCGGCCCTTCTTTTTAGTGTAGGCTTTGCCGTAAAACAAATATACATTGCTTTTTTTTAACTACATACACACATAAATCGTAATTATAAGAACAATTAGGTTAATAATTAAACTACAAATACAGTATGCAAATACAACAAAGTTTATTTCTGATTGAGAGTCAGTTCAGTCAGTGTTACTAGTTTTCGTTTCTCTCCTTTGAACTCGAAGGCTTAGGTTTTGAAAACATGGTCACTGTACAGTTAGAACGAAACTCACTTTGTTTATAAACAGTTTCAAAAGTTACCTACGTCACTACAGATGTACTGTATTACAGTAGAGAGTACTGAGACACAGTTTACTGCGATGTGAAAGGACACAAAACAACAACGCAAAAAAATACGGAGAGACGCTTCGCGATTGATTATCTGTGCTGCACTGCACCTGTATTTGTTGTGACAGCTGAGACTAGCCGGCCGCTAATTGTTTCCGAACAATACCGAGTGCTTCCCCGAACTACCCCGAAAACTTCAGAATAGCTCTAGAGCGTTTTTATTTGCTTTAAAGACACACTTTTGGAGAAAACCACATTTTTTACAATTTTCCGAAGCAATGCCGGACAATCTGGCATTCCGGACTTTTGGATGCCGGATTATCGGAATTTTACTGTACTTACTTAAAAGGTTTTTCTCCTGTATGTGTTCGAATGTGCAACTCCATCATGGCTTTCCTTGCTGTTGTATGGCTGCAGTACATACATTCAAAAGGCTTGTGGTCTGTGTGCACAGCTTCTTTATGCTTCTTCAGACATTTGCTGAAATACATTCTTCAGCTTGAACAGTTTCAAGATGTTCCATGCTCATAATGATAACATTGAACCAGAGGATAGATATAATGATACCATTTAAACAGAGGATAGATATAATGATATCATTGAAACAGAGGATAGATATGATACCATTTAAACAAAGGATAGATATAATGATACCATTGAAACAGAGGATAGATATAATGATACCGTTGAAACAGAGGATAGATATAATAATACCATTGAAACAGAGGATAGATATAATGATACCATTTAAACTGAGGATAAATATAATGATACCCTTGAAACAGAGGATAGATATAATGATACCGTTTAAACTGAGGATAGATATAATGATACCATTTTAACTGAGGATAGATATAATGATACCATTGAAACAGAGGACAGATATAATGATACCATTGAAACAGAGGACAGATAAAATGATACCATTGAAACAGAGGACAGATATAATGATACCATTGAAACAGAGGATAGATATAATGATACCATTGAAACAGAGGATTAATAAAATGATACCATTGAAACAGAGGATAGATATAATGATAACATTGAAACAGAGGATTGATATAATGATACCATTGAAACAGAGGATAGATATAATGATACTATTGAAACAGAGGATAAATATAATGATACCATTGAAACAGAGGATAGATATAATGATAACATTGAAACAGAGGATAGATATAATGATACCATTGAAACAGAGGATAGATATAATGATACCATTGAAACAGAGGATAAATATAATGATACCATTGAAACAGAGGATAGATATAATGATAACATTGAAACAGAGGATATATATAATGATACCATTGAAACAGAGGATAGATATAATGATACCATTGAAACAGAGGATAGATATAATGATAACATTGAAACAGAGGATAGATATAATGATACCATTGAAACAGAGGATAGATATAATGATACCATTGAAACAGAGGATAGATATGATACCATTTAAACAGAGGATATATATAATGATACCATTGAAACAGAGGATAAATGTAATGATACCATTGAAACAGAGGATAAATATAATGATAACATTGAAACAGAGGATAGATATAATGATACCATTGAAACAGAGGATAGATATAATGATACCATTGAAACAGAGGATAGATATAATGATAACATTGAAACAGAGGATATATATAATGATACCATTGAAACAGAGGATAGATATAATGATACCCTTGAAACAGAGGACAGATATAATGATACCATTGAAACAGAGGATAGATATAATGATACCCTTGAAACAGAGGACAGATATAATGATACCATTGAAACAGAGGATAGATATAATGATAACATTGAAACAGAGGATAGATATAATGATACCATTGAAACAGAGGATAGATTTAATGATACCCTTGAAACAGAGGACAGATATAATGATACCATTGAAACAGAGGACAGATATAATGATACCATTGAAACAGAGGATAGATATAATGATACCATTGAAACAGAGGATAGATATAATGATACCATTGAAACAGAGGATAGATATAATGATACCATTGAAACAGAGGATAGATGTAATGATACCCTTTAAACTGAGGATAGATATAATGATACCATTGAAACAGAGGACAGATATAATGATACCCTTTTAACTGAGGATAGATATAATTATACCATTGAAACAGAGGATAGATATAATGATACCATTGAAACAGAGGATAGATATAATGATACCATTGAAACAGAGTATAGATATAATGATACCGTTTAAACTGAGGACAGATATAATGATACCATTGAAACAGAGGATAGATATAATGATACCATTGAAACAGAGGATAGATATAATGATACCATTGAAACAGAGTATAGATATAATGATACCGTTTAAACTGAGGACAGATATAATGATACCATTGAAACAGAGGATATATATAATGATACCATTGAAACAGAGGACAGATATAATGATACCATTGAAACAGAGGATAAATATAATGATACCATTGAAACAGAGTATAGATATAATGACACCGTTTAAACTGAGGATAGATATAATGATAACATTGAAACAGAGGATAGATATAATGATACCATTGAAACAGAGGATAGATATAATGATACCATTGAAACAGAGGATAGATATGATACCATTGAAACAGAGGACAGATATAATGATATCATTGAAACAGAGGATTGATATAATGATACCGTTGAAACTGAGGATAAATATAATGATACCATTGAAACAGAGTATAGATATGATACCGTTGAAACAGAGGACAGATATAATGATATCGTTGAAACAGAGGATTGATATAATGATACCGTTGAAACAGGATAGATAAATGATAGCATTGAAACAGAGGACAGATATAATGATACCATTTAAACAGAGGATAGATATCTAATAAAATAATAAAACTGATATTGACAACCAACCACAAACCTGTTAGCAAAGACTCTATCACAGATATCACAGGACTTTGATGAGAACCATCCTCTAGATCCGGATTTCTCAGCTCGATTGGCATGAATCACCTGATGATTTTTCATTTGAGACGCCTGACGAAAGCCCTTTCCACAAACATCACAAGCATAAGGTTTCGAATTTGTATGAATTTCCTGTTAATTATTCAGGAATATATTTACTCATCCAAGTTACAATGTAATTTGAATTAATTCAAAATAGTTTGAAGACCATGTTGCGGAAATGGCATGCAATAATCAGTAGCAATCAAATAATTTTAAAGTAATATTTTACATTGTCAAATAAATACATGACCAAACAATATCCTACCTTATGTATACTCATTTTGTGGTGTGTATCTGTTTTATAATCACACAAATCACACTTAAATAAATCACAGTCAACCTGTGAATATACAAAAACTGTGGCATTTTATCAACAGATCAAATATCTGTGGTATTTTATCAACAGATTAAATATCTATGCCTCAAAAATAATATATAAATATAATAATAAAATAAAGATAATATAGCCCTCAACTTTTTCAGTTGAAAATCCTGTTATAAATTTTGAAAATTATTAATAACAGCGACTGGAAAAGTTTTTGAATCAGATCTCTTTAAAATTCATTTAAGTAATTTAAGAAAAGCTTAAAAACAAAAGTCACACCATAAATAAATTATTTTATTAGCCTGATAAAAGGAAACATGTAAAATTGTACAATTTAAAGACTTTGGAAGAAAGATGTAGACATTCAATAACTCAAGTGTATGAATAAAACCAAGGAGGAGCTCCCATCATCAAAATACATCATTTCCTTTGTACTCTACTTTTAAGGAGCTCCCATCATCGAAATACATCATTTCCTTTGTACTCTACTTTTAAGGAGCTCCCATCATCGAAATACATCATTTCCTTTGTACTCTACTTTTAAGGAGCTCCCATCATCGAAATACATCATTTCCTTTGTACTCTACTTTTAAGGAGCTCCCACCATCAAAATACATCATTTCCTTTCTACTCTACTTTTAAGGAGCTCCCACCATCAAAATACATCATTTCCTTTCTACTCTACTTTTCATAATTTTTTTAATCAATTTGTCGCTTGAAGATTTTTTATATCCAGTGGAAAATTTTAATGGTCTAAAAATCAGAATTTTAACCCACGAACTGTGGTCGGCCAAAAAAAACGGCAGATCGGCGCATTTTGTACTGTGACGGCCGATAAAAACGGCCGACAAAAATCACTGTCAAATAGCAACTTCCAATCCACTATTTTATCGTAAACTGAGCCTCTTCCTTTTATTATTAATTACATCTTCTTCCGGGTCAAGCTTGAGGTTAAGAACTTTAAAAATAGTATTTTTTATCGGTGTGTTAAAACACTATTTTCTTACGCCGATTTTGAAACCAAAATGGATTATTCTGCAGCTAGAACTTCGGGTAAAGGTTAAAAAAAAAGGTAGAAATATATTTGAAAGCCTGATATGTGAACATCTAAGTCAGTGGTTCCCAAACTTTTTTGACCCATGGACCCCTTTTATAGTCAAAATTTCCCCCACGGACCCCCATGTGAAAAAAACTACATAAATGCATAGTACAAAAATTATAAACCCAAAAAAGCAACATTTGGTTGAAGAAGTATTTATTGAAATTGTATAACTTTTGTTTAAAATAAAATTGAAGACAATTAATAACTTTGATGAACATGATGTGATTTTATTAGTGTATTTATGTCCGACTCAATGTTTTTGTGTAGCATCCGCAAATCCCCACGAGCACCAATTTCTATATTCGGTTTCTGTTTTTTTATGATGAGGTTCATAACGGCACTGAATCTTTGTTCTACCAAATAGGAAGACGGGAAAGCACTTAACAACTTCTGTACAATAAACCATAATGCAAGATATAAAATTGTCATTTGATTTTGTAACCAGAATTTGTGGTATCCTAGTTCAAACATTGGTTCAAGTTCTTCATTTCAATAAGCTGCTGTTTGTATCAACAACATCCAGGTTGCAGTCGTCTATGGTGATAGTCGGTAGAGAGGCAGCATCCTGTGTCATAATGTTGGTTTTCTTTATACTTATGGTTAGGCCAAACTCTTTGCAGGCAGCGGAGAAGCTGGATACAAGGTTCCACCTTTACCAGGCATGAAAGAAGGCTCAATAGCTTCCACCTCAGATGCCTGCGCCGCATCCTAGTAGACATCAAATGGCAAGAGAAAGTTCCCCAAACACAGAGGTCCTGGCTCAAGCAAGCATGAGTAGCATTGCAGCCATATTAAGCCAAAGACGCCTCCGTTGGCTTGGACACGTCAAGAGGATGCAAACTGGTCGCATACCCAAGGATGTGCTATACAGCGAGCTGGCGACAGGGAAAAGGTCGGTTGGTCGGCCATGTCTCAGATACGTGGACATATGCAAGAGAGACATGAAAGTAGCCAACATTGATATACAAAACTGGGAAAACCTGGCAGAGGATAGGTCGATGTGGTGGGCTATAGTGAAAGAAGGATCACTAATAGCAGAGGAGCAAACTAGGGAGCAGAAGCAGTTGGAAAAAGGGCGAGGAGAAAGGCCAGGCAACACTGCCCCACTGCTTTCGTGTGTGTGGCATGCAGAAGAGACTGCCACTCAAGGATTGGTCTCATCAGCCACACCAAGAGCTGCAAATAATAAAGATAAATCTATCGTCTTTCGTAGACGGACAGATGCCATACCATTAGTATGGATGCATCTGTGTTTGGGATCTGAGTTTGTCCACGCGCAAAAGCGTTCAACTGCCAGTCGGGAATATCCAAGTGATGAATACCTTCAAATCTTTGGTTCAGGTCAGCATGAAGAGCTGTTAAGTTTTGACAGTAAGCCAGGAAATCTTTATCTCTACTTTGCAATTTTGAAAGATTTGGAAACTGAGAACATTCTCCTGTTTCTAAGTTTTGTTTGTACAGAAAAGAGGTTTGCAACAAACGCAGATATTACGCTTTCAGTTTTGATTAAATTTAATTGGTTACCTTGTAGATTCAAATTAGTCTCATTAAAGTTGTTAAATAAATCATTCATAAAGGACATGTCATTTTTTTGAGTTAATTGTGCCACAAATCATTGTCTTTGTTTTCCAGGAATTCCTACACTGAATAAAAGAGAGCATAAACTCGATTTAAAAACGTACTTGTTGATAAACGTCGTACCTATGTGTTTAATAAGTTAAACGATTCTAGTCTTCTTCATTTTCCAAACAATGTTGAGTACATAATCTCTCATTCAAGGCATTCCTTTTAATTTTATTAAACTGCACTAATGACATAATCTAGTGATCCATGCAAACTTTCACTAAGATTGTTTGCGAATAAATGATGTCGATGAATGACACAATGTACTGAAAATTCATTTGCTACAGTTTTCTTTAAGTATGCCAGAAAGTCAAGGGTATTGCTTTAATTTCTAAAAATCTTTTTAATTCAGAAAGTAAGGTTTCACATTTCGAATCTGTTTCCAAACATTTAGCCATACTTCAAATATATAACAACCATGTTTTGTTGGCTCACTCAGTGCTGGATTTACCTATTTGCTAATCAAGCTATAGCTTAGGGCCACCGCCTTTCTTGGGGGCGCTCGGAATTTTTTTCATATCACTGACATAGAATATCTGGACTTCAAAAGGGCCCCCATATCTCAAATAGCCTAAGGCCCCAATATCTCAAATAGTCTAGGTCCCCATCAAGTCTAAAACCGGCCTAGAGCTCACTCATTCTCTTATGTGCTGTAACAAACCAGTGTTAATAATTATTAACGTTTTCAATGGCGTGCTACAGTAAAGCACTATTGAAAATAATTTTTGATGATAAGACACAATTTAGATAAATATAACTTCCAGACACATCGAAAAATACCCAACCTTGCAACCCTCGCAGATTCAAGTTTAAAAAAACGTGTATTTCTCTGACTTAATTATTGGAATTCCGCATTTCTTACGCATCAAGCTAGACCTTTCAATAAACCAAGTATTTTGATTGGTTATAGCTGTGGAAATTACCTCAGTTCTACTACATTTTCTAGATAAAACAACATTGTACTCCATGACTGATAGCACCTAAGATCGTATTTAATTATATGAAAAAATACTATTTTATTTATTGTTATTTATTTTAATTTCCATAATAATAAAAACTGATCACAGTTTTATTGTTTTATATTAAACCTTGCGCGGACCCCCTGACGTTGTTCAGGGACCCCCAAATTAATTTTCATTTTCCACGGACCCCCTAAAAGGTACCGCGGACCCCTGGGGTCCGTACGGACCACTTTGGGAACCACTGATCTAAGTGATAATGTGATGATTTTAATATTCCACATGATAATCTTAGCTCTGATTCTTTTTTATAGTTCTCGTGAATACGATGCTAGTCTTAGCACTGGTACTAGTGTTAGCGCTAGTCATGAATTGAATCGCAGTTTGACATCGAACCAGATCGATTTATGGGACAATGGGCAAAATCAGATGAGAATGCATCTGATTATGTTTATAATATTTATTACCTCATGTTTTCTTTTTACTTATGTTTTTTTTATTTTGCATGATTTATTTTGGTATATTTTGTCACCCTTTGGTCATCGACCCCCAGAATAAATCTTGTTGACTTTTTTTCATTTTCAAAGATTTATTGATTTATTTGTACTCAAAACTTTTTAAAACTATACATTTTCTGAAAGATAAATGAAATATCTATCATATTTTATAAGTATTTTAATTGAATCTTTTTTAACAAAATTAAGTTAGGGGTACTTGAAAGCAAAAACATTTTGTAAAAAAAAATTTCCTTGAGCATTCCAAAGTCAAAGTCACATAATTTTATTTTTGGGGAGGGTGGTTAAAGGGCTAACATAATCTCCATCCATTCCCCTTTCTAAAA
This sequence comes from Ampullaceana balthica, assembly GCA_944989445.1. Taxonomy (NCBI): domain Eukaryota; kingdom Metazoa; phylum Mollusca; class Gastropoda; family Lymnaeidae; genus Ampullaceana; species Ampullaceana balthica. The sequence continues at coordinate 412,843 of CALYLW010000672.1, forward strand.
ATATATAGTTATTGAGGTTTTATAACAATATTTGTATGCCATTTTTTACTTTTTCTGATGGCACCCAAATGATCAAAAAAGCCTACACATTACAGCATGATTCTATAACACAGTTTGTGGATTAAGAGCTTTGTTGGAATGAGGGGTAAAAATTCAGTATAATTCCAACAAGATCGGAAGGGTTAGCAGGTCTGATAAATCCTGGAAAGCCCAGCTTGGGGTGAAACACATGATAACAATTTCATTTTGCACACAACAGTTAGGTCCAAATTTGTTTACCAGAATATTATACCTTATGCACTCTCCATAAATGTATCCGCAAATGTTTCCAAAACTCATGGGGGGCTTGGCATTTCATGCAGGTAAATGCAGTGTCGTCCATATTATGGCAGGACATATGGATGTGTAAGCCTGAAACCAACACAATCAAACTGTCAAACTTTCATTGGAAGTCTATAAATATTTTGATTACTTTAAAGTTGTGTTGGGACTCCTTCAATACTTGGTTAACCTCTAGAATGAACAATGTGATTATTTTATACCGTTGAATATGAAAATATTCAAATTAGTTTATTTCTATATAACAAAACAATAACACCAATTTTAAACATAGCAATTTTTGACAGAAAATTTTTTAAAAATTATAAATGCTTTAAACTAAAGTAGATGATCTCAAAGATTCAGACATTGATTTTAATATTCACTTAAATTTTTATGAAAGAAAGATTTTCTAACTTTTCCATGCTAGCAAGAATGTTTTAAAACAAAATTCTCATTACAGTCGAACCTGCTTACCTCGAGCTCGGTTAGCTTGACCACCCCACTAACTCGACGTTTTTTATTGGAACCGCCAAATTCTCTCTTTGTCTAAGCATTTTTTCATCGGCTAATTCGATTTTTCTAAGTCGCCGAAACCTAATACCTCGAGCACAAAAGAGGGCCAAATTTGCAACTTAACGTTGGTTAGCTCAATCCTCGTCGGTTCGCCTAGCAATGCATTTTAGTTCAAAATAGTGTTGACATCTCGCTTTCTTCAAGACTTCCGGCTATTGTGTGATTCTACGAGATTTCAATAAAAATTACCAGATGTTATTATCTTCTTTCACTTTCGATCCATGTGTGAATTAGATGTATTCACCCGAGGTGCCCGTAAATCGGCGTTAGCGATCTTTAATCCGTCATTATTTCGCAGTGCATGTTATATTATTAATAAACTTAATTCATTTTCTGATGCATTGATCATTTTATTTTTAAAGATAAACGAATATCTTTAGAAATGAAAATAAAGGTTTGTTCGAGAATCGACTGTGGTTTTTATATAATTAATTTTTTTTTAAAAAAATTTTTAAGTTTGTTATTGCTTTGTTACCAGTCCAGTAAGATACGTGACTGTGACACTAACACGCGCGTGACGATGAAATCAAATCATTTTCTTAATATTCCAGTACATGTATATAATATTATTAATATACACGTCATCACTTTTGTAGGTCGAATTCTGATAAGGAATGATTTTTTAAAAAATTCTCTTAGACTTAGTTGCCGGCCGAGGTCTAACACACAGCCCACAGCGTGCTGTGATCAACGGTCAAGGCCGCAATAGTTTTATTTATATTATTACAAGACTGAGGAAATTCGAGAGCGTTCTGATACTAACAGATATCCTGCACGTCAAAAGCATTAAACTTAAACTTAAAATTACCATATTGATATGTTTTTTTATTTATTTTTTTATTCGCTGATTCGACGGCATTGCAAACACTAGCGGCTGTGACATGGGACTAGGCGAGGCGTAAACTTTGACCTTTTAGCGCATGCGCAGACAATTATAAACTGGTAACTAATTTTTAATTAAATGGGATCGAAACATGACGGAGACGTAATCAAAGTCCTTTACTTTGGCATATATATATATATATATATATGTATGTATGTATGTATGGCATCTGTCCGTCTACGAAAGACGATAGATTTATCTTTAATATCTGCAGCTCTTGGTGTGGCTGATGAGACCAATCCTTGAGTGGCAGTCTCTTCTGCATGACACACACACGAAAGCAGTGGGGCAGTGTTTCCTGGCCTTTCTCCTCGCTCTTTTCCCGACTGCTTCTGCCCTAGTTTGCTCCTCTGCTCTTAGTGATCCTTCTTTCACTATAGCCCGCCACATGGACCTATCCTCTGCCAGGTTTTCCCAGTTTTGTATATCAATGTTGGCTACTTTCATGTCTCTCTTGCATATGTCCATGTATCTGAGACATGGCCGACCAACCGACCTTTTCCCTGTCGACAGCTCGCTGTAGAGCACATCCTTGGGTATGCGACCACTTTGCATCCTCTTGACGTGTCCAAGCCAACGGAGGCGTCTTTGGCTTAATATTGCTGCAATACTACTCATGCTTGCTTGAGCCAGGACCTCTGTGTTGGGGACTTTCTCTTGCCATTTGATGTCTAGGATGCGGCGCAGGCATCTGAGGTGGAAGCTATTGAGCCTTCTTTCATGCCTGGTATAGGTGGTCCAAGACTCGCATACATAGAGGAGTGTGCTCAGTACGTAGGCCTGGTATACCTGCAGCTTAGTCCTTGCTGTGAGTTTGGCATTGGACCAGACTCTTTTGTACAGTCTAGCCATAACAGTTGGTGCCTTCCCTACCCTACTACTTATTTCATCTTCCAGTGAGAGGGTGGTCGAGATGTTTGATCCCAGATAAGTAAAACTGTCAACAGCATCCAGGTTGCAGTCGTCAATGGTGATAGTCGGGAGAGAGGCAGCATCCTGTGCCATAATGTTGGTTTTCTTTATACTTATGGTCAGGCCAAACTCTTTGCAGGCAGCGGAGAAGCGGGATACAAGGTTCTGCAGGCCGTCTGCTGTGTGGGATATTAAGGCGGCATCGTCTGCAAATAAGAGCTAGCGCAGCAAAATCTTCCTTATTTTGGTCTTGGCTTTAAGTCGGGCAATATTGAATAATCTCCCGTCAGCTCTGGTGTGTATGTATATCCCCTTGCTGTTGTTCTTGAAGGCATACTGGAGTAAGATGGAAAAGAATATTGCGAATAGAGTAGGTGCCAACACGCAGCCTTGCTTTACTCCACTACTTCCTGGGAAAGCCTCGGAGGTGGCACCGTTATAGCACACTGTGCCCTGCATGTTTTCGTGGAATTGCTTGATGATGTTAAGCAGATGTGTAGGGCAGCCTACTTTTACTAAGATCTGGAAAAGGCCGCTTCTGCTGACAAGATCAAAAGCTTTAGTTAGGTCGACGAACGCGATGTATAGAGGCATATGTTGCTCCCTGCATTTCTCCTGCAGCTGGCGCAGAGAGAAGATCATGTCTATGGTTGATCTTCCGGCTCGAAAGCCGCACTGCGATTCTGGGAGTACACGCGATGCTAGGGTCTGCAGGCGTGTCAATGCAACTCGGGCGAAGGCCTTTCCAACTATACTGAGGAGAGAGATTCCACGATAGTTGTTGCAGTCACTCTTGTCTCCTTTATTTTTATACAGTGTAACGATGTTGGCATCTTTTAACTCCTGTGGTATCTGCCCCTGTTCCCAGCACAGAGTGAGGAGGTCATGCAAAGGCTGTAATATATATATATATATATATATATATATATATATATATATATACATTCCCGATTAGTCATAACTTTTCCCGACTTTCAAGGCAGAGAAATTTTTTTTAAGAATTCCCGACTTTTTCCCGTTTTCCTGAGTGGGAACCATGGTTATACTTAAATTTTAAACGGTCCTTAAAAACGAACGGTCATTACAACCTTAGGAAATAGTGAAGAAATATTAGGGTTCCGATGCGATTCTGATTAATCGTCCCATCACTAATTAACGCTAACTAATTAATCATGTACATAAAGAAATTTCAAGCACATATTAATATTTTGCCGCCATATTGGTTTTCGTTTTAACTCGATCATCGGTTATCTCGACGCCATTTTACATACCCCAACGCCGTCGACTTAACCGGTTTCGACTGTATTAAAAATGTTTAATTTATCATTCACTTAGCCTTTCTGATAACCTTTTACAAGACATTTAAAATGATCTTGTTTAAATGGTGACCTACGGTACAAGATTGTTCAGAGATATGGCCAACAAATTTATAGACTAACACATGCACACACCTATTAAATCTATAGACTAACACATGCACACACCTATTAAATCTATAGACTAACACATGCACACACCTATTAAATTTATAGACTAACACATGCACACACCTATTAAATCTATAGACTAACACATGCACACACCTATTAAATCTATAGACTAACACATGCACACACCTATTAAATTTATAGACTAACACATGCACACACCTATTAAATCTATAGACTAACACATGCACACACCTATTAAATCTATTATAAATATATCCACTTATCAAAATTCAGCTAAATGTTTGGGGAATTAAATGATTTTGAGACATAGAGTTCAGCGCTAAGTGCAAGCATTTTAAGATTTTGCGCTTGAATTCATACCTATATCAGTTTTGAATTTGGCCTTGCAGCTCATCATTGGGCAGACAATTTTGTAGCCGAGATTAACACATGATTCACGAATCCTTTTTCTAGGACGTTTCCCTAGAACGTAGTCTTCTTTAAGGGCACGGGGCGGCTTGACTTTTCGCCGCATGCTTCCATCAGGATGTGTTGTACGACTGTTGTCTGATACACTTGGAAGCCATTCCATATCTTCTGACTCCATAAATGGCTCAGTCTTAATTTTATGCTGCTGCTCAGTCTTCCTCTTCCTGCCTCTCTTAGCACCACCTACCTAAAGTCATGCAGACAAATGCAACATTCAGTTTAGCACCACCTAACTTAAGTCATGAAGACAAATGAAAAATTCAGTTTCTTATATTTCATCATCTTGAAAATATCGGGAAATAAAAATGAAATGAAATTTTGTGCATTTTTAGATTTGAGGAGCATACTGAACAAGGTCATTTTGGAGATTTTTTGTTTTTAATTTCTAAACAATTGATACAATGGTTGCACATTTTTTTCATTTGATGATATCCCTTGCGAGATTATACACTAAATTGAAAACATAAATCAAGCATGCAAATAATTTGATCTGAATTGAGCAGCCATTATTACCTGCACACCAATGCTAACCCCACTCCCTTGCATAAGTTCTTTGTGTTCCAACTGCATGTGGGCTTGGCACTCTTCCATCGTTGTGAATGCAAGCTTACACAAACCACACAGTAAAAATTCCTGGTCAGAAATTACTTCATTGTAAGTATTCATTCAAGAGGAAGGTAATCCGACATGGATTATTTTAAAAAATACAATGGCCAAAATACTCATTATTATTGGATCAGTATTTGCCTCTTTAAAATAATTTTCATAAATAAACACTGACCATTTTTTATACTAAAACATTATATTTATAAATATTTCAGTGTGACTGTAGTTTTGGTCACATAAAAAAAGATATGATGTTGTACAATAAAAAAAAACAGAATTGAAATTCAACTAACATTAACCAATTCAAGAATCTTCATAAATACAGTCGAACCCACTTAACTCGAGCTCGGTTAACTCTCCCACTCCATTATGTCGACGTTTTTTATTGGCACCGCCTAATTCTCTCTTTGTCTTAGCATTTTCTCGTCGTTTAATTCGTTTTTTTTTAAGTCGCCGAAACCTCATAACACAAGCACAAAAAAGGGTCAAATTTGCCGCTTAGTGTTGGTTATCTCGATCCCCATGACCAATCCAGCTTTTGAAAATGTTAGCTATGATTTTTTTACAACCAAGGGAAGGGAATAATTTTCTGCCTCACCAGGGTCTGTTGGTGACGTCACAGCCCGCTTGCTTTTAGCTCTCAGCGTTGTGTTGCTTCTGGTACTATGGCAATCACCAGCTTTTGAAATTCTTAGTTATTTTATAACCAAAAAGGCCACGCGTCAAATTCCAGCCTTACATGGTGTGCTGGTGACGTCACAGCCCGCTTGCGTTCAGGCCTGTGTTGCTTCTAGCGCTATGCCAATCACCAGCTTTTGTTCTTAGTTATTTTATAATCAACAAGGCCACGCAAAAATATGCAGCCTTGCAAGGTGTGCTGGTGACGTCACAGCCCGCTTGCGTTCAGAGACTTTTCAGAGCTGTGTCAGAGTTAAATGACTATCGAATTTTGTGTTTGCAATGTTGGAGAATATAATAAAAGTTTGTATCGATAATCGACGTTGGTTTTTATTTTAAATTTGTAAATTTCTGATGTTAGTTGGTGCAAAGTAAACCTTTTGTTGTTAGCAAACATGTATGTACATTTTTATAGCATGCGGATAGCTTCATCAAACAAATAACCGCAAAAAAACAGACAGTTTACCCACCCCCACTCTAAGTCCATTGTAAGCTGAGGGGATCGTATGGAATAACAAAATGTACAGTGTGCAGACTTGTCATTGGCAATCATTCATCCTTCAACCTCATTTTGACTCAATTACTACTGCTTTGTTCTCATTGTTTCATTCATAAGAAGTGGTCGTGTGCAAAATCCATTTAACTATTGGTTAGAATTAATTAAAATATGACAAAGTTGAAGGTTCAAAAGTTAAAAAGGAGTTCCTAATTTATTTATGTACGTTTTTATAGAGAAGAGTTCGCTTTGTCGTGAGTCATATAGACTTTGTCATATCTAAGACCGGAAAACGTCATAACTCATTTGGTCATTGGGCTATTTTTAGATTCATGTCAAACATTTCTGAAAGATTCATTACAGCAGTGTATTTTGATACTCTGATCTCACTAAAAACGATATTCTAGGTGCAATTGTTTTGCAAAAAAATATTTCTTTACACTTAGTTTTGCAGCTGAATAAATTATTTAAATTCCGAAGACTTAAAACTTAAATAAATAAGCCTAAACATTTTTAAAGATGAGTGTAAGCGGTCGTTCGAAAGTCGTAACTACGGTAAACACTAGTCCTAGCGTAATAGTAGTCAATTATTAACAAATATATTTATTTGAATATTGATTGTTTTCCTTGGTCCTTGTACAAATAAATGCCTTGGTATTTATTAGTAATAAACTTACACTAAGATTATGACTTTAATTATAATTACATCATTAGCATTAGTAGTAAATAGCATGAAATAATAAAGTTCAAGGACGAACGAGCAAATGAACTAGAACTAGAGACTTCTAGAGCCTCAGTCAGAGCCGAGTCACTAATTCATTTACATAAATCATACTTGCAAGGACGTTCCATTTCGCATAATATAATATATCACATAATTTAACATTATATTGATATTTCGTATATTCCGATACGATTCTGATTAATCGTCCCATCACTAATTAACGCACAACACGTATATAAAGAAATTTCAAGCACATGTTAATATTTTGCCGCCATATTGGTTTTCGTCTTAACTCGATCATCGGTTATCTCGATGCCATTTTTCATACCCCAACGCCGTCGACTTAACCGGTTTCGACTGTACATACATTTCCTAATAATGTCAATTTTTTATGACTTCTTGATTTTCTTGGTAATTAAAGATTACTGATTGGGTGAAATGTTGCCACAAGTGTTTCAAAACAAATTTCTATTTCACTATGTATTATTTAGAAAAGCAAAGCTCTTTGAATGTGACATATATGTAATTTAAATTTATTATTAAAGTAAGATGCTTTAATGACAGAGTGATAGACTTATAAGTTATAACAATAAAATACCTTAGTTTCAGCATGTTCTGGTATATTAACTGCATCTGTCTCAGGTGCACTCATGACATATTGGGGCACTGTATTTGAACCATCTGTCTCTGGTGCACTCATGACATATTGGGGCACTGTATTTGAACCACTGACTGCTGAAAAAAGATTACACAATAATAAAAAAAATAATATAAATATATGGCATGCACTTTACTGCATTATAGGCTAGCTTAAAATATTTTTTTTTAATGTATTTAAAATTGTAAGTGTTTGAATGTCTTAACAATGTAAAAGGAAACAACCATCCCACCGTCTCAAAAAACAACAAAATAGAGAGAATGGCGGATTTAAACAGACAATGCTTATCTATATAATTTTATGACATGATAATTATGTCATTAAAGAGAATGAGACACAAAAGGTATATTTTAAATATGAACATGATTTTTATTTAATTAGAAAATAATTCTTGCTGACCTGTGTTTTGATTTATTTTGACATTCAACTAATTCCCATCTACTTTTATGAAGTTTACAGTAGCTTAACACTTATTAAAAATACATGTTTGTACATACACAAATTGGGTAGATGTATTGCCATGACAGAGTAAGGCTGTGAAGCATTGAGGGCATCCAGTTCAGCTGAGACAACATTGGCAGTGTGGTAAGGCTGTGACATCTGAGCTGACCCTGCGTGCAGCTGAATAACTGAGGCTTTAGTCAAGCTGTCACTAGTGGTCATGTGCTCGCTGCTGTTTAAACTAACCGGCAAGTGGTTACCCAGAGTTGAGTGATACTGGGATTGTTCTGCAGTGGAGTAGTGACTATTGCTGTCGGCAGACACATGGCCTCTAGTGTTGGCCTCAGAAGGTTTGACCAGATTAATGAGTTCTGTGAGGTCAGGCGTTGATGTATTGCTCAAGTTGATTGGTCCTCCCTGTGTGACTGGGACGGCCAGTGGAGTGAATGAAACTACAGGACAAGAAAGTTAAACATTTCACATCAAACTACAGGACAAGAAAGTAAAACGTTTCACATTTCTTTTCAAATGAAACTACAGGACAAAAAAGTTATAAATTTCAGGTTTCTTTTCAAATGAAACTACATGACAAAAAAAGTTATACATTTCAAATTTAATTTCGTCATTTATTGAAATAATATTTTGGGTCAAATTTCATAATAATCTTTAATTAACTATGCTTTAATTTAATTCAGGATAACTTTCACAAAAAATATATCTGTATCCATATGTAAAATAAAACAGCAGAACTCTTTCAAACCTTTATCTATGAATGTCTGCCCATCTGATGTGAAACCTAAAACATCTTCAGATTCCTGGATATTGAAATTGCTGCTACTACTGCTGTTGCTGGAATGTGTGGCATTTATTCTACTGTTATTATTGTTGATGGTAGCTAAATTGTTGGAGACACCTAACCCAAGTGTCAAAGGTGACCTTGGGGATGACTCTAAATATGAGAAAAGTAAGAAGAAAAAAAAGCAAATTGAGAAAGCTATAATTTTTAACATAAAATTAATACACATAAATCACATAATAAGCACTGAAATTGAAGTTATTTTAAAATGAATATTTTTAAGTATCAACAGAGAGTGTTTTTAATATAACACTCTTATCATCTAGGCCTATATATTTTGTAATGGAAGACTATTTGTATTTTTAAATTTTGTTCCATCTTCAAGTTTTTATATACGCTTCTAAAATATATTTATCATAAATTATTTAAATTGTATGCTAACTATCAGTACATATTTCAAAAACATATAAAACCTTACCAACTTTAACTTTAACAATGTCACTGCTTCTAGATGATGGACTTCCATTCTGAGCAGTGATTAACAGTGGTAAATGATTTTCTCTCACATGTTTGCTCATTTCAGGAGACAGTGTACATGTGTATGGACAAAATTTACATCTGTATAATACATCCATGTACTCTTCCATCCGAATTACATCCGAGTCCATCTAACAACACAATAAATAAAACTTATGATAAAATAATTGTTATCAGTAAAACAATTCTGAAGAAACAGAATAATTATTATGCATTTAGAATGACCTTAAATACATAAAATACATATAAAAAGTAAACTGAAAATTCTGACTGGTATATGCTGCTCCCAGTAATGTAAAATATTGGTGAGACTGCAATCTGAATTTTAGATACAAAATATGTTATTTAAACAGGGTATGTTTAGGCCTAACAGGACAGAACAACAAGCGTTTCAACAAAAAGCCTTCCTCAACTAAGTAATAGACAAAAACAAACAAAACGCCCAGTAGGCCAGTAAGGAGCAGGTACGCACTATCTGTACTTTTTTGTTGTTGCTTTTGTTTTCATACTTTTGTCTTGTACTTCTTTTGTTGTTTGTTTGTGTATGTATAGGCATAAGAAAATTCAGTTAAATGGACATGCCGCTTTAATTATTCACATCACATTTTTTATGTAAAGTGCACTTTAAGTCATAGAGCAGGTAAAAATGAAAAAAAAATATTGTTCCCTATTTCTTAGTTAGCCTAAAAAGAAATAAAGAACAACTGTTTCAAAAGTAATTCCGATTAACTACAAGGTATTATAAATAACAAAATGGGCCTAAGACCTTACCTGATGATACCTGAGTCTAAGAGTACTAAACTAAGACACACTGTCACTGTGTCAGTGTCACACTCACACAGTATCAGTAAGATTCAAGTGAAAGTGAGATGACATTCATTTAGACTAGTCAAGTACAGAAGTTATTTAATATTGTAACTTAGGGTTTTAATTATGAATTTAACCAATAACAAATTTATTTCTCTTAAAATAAAATTTATACGGTAAAGAAAGTAAAGTAATATTACTTTTTCAAACGCCGCGAATTGTGCTTCGGCTTCAGACGTCTGCTAAATACTAAATGAAAATGCGTCTACGGAGCTGTCTTGAGCCTGAGACGTCTGAATAAATCAAATTAAGTAGCTGCATATTTCCGTTGAGAAAACTTGGGTCGCTGCCTTTGTAAAATAAATACAGTGGAGGACTATTCCCGAAATTTTGCATTTCATTTTTTATCAGAAAAAAAAATAAATTTTAAAGTCTTAACTGAATAGAGGATAATCATAACAAATGAAACTAAAACTGCTTATTAGCCTCGACGCCATCTTGTTGCTGTTCACAACATGGGTGTCTGTAATGGCAAGGGCAATTATTTATGTTAGAATTTTCACATTTATACATTGAAATGACATAAATTATTTTAAAAATGTATTTTGTGGATATTAAAACTATAGAGTAGATTTTTAATATTTTTCTTCCTTAAAATGTTAATTGTACTAAATTTTCTTACTTTGCACGTTCTGGGTTTACGAGTATCGTTATCGTTGGTTAAATTGCCAGATTTTTGTTGCATTTTCAGTTCTGAAATATATTTTGATGTTGATTTATTGTCTGTCATACATACGAAGAGCTCAAGGGAAGAAACGGCTATGTCACATTTTTGTGCTTTTGAGATATTCAAGTTTTAAAGTTCAAAATTATAGAGATTTCTTAGAAATTAACTAAATAGATTTGAATTTTTAATAGGGTCAGGGACACGGTTTTTTCATAAAACCTAATTAAGAGCATTCAATTTTTGATCCTCTATCAGATACAGAGGTTAACTAAAAAAATTCAAAAATGTCACATAGCCGTTTCTTCCCTTGTCTGTGAAATGCAAATAAAAATATTTATATTCTAATATTTATAAAGACTTAGATGAAATGATATAAAATGAACAAAAAAAAACTTTTTAAAAAGAATGAGGCCCAGCTGCAGTGAGGAATGTAGAATCTCGTATGAAAAAGCAGGAAATATTTTTTTAGTCACAAACTAAGTAGTCACACAGGGGGACTCAGAACTCTAAGTTTTATGGATATTTATTGTGATCGATTGTGGGATTTAATGTGAGATATAAAATGTGATCAACTAACACAAAAGTTCTGAGTCCCCTTGTGTGACTACTTAGTTTGTGACTAAAAAATTATTTTCTGCTTTTTCATGCGAGATTCTACATTCCTCACTGCAGCTGGGCCTCATTCTTTTTTTAAAAGTTTGACATTTTCTATAAATATAAACTTACACATTCTTAACTCCTTTCCATATTTGCGCTGATCCACTTAGCAGGGGAAAAAAAACTTTTCACAACACATCGATTGTTTATATAAGATATTCTATGATTTCGCTTGTTCTATCTGGAATGATTTTCTATACACACTACACATATCATATACACAACACGACTATGCATCACGAGAAGTCTGTCATTTTTTAAACTCTTTTTCCGCCCGACCGACCACCTGCGAACCCAAGAGACGACGGTGAAGTTAATATAAGGGCTTGAATTAAACAACCCCCTAAAAACAAAGTTTTTGACTATAAATCCCTTATATATGAGACATAACTAAAAAGTATTTATCATGCTTAAACGCGACAAACATTTACAGACTGAGATTGCCTTAAATACCCTTTGTTGTAAAACTGAAAAAGTTTTGGTCACGGATGGTTGAACTTAACTCAGCGCGACGCGTAAAATGTCAACAAAAGCTTGCCGCTACATATAGAGATAAACTAAAAATGCATTAATTTAATTACAGTACATTCGATCGATCTGAAAATTTAATGGCTTTATCCTCCCCACAAGCCAAACCTACTGTGAATATTTCAGCTCTTTAGCAAGTCAGAAACCGTGTTTACGAGCGTTTTGAAAAAGTTGACGACAGAACCGGATGCGTTAAATCCGGATTCCTTCACGAGTTAATAGGATAGGGGCCTCAAAAATGGGAAACAAACTGGAGCATGTCTTTCCATCCATAAAAGTGTCAACTGTTGAGTAACAAAGAAAAAGAAACAAATAAATTCAAAATATTTCATTCATGGAAAAGAACTGACCGAAACTAAAGATGCAAAATACTTAGGAGTCATAATAAATGAGAAACTATCATGGAATACCCATATCAATGAAGTTATTAAAAAATTAAACAAAATCTTAGGCTTTATAAAAATAGACTTTTTCAAATGTAATAGAGATATAAAACTAAAATGCTACCTCACTTTGGTGAGACCTGTACTAGAATATGCATCTTCTGTTTGGGATCCATCCACCAAAGACCAAAGAAAACATTGATAAACTAGAAGTACTAGAACAAATTGAAAAAGAGCTGCCAGATTCATTGCTGAAGAATATTCAAAATTGACAAGAATAACACCATTAGTTAAATCATTAAACCTTGAAACACTAGAGGATAGAAGAACCAAGAGCAAAGTAGTAATCATACATAAAGCAATTAATTCTAATTTAGAAATACAACACAAAGATAACTTAATACAACCCTCAGATAGACATAAGGATAAAAACACCTTTCTTATTCCGTATGCAAGAACAAACACATACAAATTTTCGTTCTTCCCGTCCGTAATTCGGACGTGGAATGGGTTGCCTGAACAAACCAGGAAAACCAACACTTTATCAACATTTAAATCTCTAATAAAAATGCAGGACTAAACACAAACCATAGATAAGCGTAGGACGCAATAATCTTTTTTTATAGAAGGAGCGTATGTAACAGATAATATAAGATATAATGGGTATTAGTGGTTATATCCAATTTGTATTCATATGTGTTTGTATTTTAACATTAAAATTATCGCTGGTTCTGATTTTTAAAAAAAATTGTTCAATTAATCGGGAAAAATTTAATTGATTAATCGATTAATATCGATTAATTATATTTTTATAACGCATATGTAGATCCCGTTCAGTTGTGATTATTTTGCGAAATCGGTTAAGTCGCGGTAATTCCATGGCTCCCAAATTTTGTGACGTAACACAGCAAATTTGTTCTGCTATGCAAGAAATAAGGAAGGAAAACCATTTTGTTTACGTATGCACGTCTAAATAAATAATAATAATACGAGGGAAAAGTATGTAAGTAACAAAAAATATATAAATTATTAATAAACTGGAAAAAATATTTGAAATATTTTCTTAAATTTTATTCCAATTTTAATCGATCAAATTAATTTTAACCGATTAAAATTGCACACGATTAGTCGATTAATTAATCGTTAATTTCCGGAGCCCTAAATAAAATGTTTTATTATTTTTAGAGATTAACTGATAAAACATTATAAAACTGTTAGACTTATAGAATTTCAATTTAAACTAAATATATCCTTCCATCTCTAAATTTAATGATCCTCGCTAAAGTTTCTAAAACAGTGAAAGTAAAAAGCTTTTGATAATGATCATTCATCTTGAAAATTTATAATCTATCTTATCTTATATATATAATTCTGTTCATGGTAGGACCATGCGAGGCAAGCTGCAAGTATGTGCAACCGAGCATGACGAATGACCCTCGCTGGGGTTAACTAATCACTGTTGGCAAGCGTGGTGGGGTGAAAAGAAGAAAAAAGGGGTGGGAGTGGGTGGCAACAAGGCTCTTGCGTTCACTTGCATTGTTCCTTCTCAGAAACGTGAGATTCGTAGTGTACTGGTTATCACGTCCGCCTCATACGGGGAAGGTCCTGGGTTCAAGCCCCATCGAAAACGTGTTTTTATTTTTTTTTAATGTCTGTTTGTGCTCGTTCTTTTACCCCTTTATTGCCAACACTAGCTGATCCGCAGCGTAGCATACGCCGCTAATGATTTAGTGACGGGTGAAGACTTCCTGAAAGACACAGTTGTCAAAATGGGGTGGGTTTGGGCAAACGACTGAGAGTGAATGAAAATAAGGAACTCTGCTCACCATAGACATTGCAAAGAACGGTTGGTGGGGGGGGTGAGAGTACAGACACAAAAAGCATCACTAAATAAATAAAAAAATAGCGAGTAAACGTAAAGACATGCACACTGAGGTTGTTGTTACCCCCCTACAATTTAATTTTAATACTACCATCCCTTAAACATAAACTGTGATTGGCCGACCTAGCGAGGGTTAGTCATATTTATGGTTGTTAATTACGTGTTGTTGTTTTCTTTCTTTCCTGGAAACTGATTATCGATTATGTAACTTCGATTTTAAACCGATTATCGTTTTATAGCTGACTTCTTAGAAGTTAGTGATGTACCGAGTTTCGCCTGCAAATGTCTCGAAACAAACAATGAGTTGGCAGCAAAACGACGTTCACTCGCGTTGTTTTGTTTTCTTCGTGCTGTAGTTTGTGTCCGTTCTTTCTCCACTTTCTTTGCACTCACCCTGAGCAAGACTGCGGCGTATGCTAGTTTTAAATATTGTTTTTAATGTTCAACTAAAACTGAACTGTTAAGATATTCAAATCCTGTCATTATTATTATTTATCTTATCTGTTACAGGCCCTCCTTTCTATACAGAAGATTATTGCGTCCTACGCTTATCCATGATTTATGTCTAGTCTTGCATTTGTATTAGAGTTTTAAATGTTTATAAAGTGTTGGTTTTCCTGGTTTCCCCAGGCAACCCCATACCATGTCCGAATTCCAGACGGGAAGAACGAGAATGTGTATGTGTTTGTTCTTGCATGTTTGTTTTTTCCAAAATTGATAAAATGTGTCGTCCAAGTATCTATATCTATAATTGACCTAAACGAGTATGTGCAAGAAAGCATGACGAATGACCCTTGATGGGATCGACAGATCACAGTTGCCAAGCGTAGTGGAGTGAAAAGAAAGAAGAAGAAAAAGGGAGTGGGGGCGTGGCAACGATGCTTCTTGCGTTCACTTGCGTTGTTCCTTCACAGAATAAGTATGATTCGTAGTGTAGTTGGTTATCACGTCCGCCTTCCACGCGGAATGCCTTGAGTTCAAGCCCCAGTGTGAACATTTTATTATTTTAATTTTTAAAAATGTTTGTTTCTTCTTTTTACACGCTTTTATTTAACTCACACTGTTTGTATGTTGTATTTTCCATCCATCCATCCATCCATCCATCCATCCATCCTTCCGTCAAATCTTGTAACGTGAAATTAAAACACTTCTGATGGTCCTAGAGATCTCAAAATTTTACCACATATAGGCTAGATCGTGGATGACAATGCATTGTATCAAAATTTCAGATCGATCGAATGTACCGTTATTAAATTATTGAACTTTTTATATATATATATATATATATATATAAGCCTATGTATTATCCGTCTGCCCTTGTTTACATTACATTCACGTACCGAGTTCACACCAACACCGACCACATCAACCATGTTTAACATCAAGGGAAGATCAGTCATTTCCAGTCTGTAAATGTTTGTCGGGCAATGCGTATTATATTTGAACATAATCAATACTTCAAAACTCATCATAGCATACACTTAGACTAAAAGGAATAAAATAAATAGAAGTAAAAAAAAAGATTTTTAAAAACCACGTTTTTATAAGCGGACTAAAAAGAAGAAAATAAGGGGCCATCCATAAATGACGTCACGCACCTAGGGGGGAGGGGGGTCACACTTTTGTGACGATGCGTGACGAGGGAGGGGGTTGAAGAAGTGTGACGTCACATCAAAAGGTTAACTTTAAATAAAACTTCCACTGAAATATTTGGTCGATAACAATTTATTTAATGACTTTTTTCTTCTTTTTTTTTAAAATAAAAATCAGTGCTTCTCAATGTGCCGGTCGGTAGGCCATCAGACTCTGGTTGGCGTAAGCTAACAAGACACGAAAATTAAATCTAATTATAATCCTTAAATTTGAGAACCCACAAGATAACGTATGAAATTGTTACACTGCGTCGTTTGATGTTGACATCAAAGCATGTGTGATGTAACCGCAGCTCCGTTTGGTTCTCTCATGGCAGGAGTCGTCGATTTTTTTGGCTAAAATATACAAGTTTATGTGTGCGCTACAGACGCTAGGTCCTGCTCACATGACTCGGGGATTTGGGGGAGCGTCGTTATCCCCCACGAAAATGCTACTGGTGAGTTTTACAAGCATGACAAGTGTCTAAAAATGATCTGAATAGGATTATGTGTAGATATTTTCAGTCAAAACGACACGGAATATCTTTTTTCTTTAAAAGGGGGGGGGGAAAGGGGGGGGGAATCTATTTGAAAAAATTAAAATCTTTTAAATTTTGATATAATTGTTCGATTGGTTTTTGGTCAAACGCCCCTGGCCATTCTAGTCTTCTAGATCAGTGCTTCTCAAAGTGGTGGTCCGCGGGCCGGTCCGTAGGCCATCCGCTGCCGGTCCGCAGGTGTTCTAAAAAAGGACCGAAAAAATTGTCAGTGCAGGGTAAATAGTGCACCGGTTGCTGGTGCAATGGAAAAAATTCCTGCCGGTCCGCCATACTAAAAAGTTTGAGAAGCACTGTTCTAGATATAATGGTAAATGAGCCCATTTAAAATTAGTCAACTATTCATTAACTTTATTGAATGCATCAAGTTCTTGACATCGCAATTCAAGAGGAGCACAAAACAAATTTTCTTCTTAGCTCAGTTTTTAAGGCATTAATTTTAAATATCACAGAAAGGATACTTGATACAGACAAGTCATGTGGATTAAGATTATTGTCACTCGTGTCAATATAAATGAAAGTAGGGTAGATTTAGGTGTCTTCGTATAGTACATAGGCAAGAAATCTACATAGTTGTCAAATTTAAAAAAAATGCATTTTCTGGAAGGAACCGGTTCAATAATGGGCATATGTTCCAAGCGTACAAGTACACATGAGGATTTTTAATATATCTAGTGGATTGTAGTGGATGTTATGTGTCCCAAATGAGTCTGCATTACCCCCAAGAATTCCCTTTTTGACCCCAGAGGAGGTTATTTACCTCTGTTCGCCGACCTCTTTCTTACGGGATGCCCTTCAGCCAATTGAATGATTTTTTAAAATACATTTTAAAAATGTTATTTTTAAATAATTTTTTTCTAAACAAAGACGTTAACCGTGATGATTAATAGTCAATGTTTAATTTGTATGCATTAAAATAAAATATAATCTAAGGATGTTAACACAGTTGTTTTCTGAAAACCGGTTAAACGTTTTAAAAAAATGCTTCACGCGGGTTACGATATTACAATGTAGAACTTCACTAAATAAATAATAAATACTTAAATGATAATAAAAGTGATTTGAAACATACTTATTTTCAAATAGAAAATAAGTGGGGGTTTTTGTGTTTGGGGGGGGGTGTCAAAGATTTGTGACGTATTTTTAAAGGGGGGGGGTCTAAGTTTTTGGGACGACGCGTGACGAGGGGGGGAAGGGGTCAAAAATCGGCAAAAATCGCGTGACGTCATTTATGGACGGACCCTAAATAAAACTTATACGTTCAAGTACTTTAATTTAATATGACTAAAACGTGGGGAGGGCGCTTATGAGGTTTTGCATATGCAGTTCACTCATTCTCTCACTTATAGATCTCCATTTAACTTTTATATCAAACACCCGCCCCACGCCCACGTTTTTAGTCATATTAAATGAAAGTACTTGAACGTATAAGTTTTAAATTATTTTCTAATTTTTAGTCCGCTTATAATTACGTGGTTTTAAAAAAAAATTGTGTTACTTCTATTTATAGTATGGTGTTCTCTCTATTGTTCGTGCAGGTTGTCAGATGACATTTAATTTTGGCTACTCAGACTCAACAATTATTCTTATGGAATTATACCTGTGAATAAATAATGGAACACCCAGGTGTATTTAAAGATGAAATCGAAATATTAATTTGTAAACGGGAGTAGTCAATGAAAATTTTGAGGTTTAACAAAAACAGCTGATCGTAAACATCCGGTTTCAGTATTGAGGAAACAAAACAACAGTATTGATGAGTAATGGGAGAACCTTTTTAAAAAAGTCTTAGTCTTAGTCTTAGGTATTGTTAAGAAGCATTTTGCATCTAACTTGAGAGTATATTGAAACGATTGAATTGTTAATGATGGATATAATTGAACTCAAGAATTTCATTGCTAAAACTAATATGACATGGTGACACATTTCACACGCGAAAAAAACGAATGAGAATGATTCAATGATATTGATTATTGACATTGAATAAATATTATATATAAATATAATTGATAGATAATAATTTAATAATTAATATAACTGTAATTATAATGAATACAGGTAATTTTTTTTTAAACCACGTTTTTTTATAAGTGGACCAAAAGGAAGAAAATAATTTTAAACTTATAAGTTCAAGTACAGAGTACAGTACGACAGTGGTACCTCGAGATATGAGTTTAATTTCTTTCCGTAACCTTGCTCGTATGTCAATTTGCTCGTAACTCAAACTCAAAGCAATTTTCACGATTGAAATTAATTGAAATGCCATTAATCCGTTCCAGCCCAAAAATTGTCTACCCCTAATTGTTTTGTTACATGTTTTTGAATAAGAAAAATTATTTATTTATAAATGACAAATATCATATAAAAACATAATAAAAGAGAATGTAAATGCCATTTGATGTCTAGGATGCGGCGCAGGCATCTGAGGTGGAAGCTATTGAGCCTTCTTTCATGCCTGGTATAGGTGGTCCAAGACTCGCATACATAGAGGAGTGTGCTCAGTACGTAGGCCTGGTATACCTGCAGCTTAGTCCTTGCTGTGAGTTTGGCATTGGACCAGACTCTTTTGTACAGTCTAGCCATAACAGTTGGTGCCTTCCCTACCCTACTACTTATCTCATCTTCCAGTGAGAGGGTGGTCGAGATGTTTGATCCCAGATAAGTAAAACTGTCAACAGCATCCAGGTTGCAGTCGTCAATGGTGATAGTCGGGAGAGAGGCAGCATCCTGTGCCATAATGTTGGTTTTCTTTATACTTATGGTCAGGCCAAACTCTTTGCAGGCAGCGGAGAAGCGGGATACAAGGTTCTGCAGGCCGTCTGCTGTGTGGGATATTAAGGCGGCATCGTCTGCAAATAAGAGCTAGCGCAGCAAAATCTTCCTTATTTTGGTCTTGGCTTTAAGTCGGGCAATATTGAATAATCTCCCGTCAGCTCTGGTGTGTATGTATATCCCCTTGCTGTTGTTCTTGAAGGCATACTGGAGTAAGATGGAAAAGAATATTGCGAATAGAGTAGGTGCCAACACGCAGCCTTGCTTTACTCCACTACTTACTGGGAAAGCCTCAGAGGTGGCATCGTTATAGCACACTGTGCCCTGCATGTTTTCGTGGAATTGCTTGATGATGTTAAGCAGATGTGTAGGGCAGCCTATTTTTACTAAGATCTGGAAAAGGCCGCTTCTGCTGACAAGATTAAAAGCTTTAGTTAGGTCGACGAACGCGATGTATAGAGGCATATGTTGCTCCCTGCATTTCTCCTGCAGCTGGCGCAGAGAGAAGATCATGTCTATGGTTGATCTTCCGGCTCAAAAGCCGCACTGCGATTCTGGGAGTACACGCGATGCTAGGGTCTGCAGGCGTGTCAATGCAACTCTGGCGAAGGCCGGAGGTATAGTGTGGTGGTAAAGGTGACCATTGACCATATACTAGGAGGTATAGTGTGGTGGTAAAGGTGCCCATATATAGCGTGGTGGTAAAGGTGCTCATATACTAGGAGGTATAGTGTGGTGGTAAAGGTGCCCATGTACTAGGAGGTATAGTGTGGTGGTAAAGGTGCCCATATACTAGGCGGTATAGTGTGGTGGTAAAGGTGCCCATGTACTAGGAGGTATAGTGTGGTGGTAAAGGTGCTCATATACTAGGAGGTATAGTGTGGTGGTAAAGGTGCCCATATACTAGGAGGTATAGTGTGGTGGTAAAGGTGCCCATATATAGCGTGGTAAAGGTGCCCATATACTAGGAGGTATAGTGTGGTGGCAAAGGTGCCCATATACTAGGAGGTATAGTGTGGTGGTAAAGGTGCCCATATACTGTTGCACCAAATGTTCTGCTATTGAAGGCTTGAGATGTAAGCTAACAAATAAATTAACTGTTGCGCCGTATGATGGCTTGTTGGACTTGCTCTAATCATGGTCTTAAATTCCTGGCTCAAAATGTATGTCCTTATTTTTTTACCAGTGTCTACCCTAAGCACTTCATGTGGCAGATAAAGAGTTTTTCTGAGTCCATGTCTGTCATTGGAAAATAAATTAAGGATCAAAATAAATATAAGACAGTTAATTAGTCTTTTTTATTGTCTTTATCTCTCTGTCTATTATCCTTCATTTCATGGTGTCACATTTCATGATTTTTGTGTGTGGTCAGATCAGTATTAAATAAAATCAGTTCTAATCTTATTCTCCTTAAGAAATGGCCTAAAGACTAATTAAGGAACAAGATATTTGATTTTCAACAAGTATCAAGCAACTGATAGGATGCAAGAGCTTTCAAGAAAAAATAACTATCAGATATGTGACACTCTTCAGTTTAGAAGGTAAGCTTGTGTACAGATTTCAAACACTTTCAGGATGTACCATATATACTCGAGTATAAGTCGACCCCCCTGATTTGTCACTTGAAAATAGAATTGTACATTGCTTCAACGATCGTTACGATAAACTGATTTCTTTTATAAAATGAGTTATCTGTATATAGGTCGACCCCCTGAGTTACGTGTATATAGGTCGACCCCATGAGTTACGTGTATATAGGTCGACCCCATGAGTTACGTGTATATAGGTTGACCCCATGAGTTACGTGTATATAGGTCGACCCCATGATTTCGGCCTTTACATTTTTTATTTAAAACTCGAATTATACTCGAGTACATTATATACAGTAGATAAAAAAATCTTTCCATCCTATATTAAGACTTAAAATTTTTTTTTATTTTAAACTTTCTAATTTCATTAAAGTAAGGGAGACAAAGTCGTATAGGTCACTCTTTCACCTGCATTGACATCCTTTGTGTCACTCTTTCACCTGCATTGACATCCTTGCCATCAGAAATTCCAGGAGAACATCTTTATAAATACATTGGTTCATGTTATTTTTTTTAGATCTCAAAAACTTGTTTTTAAAAAAAAGTAAACTACAATGCATTAAGCTACAACCAATTATATTTACATTACAAATAGCTTAGATGATATTCACATAAACTCATTAGTCATTGCACATAATATTCATGTGAGTGCACATCATAATTTAAAAGTGCACATCATAATAAATTAATATTGTTCAGTTTAAATCAAAGGCCTGGTACAAAATAAATTACCCCTTACATCTTTCTTTGGCCTAACATCTATAAAAGGCTAGGATTAAGCTGTAAAAGGAATGAAATGTGTCAAACCCTTGTGATTTGATACACAGCTTGTGATTTGATACACAGCACAATAAGGGCAAGGAAATAACCCAAAAAAATCAAAGCACATGAAAAAAATACCTTGAGACTTACACATCTCTGTTTATAAAAAAACTAAATTAAATTATTATTTGTCTAATACAATTTTAATTTCAAAACTATTGACCTATAACAGTTGCATTAATTGTATAAAAATTAAATATTTTTGTAGAGGATGTCCAAAGCCTGGTGTAAGAGTATAAGGGCTCTAGAACAGTGGTTTATATTGGAATAAATTATAATTATATATAGTGGGTTCATTGGAGGGTTAGTGGTGAAGGCTGGGAAAGGAAGGTGAAAACTGTTTTAGGAATGAGAGGTTAAGGGTTAGAGGTTAAAGGTTTGTGTTTTGTTTTCAATGTCTTTCCTTGGTCATTATGACTTTAAGCATAATTTGTTTTCAATGTATAATTTGAACTTTTTAGTGATAAAACCATTCTTTCAATGATAAAATGTAATTTATTGTTGACTCAAGTAAGTTATCAACATTCTATGATTTTCAAATATATAAACATTGATCTAAGAATGAATCATCATTTCTTATCTGTTTTGGGTTGACATCTTTGTCATAGATTAAAATAGATCCCAACCCAGGAGGTGTTCCACTTTAATTTTGACAAAATGCCCATCTTCTCACCTCTATATAGCCTGCAGGCATAGCAATCACTGTTTATCATATAAAGGATTATTTGAAAGATGGTTTAATTTATTCTCGTTACTTCAAACAGGAGAAGGCAATTATTCAACGAAGCATTTCTTACCCACTCACATAATTGACATTAGGACCAGGATTTTTTTTTGCACAACCAAATGATGAATTATTCATCTTCATGCTTAAAATTTGTATGAATGTTCATGTGAAGAATTGTTACAAAGTTAAAACACGTGAGCATTGCACTTATATTTGTGTGCCTATCTGTAGAACTGAGACATTTAGTTTAAACTGAACTTATAGTTGTGTGCCTATCTGTAGAACTGAGACATTTAGTTTAAACTGAACTTATAGTTGTGTGCCTATCTGTAAAACTGAGACATTTAGTTTAAACTGAACTTATATTTGTGTGCCTATCTGTAGAACTGAGACATTTAGTTTAAACTCAACTTATAGTTGTGTGCCTATCTGTAGAACTGAGACATTTAGTTTAAACTGAACTTATATTTGTGTGCCTATCTGTAGAACTGAGACATTTAGTTTAAACTGAACTTATATTTGTGTGCCTATCTGTAGAACTGAGACATTTAGTTTAAACTGAACTTATATTTGTGTGCCTATCTGTAGAACTGAGACATTTAGTTTAAACTAAACTTTAAAAAAAATTTTTTTAATTAAAACATTAATATATTTTTATTGGCTTACAGCATCAATATTATTAATGTGAAAAGATTTTATCTATAAATACTTTATCTCTGCAAATGACTGTGCTGATTGGATAACTTGATGAAGGTCATAAATTATCTCCCTTGCTATGTGACTAAACAGAGGATCTCATTTGTAGATATGAAAGTAGATTATCTCAATACTATCAAAATACAGTTCGAAAATACTTAGCACTTTTCTTTGTTTTGTTCTCTCCCTTGTGTTATTAACAACCAGTTTCTGTTACTGTCAATACAGTCAGGATAATTTTCATGTTTTAATCTTTGTCTTGTTTCATTGTGAGGACTCTATTTATGTCAGTTTTGTTACATTGTAAGGAAATCTTTCATTGAAGTTGTGTTTTTTTTTAAATCTTCTGCTAATGTTCATAAAATTGCTGTGAAAACTGGTATGTTTATACTACTGCAATTCACATAAGTATTCAGTCTCAAATGAATTGTTTACATGCATTTACCTACATAACAATTAAATTATAATGTTTTTGAGAACAATTAAAAAATATAATACAATGTATTGATATTATACAATCTGAATCATTTATGAAGTTGATTTAAATACCTTTATAATCTTCTTATCTTAAGAATATTATCATATTGTAGCAAGTAGTCTTTATAGAGGAAATATATTTATTTAAAAATAAATACATATAACAAAGACAGATACATTTAATAAACTTAGCAAAGTTTATTTTGTTGTGATTTTCAACTCAGAAAATGAAATATAGAAGAAACATAATCTCAAATAAATTGGTACTCTCTATACCAAAATGAGAAAACTTTTATAATCATTTATAATCAAGAAATGGTTCGATTTAATTAAATTATTTATTTTAATAAACTCACATGGTCAATATATTTTTTTTCCTGCACACTTACAGAGGTAGGTAGCAAAACAACATTGGCAAAATGTCTGTTAAAAAGTTGGTGTTTTTGTTGGTTGTTGGTGTTCTGCTTGCTGCTATCGGCAGCATTATGTTTCCTGTCATTGATTATGTCATCAAAGAGGAGATCAAAAAGGTAAATATCTTTTTTTAATTTTTTTATGAGTTCCTATGTTTTATGTTTTATTTTTGTTATCAGTTCCTATGTTTTATGTTTTATTTTTGTTATGAGTTCCTATGTTTTATTTTTGTTATCAGTTCCTATGTTTTATTTTTGTTATGAGTTCCCATGTTTTATGTTTTATTTTTGTTATGAGTTCCTATGTTTTATGTTTTATTTTTGTTATGAGTTCCTATGTTTTATGTTTGTTATGAGTTCCTATGTTTTATGTTTTATTTTTGTTATGAGTTCCTATGTTTTATGTTTTATTTTTGTAATGAGTTCCTATGTTTTATGTTTTATTCTTTTAATGAGATCCTGTGTTTTATGTTTTATTTTTGTTATGAGTTCCTATGTTGTTGTTTTTTTTATGAGTTCCGGTGTTTTATGTTTTATTTTTTTATGAGTTCCTATGTTTATGTTTTATTTTTTTATGAGTTCCTATGTTTTATGTTTTATTTTTTTATGAGTTCCTGTGTTTTATGTTTTATTTTTTTATGAGTTCCTATGTTTTATGTTTTTTTTTAAAAATGAGTTCCTATGTTTTATGTTTAATTTTTTTTATGAGTTCCTGTGTTTTATGTTTTATTTGTAACTGTAGCTGTAAACATTTGATTTTAAATTGAAGTACAGTAAAACTTAATTGATTCTGCCACTATTATTTGGAAACTACATTTTAAAATCAGTTATTCTTCTCTGTGGTACAACTCTTCTTCTCTGTGGTACAGCTCTTCTTCTCTGTGGTACAGCTCTTCTTCTCTGTGGTACAGCTCTTCTTCTCTGTGGTACAGCTCTTCTTCTCTGTGGTACAGCTCTTCTTCTCTGTGGTACAGCTCTTCTTCTCTGTGGTACAGCGCTTCTTCTCTGTGGTACAACTCTTCTTCTCTGTGGTACAGTAATACATGTACATGCATCTGTATAATACTACTTGGTATTCCAGGGTTTGCTATATCCATTTCAAGAAGCTGCCATTTAATTTATTTATTAAAATCTTACTCTGTGATGCTCATAAAAAGATCTTCTGACTTGTAGGTAAAGATCCTGCCTATAAAAGCAAAAATTATTGGTGCGTCAATCATCTTCACTTTATATGTCTCATTTATATAAGACAAGAACATTAACTCTGAGATATCCTTGTACAGAAAGTGGTCATCTAACATTAACTCTGTGATGTTCTTGTACAGAAAGTGTTCATCTAACATTAACTCTGTGATGTTCTTGTACAGAAAGTGGTCATCTAACATTAACTCTGTGATGTTCTTGTACAGAAAGTGGTCATCTCTAATAGCAGCGAGACGTACGATGTGTGGCAGGACATCCCCATCCCTGTGTACATGCAGTTCTACATTTTTAACATCCTCAACACGATGGAGATCAAGAAGGGAGACAAACCAGCTTTAGAACAGTTAGGACCATACACATACACGTAAGAGAATCTCATTAACATACACGTAAGAGAATCTCATTAACATACACGTAAGAGAATCTCATTAACATACGTGTAAGAGAATCTCATTAACATACATGTAAGAGAATCTCATTAACATACACGTAAGAGAATCTCATTAACATACATGTAAGAGAATCTCATTAACATACATGTAAGAGAATCTCATTAACATACTTGTAAGAGAATCTCATTAACATACACTTAAGAGAATCTCATTAACATACACGTAAGAGAATCTCATTAACATACACGTAAGAGAATCTCATTAACATACACGTAAGAGAATCTCATTAACATACACGTAAGAGAATCTCATTAACATACTTGTAAGAGAATCTCATTAACATACTTGTAAGAGATTCTCATTAACATACTTGTAAGAGAATCTCATTAACATACACGTAAGAGAATCTCATTAACATACATGTATGAGAATCTCATTAACATACACCTAAGAGAATCTCATTAACATACACATAAGAGAATGTCATTAACATACACGTAAGAGAATCTCATTTACATACTTGTAAGAGAATCTCATTAACATACACATAAGAGAATCTCATTAACATACTTGTAAGAGAATCTCATTAACATACTTGTAAGAGAATCTCATAAACATACTTGTAAGAGAATCTCATTAACATACACGTAAGAGAATCTCATTAACATACACGTAAGAGAATCTCATTAACATATGTCGTGTTCTGATGATGTCACAAAAATTGTTTTTTTAGGCAGCTCCATATTGAGGCAATCTTATCTTACCTTACCAATAGTATCTCTTTGGCTCTGAGAGTTCATATTTTAATACCAATAATGGGACTCACCACCTTTTAATCACATAATACCAATAATGGGACTCACTACTTTTTAATCACATAATACCAATAATGGGACTCACCACCTTTTAATCACATAATACCAATAATGGGACTCACCACCTTTTAATCACATAATACCAATAATGGGACTCACTACCTTTTAATCACATAATACCAATAATGGGACTCACGACCTTTTAATCACATAATACCAATAATGGGACTCACCACCTTTTAATCACATAATACCAATAATGGGACTCACCACCTTTTAATCACATAATACCAATAATGGGACTCACCACCTTTTAATAACATAATACCAATAATGGGACTCACTACCTTTTAATCACATAATACCAATAATGGGACTCACCACCTTTTAATCACATAATACCAATAATGGGACTCACCACCTTTTAATCACATAATACCAATAATGGGACTCACTACCTTTTAATCACATAATACCAATAATGGGACTCACCACCTTTTAATCACATAATACCAATAATGGGACTCACTTCCTTTTAATCACATAATACCAATAATGGGACTCACTACCTTTTAATCACATACCAATAATGGGACTCACCACCTTTTAATCACATAATACCAATAATGGGACTCACCACCTTTTAATCACATAATACCAATAATGGGACTCACTACCTTTTAATCACATAATACCAATAATGGGACTCACCACCTTTTAATCACATAAT
The DNA here is from genome assembly GCA_944989445.1 of Ampullaceana balthica. Classification (NCBI taxonomy): domain Eukaryota; kingdom Metazoa; phylum Mollusca; class Gastropoda; family Lymnaeidae; genus Ampullaceana; species Ampullaceana balthica. The sequence continues at coordinate 440,195 of CALYLW010000672.1, forward strand.
ACCAATAATGGGACTCACTACCTTTTAATCACATAATACCAATAATGGGACTCACCACCTTTTAATCACATAATACCAATAATGGGACTCACCACCTTTTAATCACATAATACCAATAATGGGACTCACCACCTTTTAATCACATAATACCAATAATGGGACTCACCACCTTTTAATCACATAATACCAATAATGGGACTCACCACCTTTTAATCACATAATACCAATAATGGGACTCACCACCTTTTAATCACATAATACCAATAATGGGACTCACTACCTCTTAATCACATAATACCAATAATGGGACTCACTACCTTTTAATCACATAATCCATTTCAAGTCTCACAGCCTTATTGTTGTTTTAATTTTTTATGATGTAAATATGTTTGTGGTCACAAGTTCACAACATTTGAAGCTATATATAGACTTATATTTATTTTGTGTTGTATTTGAATTCAATCTTTAGAGAGAGACGGACAAAGTATGATATTGTATGGAATGAAAATGGAACTGTGACTTACAAACAGATCAGAACTTTTCATTTTGTTCCAGAAATGTCGGCCGGTAACGAAACAGATTTGATTACCACCATAAATCCCATTATTGCCGTAAGTTCAGAAATAGCCATAAAACTATTGTTGCCCTTTGCAAAACATATCCTATGTTGAAATATTTATTTATATGTGCATGCCATGTAGCTGTAACTTATGCTAAGGGAAACAATCCATTGGATACTTGTAGTAGCTGCAAACAAGAGTGTAAATAATTGTAACATTGTCACACCTCAGACAATTGTAAATAATTGTAACATTGTCACACCTCAGACATTTGTAAATAATTGTAACATTGTCACACCTCAGACATTTGTAAATAATTGTAACATTGTCACACCTCTGACATTTGTAAATAATTGTAACATTGTCACACCTCTGACATTTGTAAATAATTGTAACTTTGCCACACCTCAGACATTTGTAAATAATTGTAACATTGTCACACCTCTGACATTTGTAAATAATTGTAACATTGTCACACCTCTGACATTTGTAAATAATTGTAACATTGTCACACCTCTGACATTTGTAAATAATTGTAACATTGTCACACCTCTGACATTTGTAAATAATTGTAACATTGTCACACCTCAGACATTTGTAAATAATTGTAACATTGTCACACCTCAGACATTTGTAAATAATTGTAACATTGTCACACCTCTGACATTTGTAAATAATTGTAACATTGTCACACCTCTGACATTTGTAAATAATTGTAACATTGTCACACCTCAGACATTTGTAAATAATTGTAACATTGTCACACCTCAGACTTTTGTAAATAATTGTAACATTGTCACACCTCTGACATTTGTAAATAATTGTAACATTGTCACACCTCTGACATTTGTAAATAATTGTAACATTGTCACACCTCAGACATTTGTAAATAATTGTAACATTGTCACACCTCAGACTTTTGTAAATAATTGTAACATTGTCACACCTCTGACATTTGTAAATAATTGTAACATTGTCACACCTCTGACATTTGTAAATAATTGTAACATTGTCACACCTCAGATATTTGTAAATAATTGTAACATTGTCACACCTCTGACATTTGTAAATAATTGTAACATTGCCACACCTCAGACATTTGTAAATAATTGTAACATTGTCACACCTCTGACATTTGTAAATAATTGTAACATTGTCACACCTCAGACATTTGTAAATAATTGTAACATTGTCACACCTCAGACATTTGTAAATAATTGTAACATTGTCACACCTCATACATTTGTAAATAATTGTAACATTGTCACACGTAAGACATTTGTAAATAATTGTAACATTGCCACACCTCTGACATTTGTAAATAATTGTAACATTGTCACACCTCAGACACATATATGCTGGACCTTGTTTAAATAAATCTTATAAATGTGCTAAAATTATATTATAGATCTTTTGAGATCATTAATATAAATTATAAATGTGCTAAAATTATATTATATATCTTTTGAGATCATTAATATAAATTATAAATGTGCTTAAATTATATTATATATCTTTTGAGATCATTAATATAAATTATAAATAAAAGCAATGCTAAATCATTCAACATAAGATGTCATAATGCTTGTAATAACTCTAAAAACAGATCAAGGCTAACTTTGTTGAACATAAGATGTCATAAGTCATAATCATAATGTATGAAAAATTTCACGAAATAAAAAGCAGTACAATTATAAAACATAACGTAAGAATTACAACAGTGTTGTAACTAATAGGTAACATGAATACAGATACATGTTTTTTTATTAAGTCAACAGTTCTGAACACACTTTATACAACTGTGCAGATATTCATTTTTTCTCTTTTTAATTTTTATAATTTGACCCCAAAAAATAAAAATAATTTTGCAAGTTAATTAACATAGTGGCGTCACTAGGGGGTGTGAGTGGGGGCGGGCTGCCCCGGGTGACACCAATCCTAGTGACGCCTCTGGACATAGTTATCATTTAATTTATAGGAGAAGTTTGAAAATAAATTATTATCCCATTTTTTCAGAGAGTTAAATTTTCTTGAGTAATTCCCTACTCCCCAATTTTAGCATTGTTAAATTTATTTACAAAGTTCAAGAATTTTTGGCAACAAATTTATAATAAACATTTAATCATGCAATTATTAAAAATTATTATAAAATACACACATCAATTAAATGAATTATCAATGTATAAAAAAATCTACTGAAAATTTCAAATCACAATGAAATATGATGGGGAAAAAATTAATTAAGTGTGTTCTTGTGGACCAAATGAAAGTACCTGGTGGGCCGCATGTGGCCCACAAACCATACTTTTGCCACTCCTGTTCTTAATGATGAATTGTCTGAATTGGTTGAATATGTCCTGTACAGATCTATATACAAGATAGAAATTTCTCATAAAAAATGTCAAAACTTATTTGAATTAAAATTTGTTGTCACAAAGGTGCTTGCTCAGAGCTTGAGGTGGTTGCCACAAGGGGTCAAGGAGGTCATATCTTCATTTCTTGAGATGATCCCTGGTGAGGACCTGTTTATGACTCGACCTGTGAAAGACGTGCTGTGGGGCTACGAGGACCCATCGTTGACTATGTTAAATTCACTACTGCCCTCTTGGTTCTCCAGAACTGTTATTGGATATTTTATTAGGGTGAGCCATCTATGCTAGCTAGTAACAGTACACATAACAGTACACATAACAGTACACATGTACATGTACTAGTAACAGTACACATGTACTAGTAACAGTACACATAACAGTACACATGTACTAGTAACAGTACACATAACAGTACACATGTACATGTACTAGTAACAGTACACATACCAGTACACATGTACATTGTACATGTACTAGTTACATTACACATAACAGTACACATTTACATGTACTAGTAACAGTACACATAACAGTACACATGTGCATGTACTAATAACAGTACACATAACAGTACACATGTACATTATGTACTAGTAACAGTACACATAACAGTACACATGTGCATGTACTAATAACAGTACACATAACAGTACACATGTGCATGTACTAATAACAGTACACATAACAGTACACATGTACATGTACTAGTAACAGTAAACATAACAGTACACATGTACATGTACTAGTAACAGTACACATAACAGTACACATAACAGTACACATAACAGTACACATAACAGTACACATGTACTAGTAACAGTACACATAACAGTACACATGTACATGTACTAGTAACAGTACAAATAACAGTACACATGTACATGTACTAGTAACAGTACACATAACAGTACACATGTACATGTACTAGTAACAGTACACATAACAGTACACATAACAGTACACATAACAGTACACATGTACATGTACTAGTAACAGTACACATAACAGTACACATGTACATGTACTAGTAACAGTACACATAAAAGTACACATGTACATGTACTAGTAACAGTACACATAACAGTACACACGTACATGTACTAGTAACAGTACACATAACAGTACACATGTACATGTACTAGTAACAGTACACATAACAGTACACATGTACTAGTAACAGTACACATAACAGTACACATAACAGTACACACGTACATGTACTAGTAAACGTAAGCTAAAAAATTGAAATAAAAATATTCAGCTTCTTTACTTTTGTAACTAAGCAAAAATATTTTTTTGAAAGGTCTTGTTTTCCAAAATAGTCTAACAACTGACCTGTTTGTGTATAAAAAAACATCCGCATTTGAAGACATTAACTTAAATAAAGCTGTTGCTGCATGTGTCAGAGAAATCTAGAATCTTCATGGGATTATTGAGAAAACGATTGAACATAGAAACATCTTGGCAAGAGAACCATTCTTGTCATAAAATGTTCTAACAAATTCAGTTTCAAACATGCACCATGACAATAGTCTCTTGACAATGTTCATCTCTTTTAACCTATAATCTGTTTTATTTTAACCTACTATCTGTTTTATTTTAACCTACTATCTGTTTTATTTTAACCTACTATCTATTTGAACAGAAAAACTTCACTGATGATGGAGTTTATACTGTATACACAGGAGAGACAGACGTCAATTTAGTTGGTGAAATTGAAAGATATAATGGAGAGAGGTACAAATAAAACTGATCATATTAAATTGTATCTCATTGACTAATAAATGTTTATCACATTGATAGCTCAATAATAGTAATATATGTATGATATATATATATATATATATATATACAGTCGAAACCGGTTAATTCGACGGCATTGAGGTATGAAAAATAGCGTGGAGATAACCGATGATCGAGTTAAAACGAAAACCAATATGGCGGCAAAATATTAACATGTGCTTGAAATTTCTTTATGTACATGATTAATTAGTTAGCGTTAATTAGTGATGGGACGATTAATCGGAATCGTATCGGAACCCTAATATTTCTTCACTCTTTCCTAAGGTTGTAATGACCGTTCGTTTTTAAGGACCATTTAAAATTTAAATATAACCATGGTTCCCACTCAGGAAAACGGGGAAAAGTCGGGAATTCTTTAAAAAAAATTTCTCAGCCTTGAAAGTCGGGAAAAGTTATGACTAATCGGTAATTTTTATATATATATACTGTATATATTTATGCCGAAGTAAAGGACTTTGATTACGTCTCTGTCATGTTTCGATTCCATTTAATAAAAAAAAAGTTACCAGTTTATAATTGTCTGCGCATGCGTTAAAAGGTCAAATTTTTCGCCTCGTCTCGTCCCATGCCGCATGTGGCATAGCATGTCACAGCCGCTCGCGTTTGCCGTCGAATCAGCAAATTAAAAAAAAATTAACAAATCAATATGGTAATTTTAAGTTTAATGCTTTTGACGTGCAGGATATCTGTTACTATCAGAACGCTCTCGAATTTCCTCAGTCAATCAAACTTATAATATAAATAAAACTATTGCGGCCTTGACCGTTGATCACAGCAGGCTGTGGGCTGTGTGTTAGACCTCAGCCGGCAACTAAGTCTAAGCGAATTTTTAAAAATCATTCCTTATCAGAATTCGACCTACTAAAGTGATGACGTGTATATTAATAATATTATATAGGCTACATGTACTGGAATATTAAGAAAATGATTTGATTTCATCGTCACGCGCGTGTTAGTCACAGTCACGTATCTTACTGGTAACAAAGCAATAACAAACTTTTAAAAAATAATAATTTTTTATTTAATTATATACAAAAACCACCGTCGATTCTCCATACAAACCTTTATTTTCATTTCTAAAGATATTCGTTTATCTTAAAAAATAAAATGATTAATGCATCAGAAAATGAATTAAGTTTAATAATGTACCAGTACCTCGGGTGAATACATACTCCATGGATACACACCGAACTAATAATTCACACACGCAAAACATCCGGTAATTTTTATTGAAATCTCGTAGAATCACACAATAGCCGGAAGTCTCGAAGAAAGCGAGATGTCAACACTGAACTAAAAATGCCAGAGTGCATTGCTAGGCGAACCGACGAGGATCGAGCTAACCAACGTTAAGTTGCAAATTTGGCCCTCTTTTGTGCTCGAGGTATTAGGTTTCGGCGACTTAGAAAAATCGAATTAGCGATGAGAAAAAATGCTAAGACAAAGAGAGAATTTGGCGGTTCCAATAAAAAACGTCGAGTTAGTGGGGTGGTCGAGCTAACCGAGCTCGAGTTATGTGGGTTCGACTGTATATATATATATCACATATAAACTTTTAGCAGTTTAATTAATACATGTAAACTAACAAATGTATAAAAGACTTGGATACAATTTTAACATGAGTGACTTCCCTTCCAGTTCCGTGAACATATGGAGCACAGAGTGGTCAAATATGGTCAATGGATCAGGTAAGTAAACATTTCAAGGACTTTCAGTGGTTTGTTAACTTCCTGGAGCAACTCCTATGTCAAGTTTTTAGGAATAATTTTAATTTTGTACAGTTTCATGTCCTTAATGCACACAAATGTTGGTGAACATCCTACGGGTTATGTTCATTTAAATGGAAGGTCACTAGCTAATAGAGATGATCATCCTACGTTTTATGTTCATTTAAATGGAAGGTCACTAGCTAATAGAGATGATCATCCTACGTTTTATGTTCATTTAAATGGAAGGTCACTAGCTAATAGAGATGAACATCCTACGTTTTATGTTCATTTAAATGGAAGGTCACTAGCTAATAGAGATGAACATCCTTTATGTTCATTTAAATGGAAGGTCACTAGCTAATAGAGATGAACATCCTAAGTTTTATGTTCATTTAAATGGAAGGTCACTAGCTAATAGAGATGAACATCCTAAGTTTTATGTTCATTTAAATGGAAGGTCACTAGCTAATAGAGATGAACATCCTAAGTTTTATGTTCATTTAAATGGAAGGTCACTAGCTAATAGAGATGAACATCCTAAGTTTTATGTTCATTTAAATGGAAGGTCACTAGCTAATAGAGATGATCATCCTAAGTTTTATGTTCATTTAAATGGAAGGTCACTAGCTAATAGAGATGAACATCCTTTATGTTCATTTAAATGGAAGGTCACTAGCTAATAGAGATGAACATCCTTTATGTTCATTTAAATGGAAGGTCACTAGCTAATAGAGATGAACATCCTACGTTTTATGTTCATTTAAATGGAAGGTCACTAGCTAATAGAGATGAACATCCTTTATGTTCATTTAAATGGAAGGTCACTAGCTAATAGAGATGAACATCCTTTATGTTCATTTAAATGGAAGGTCACTAGCTAATAGAGATGAACATCCTACGTTTTATGTTCATTTAAATGGAAGGTCACTAGCTAATAGAGATGAACATCCTAAGTTTTATGTTCATTTAAATGGAAGGTCACTAGCTAATAGAGATGAACATCCTTTATGTTCATTTAAATGGAAGGTCACTAGCTAATAGAGATGAACATCCTTTATGTTCATTTAAATGGAAGGTCACTAGCTAATAGAGATGAACATCCTTTATGTTCATTTAAATGGAAGGTCACTAGCTAATAGAGATGAACATCCTAAGTTTTATGTTCATTTAAATGGAAGGTCACTAGCTAATAGAGATGATCATCCTAAGTTTTATGTTCATTTAAATGGAAGGTCACTAGCTAATAGAGATGAACATCCTACGTTTTATGTTCATTTAAATGGAAGGTCACTAGCTAATAGAGATGATCATCCTACGTTTTATGTTCATTTAAATGGAAGGTCACTAGCTAATAGAGATGAACATCCTACGTTTTATGTTCATTAAAATGGAAGGTCACTAGCTAATAGAGATGAACATCCTTTATGTTCATTTAAATGGAAGGTCACTAGCTAATAGAGATGAACATCCTTTATGTTCATTTAAATGGAAGGTCACTAGCTAATAGAGATGAACATCCTAAGTTTTATGTTCATTTAAATGGAAGGTCACTAGCTAATAGAGATGATCATCCTAAGTTTTATGTTCATTTAAATGGAAGGTCACTAGCTAATAGAGATGATCATCCTAAGCTTTATGTTCATTTAAATGGAAGGTCACTAGCTAATAGAGATGATCATCCTAAGCTTTATGTTCATTTAAATGGAAGGTCACTAGCTAATAGAGATGATCATCCTAAGCTTTATGTTCATTTAAATGGAAGGTCACTAGCTAATAGAGATGAACATCCTTTATGTTCATTTAAATGGAAGGTCACTAGCTAATAGAGATGATCATCCTAAGCTTTATGTTCATTTAAATGGAAGGTCACTAGCTAATAGAGATGAACATCCTTTATGTTCATTTAAATGGAAGGTCACTAGCTAATAGAGATGAACATCATTATCATTATGATAACAAAAGGGAAATAATGTTAGGTAAATAGGAATTCAAATGGTATGGAAAACCCTGTAAAATAAACATTGAAACAACATGCCAGCCACCATGTCCCCTCCCTCAAGGGAACCTAACAGCTGAGAGACCCCCCCCCCACCCCCAGGAAAGGTTGTTTCTGAAGCGGCCGCCTGGGCATCCAGGACATGGTTGAAAATGGCTCCCACTAAAAGTGAATTCACAAAGAGGGGTGAAAATTTCCCTACTACAACTCGCTACAACCTCGGCGCCACCTCGGCTCGGCATATGAGTCTCTATGGTTAAGAACTGCCACTGGGTGGGGGATCATCAAGGGCCTACCTAGGGTGTTACCCCCACTGGGTGGGGGATCATCAAGGGCCTACCTAGGGTGTTACCCCCACTGGGTGGGGGATCATCAAGGGCCTACCTAGGGTGTTACCCCCACTGGGTGGGGGATCATCAAGGGCGTACCTAGGGTGTTACCCCCACTGGGTGGGGGATCATCAAGGGCCTACCTAGGGTGTTACCCCCACTGGGTGGGGGATCATCAAGGGCGTACCTAGGGTGTTACCCCCACTGGGTGGGGGATCATCAAGGGCCTACCTAGGGTGTTACCCCCACTGGGTGGGGGATCATCAAGGGCCTACCTAGGGTGTTACCCCCACTGGGTGGGGGATCATCAAGGGCCTACCTAGGGTGTTACCCCCACTGGGTGGGGGATCATCAAGGGCGTACCTAGGGCGTTACCCCCACTGGGTGGGGGATCATCAAGGGCGTACCTAGGTCGTTACCCCCACTGGGTGGGGGATCATCAAGGGCGTACCTAGGGTGTTACCCCCACTGGGTGGGGGATCATCAAGGGCGTACCTAGGGCATTACCCCCACTGGGTGGGGGATCATCAAGGGCGTACCTAGGGCGTTACCCCCACTGGGTGAGGGATCATCAAGGGCGTACCTAGGGCGTTACCCCCACTGGGTGGGGGATCATCAAGGGCGTACCTAGGGCGTTACCCCCACTGGGTGGGGGATCATCAAGGGCATACCTAGGGCGTTACCCCCACTGGGTGGGGGATCATCAAGGGCGTACCTAGGGTGTTACCCCCACTGGGTGGGGGATCATCAAGGGCGTACCTAGGGTGTTACCCCCACTGGGTGGGGGATCATCAAGGGCGTACCTAGGGTGTTACCCCCACTGGGTGGGGGATCATCAAGGGTGTACCTAGGGTGTTACCCCCACTGGGTGGGGGATCATCAAGGGCGTACCTAGGGTGTTACCCCCACTGGGTGGGGATCATCAAGGGCGTACCTAGGGTGTTACCCCCATTGGGTGGGGGATCATCAAGGGCGTTCCTAGGGTGTTACCCCCATTGGGTGGGGGATCATCAAGGGCGTACCTAGGGTGTTACCCCCACTGGGTGGGGGATCATCAAGGGCGTACCTAGGGTGTTACCCCCACTGGGTGGGGGATCATCAAGGGCGTACCTAGGGTGTTACCCCCACTGGGTGGGGGATCATCAAGGGCGTACCTAGGGTGTTACCCCCACTGGGTGGGGGATCATCAAGGGCGTACCTAGGGTGTTATCCCCCACTGGAAGGTTTCCTCAGAGCTGTCGTCAGCTAAGTTCTTCACGGCACCTTTTGCTTATCTCTACTGGTGCGCCTGGCCCTAAACTGGCACCGCTCACTAGAGTTTGTTAGTGAGGGGGACGTAACGGTCACTTCGACCCTCAACAGGTCTTTGGTTTTCATCATCAACATTGCATCTTATGCTCTGTCTAAGATTTGTACAGTGACTGTAATCATATTTGACTAGCACCTAACACCTAACGGGACTTGGGCATTGCCTGCCAGGGGACTTGGGCATTGCCTGCCAGGGGACTTGGGCATTGCCTGCCAGGGGACTTGGGCATTGCCTGCCAGGGGACTTGGGCATTGCCTGCCAGGGGACTTGGGCATTGCCTGCCAGGGGACTTGGGCATTGCCTGCCAGGGGTTGTTAGTTTTGGGCTGAGATCTGCTCTGCTTGCCACGTAGAGGCCACCCCCAGGTCCACTTGCCCTACTCGAGCGTAGGCCACTCCCAGTCCGTGCCCTACTCGAGCCACGTAGACGCTAACCCCAGGTCCGCTTGCCCTACCCGCCACTAGAGGCCACTCCCAGTCCGCTTTGTCCTACTCGAGCCACTAGAGGCTACCCCAGGTCCGCTTGCCCTACTCGAGCCACGTAGAGGCCACCCCTTCTCAGTAAGGAACTTCTCCTTCACGGAATGTTCCCAGCAACAATGACAATAAAACAATCAACTGTCATCAGGTAATAGATTTTAAAGCAACAGGATTTGGGGGGGAGTGTGTATAACAAGAGAAGAAAGACGTGACATTTATGTCAAGAGATGTCATGTGGTCAGTGGGTGGACTGCAACGATTTATGATATTGACATTGTATCACCTCCAAATAAAAAAAATGACATTGTCAAATATCATCTCTGTAGAATGAGTATCTAACCCAAACACACCATACTAACACACCATACAAACACAACATACAAACACACCATACAAACACACCATACAAACACACCATACTAACACACCATACAAACACACCATACAAACACACCATACAAACACACATACTAAAACACACCATACAAACACACCATACAAACACACCATACTAACACACCATACAAACACACCATACACCATACAAACACACCATACACCATACTAACACACCATACAAACACACCATACTAACACACCATACAAACACACCATACACCATACAAACACACCATACTAACAAACCATACTAACACACCATACAGTCTATCCTTCTGGCTAGTATTAAGTTCATGCATTTGGTAAACATATGGCTGTATAAAAAATGTCTGAGGTGTAAGTTTGTCTGACTGTAGACTCTAATGTCTGACTGTAGACTCTAATTGGTTTACTCTACAGATGGGACACTGAACCCTCCCTTTGGTTTTAACAAAGAATTCTCACAGGTGTTTGTGTCTGACATATGCAGGTGTGTGACATTAAGTTATGTACATATGCAGGTGTGTGACATTAAGTTATGTACAGGTATGTGCCGTTAAGATATGCACATATGCAGGTGTGTGATGTTAAGTTATGTACATATGCAGGTGTGTGACATTAAGTTATGTACATATGCAGGTGTGTGACATTAAGTTATGTACATACGCAGGTGTGTGACATTAAGTTATGTACATATGCAGGTGTGTGACATTAAGTTATGTACATATGCAGGTGTGTGATGTTAAGTTATGTACATATGCAGGTGTGTGACATTAAGTTATGTACATATGCAGGTGTGTGACATTAAGTTATGTACATACGCAGGTGTGTGACATTAAGTTATGTACATATGCAGGTGTGTGACATTAAGTTATGTACATATGCAGGTGTGTGATGTTAAGTAATGTACATATGCAGGTGTGTGACGTTAAGTTATGTACATATGCAGGTGTGTGACATTAAGTTATGTACAGGTGTGTGACATTAAGTTATGTACATATGCAGGTGTGTGATGTTAAGTAATGTACATATGATTCATTACAACAAGCAGTTTTGTTCGATTAATTTTATAATTAGCTATTTTGAATAATTGTTTTAATCAAGTTGATCAATTGTTTTACATGTAATCAAGTTGATCAATTGTTTTACATGTAATCAAGTTGATCAATTGTTTTACATGTAATCAAGTTGATCAATTGTTTTACATGTAATCAAGTTGATCAATTGTTTTCTATGTGTGATGCGATTCCCAGGTCCATTCGTGGCAGATATAAAACAGACGTGACCATCCCACAAGGAATAAAGCTGCGTCGTTTCGGGGGTGATCAGAGCGACATGCTGAATGCTACGATAAACCCTGACAATATCGGCTTCTGTACACCAAACACCAGTTGTCTCCCCACCGGCCTGCTGAACTCCACTCTATGCCAGGAACCAGGTGCTTAGCCTAATCCATAATTGGAGATTTAAAATAAGGATTATTGTGTAGTTATACATTCTAAATTCTGCCTTTGTATAAAGTAACTAGGGTTGCCAGGTGGCTGTCTCAAAAATACCAGACACTAGTGTCGAATTTTGTCGATGGCACACTATTTAAATGTAAAATGTCCGGTATTGCTTCCATTTTTCCACTGGACAAATAACGATAATAACGGACAGTCCTGTACAAAACCGGACATCTGGCAACCCTAAAAGTAACTTATATATAAAGACTAGCAAAATACCCGCACTTTGCAGCGGAAAATTAGGATTTCAGTTAGTGTTGAGAACCTGCGTAACACCATTTCAAAACATCAATTTATTTCAATCTGGATCATGATGGATATACCGTATGTACTCGTTTGCAAGCTGACCTTTTTGGACAAAATCTAGGGGGAAAAGTTAGGGGGTCGGCTTACAAGCGGGTCATTAATGTATTTCTGCATGGATATTGAATATCGGTGTTGTTATTGTAGATCATCAAGGTCCTTTTCTACATTCTACAAGATTCGACTGCTCTACCAGAAGCTATAATATATTATTAAACATCTGCACTTACCTTATTTAATCATTTTATTTATTTTTGTGAACATTTTAATAAATTGTTTTACAAATTTTGTTTTCAACAACGAATTTTAATGTACATGCTTTCGTCACTGTTTACCAAAGAATTTTTTTTTAAATACCGTTAACTCTTGCCTAACAAAGAACACAAAGACAAAGATTGGCAGTACAAAGTAAACAATCATAATGACCGATTTAGCTTGTAGTTTAAAAAAAATTTGTACCATTTTGTTTAAGCTGTCCTATGATTTTTGGGGGGTCGGCTTGCGAGCGGGTTACACACTTTTAATACCTTTCTCTTCTAAAAGTGGGGGGATCGGCTTATGAACGAACGCGCTATAGAACGAGTATATACGGTACTTGTTTGTCAATATTTGTCAAGGTCATGTAAAATCAAAATGGGGAATGAAATTACATTAAGGGCCCCCATGGAAAATGGGTGCAGGATGTGCATATATCGTAAGGCCTGAAGATTTCAATATAGGTCATTATGGAGATATGTGTCTATATTTATTTAAATTGTTTAAAATCTAATAATAATAATAATAATACATTGATAATTTATATAGCGCTGTATCCCAGTAAAGAACTGGGCTCACAGCGCTTTACATGAAGGTATTAACACAGAGGCGTCACTAGGGATGGTGTCACCCGGGGCGGTAGCTCATGGTGTCACCCCTTCACGACTGAAGGGGCCGTCCATAAATGACGTCACGCGAGGTTGCCGATTTTTACCCCACCCTCCTCCAGCGTCATACTTTGTCACAAAAACTTAAACCCCACCCCTTTTTTACGATATGACGTCACAAAGCTTTGACACAGCCACCAGGTTTCGCGTTTTTGATGTGACGTCAACATTTCTCAAACACCCCCCTCCTCGTACCACATCGTTACAGATGCGTGCCCCACCCCTATGGCGGATTAAAAGCGGGCTTCTGAACGGGCTAAAGCCTCCAATAATTTAAGGGGCCCCCAAACTTATTATGAATTATAGTGTATAATAAAGATGCAGGCCATTATGTTTGTACGAATCCCTGAAAATGCCTTGGACAGTCATACGGCAATGCTGCAAATATGAGTAGGAAGTATAACGGAAACCAGGCTATTCTTCGTCAGAAGTGCATTGTTGCTCATTATGTGCCGTGCACAGCTCATTCCTTTAATTTGGTTGGGAAAAGAGCCGCAGTTTGTCCTGCTGCAGTCAGATTTTTTGTCTTCTGCAAAATCTTTATACCCGGCTTGTCTACTCGTCGTTGACAGGTACTTCAAAAACATATGAAATTGATACATGCTAACAAAGCTTTGTCTGACACAAGATGGTCAGCCTGACATGATGCTGTAAGGTCTGTTAATAACTCATACCATGAGAATATCGCAGCACTGTAAGAATTAGCAGCAAATGAAAATCAGCCACGTCGACTTGAAGAAGAAGGATTTCTAAAGGAAATTGAACAACTGGAATTCGCTATTTTACTTGAAATTTGGGAAACAATTTTAGAAATGAAGTCTCTCATTGAGTTTGTTAAAAGATAGCATTCTTAATTTGATTCCTATGAAGACAAAGGAAAGGAAAAGTCCGTGGTAAAAACAGTGTAAACAATCTTCAATACATATCAAACAAAAAAGAAAGCGTCAGTTTGATAAAGGGGCATTAAAAAAAACAACAGTATTCTCCTCGAGACAAAAAATCAAGATGTGAGGTATTTCTGATAATCATTGACAAACTTTCTTAAGCCCTACAACATCGGTTAGGCGCATATAAAGACATCCATGAGAAATTTGGCTTTCTTACAAACCTAACTGAGCTCAGCAATTTCGCCACCCGATGGGCAGCAGCCAAGTTAATGGAAGAAAATTCAAGTTCAAGTGATTTCGAAGACTGCTTACCTACAGAATTAGTCCAATTTTCAGAACTCTTAAAAGAGTTATTGTCCAGCCACAGGCTCAGGGTAAGGAAAAGGAAGTAGCACAAAGCGAAACTCAAAAAAACGTGCACTGAGCTAAAAATTTTGCTGCTTTTAAATGAGCTATATTTCACACAGTCCTTTACAAATGAACACATCGCACTTTGCATCTATCTTTCAATGATGACATCAAACTGCAGCTGAGAGCGAACCTTTTTAAAGTTGAAAAGAATATATAATGAGAATTTGCATGGGACAAAAAAGATTGAAAATGAGCATTGAAAAGGAACTTGTAAGCTTACTCAGCTTTATTGACTTGATTGAAAACTTCGCCATTTGAAATATTCGCAAACGAAAGTTGTAGGTTGAAATAATAATCATACATATTTTTCAATAATTTTTGTTATTTCAAATAGAGAAAACAATTCGTTACCTCATGAAAAAAAAATATTTACAAAATATTTTAAAATACGGAATAATGCGTAATATTATTCTATATGGGGGCGCGTTCGTAACCACGAAACAGCGTAAGTCGGGATGTGACCGTCGTAACCGGAGGACTACCTGTATATAAACATGCATATCTATGCTTTCACGCCTTTTTAATAAATATATATAAAACAAAATATTAACTCAAAGACATAGAAATCATAATTTTCCTCAAGAAAAATATTCCCCCCACCCCACTGTGGCGGAGGGGGTCGTGAGGTGGGATTCATTTATGCTGTCGGTGTGTCCAAGCCCAAATGGCTTTATATCTTTTAAAACAGAAGAGACTGCCTCTTTCATTCCAGCCTTTTTAAAAGATCTCTCTGCTGCGACTGTTTCTTTTCTTTTCTTCCTAATTTGTTTTAATGTTGTTTGTGTGTCGGGAATGTTTTATTATTGCAAGTTAACTGATATATTTTTTAATAAGTGTTTTCGCGTTTAACGTATTTCATCGTATTTCTTAATTTCTTTCTAGATTAAAAAAATTGTCATCTTTTTTTCTGACATAAAATCGTACACAGTAAAATTTTTAGGCTCGGGTGTCACCCCCTGATGGGTGTCACCCGGGGCGGCCCGCACCCCCCGCACCCCCCTAGTGACGCCACTGTATTAACATACATATAAGTAAGAAATTAGCATTCATACCATAACAACCACATTAATTACAGTACATAATACAAAAAAGCAACGTTAATCATTAAAAGAATTGTTGTTTCATTAGTTTGGAAAATAAATGTTGAAAAGATGTGTCTTAAGTGCAGTCTTGAAGGACTTGGTTTGTTGAATACTATGGATGTGTAATGGTAGAGTATTCCATTGTTTGGCTGCACAAAAAGAGAACGACCTTTCGCCAAATGTTTTTGTGCGTGTCTTAGGAACAGCGAGAATGCCTGTGTCTAATGGGAAATAAAGCTTTAAAAGATAACGAAAAAATTATTTTGAGCCGGCCTCAAAGGAACAGACATGAGGAGTTCATTACCCTATAGAATTTTAATTTTTTAATATCAAATTTGGTCAATAATTCATCCATATACCCAGTAGCCACTGTTTAAAATACCTGTTATATAACTCTGTTTAAAAATGGCATTACGGCCCCTGGCCCCTAATAAGTGATGTTTTAAAAACTTTTAATGTCAGAAACCTTTGCAGGAGAGTACTAAAAAAACTTCCCAAATTTTTATTCTTCTACCTACACGGGAAGTTGGAGAAATAGTGACGAGTCAGTTTTTATGTAAGAAAAGAACTGCTATTAGGGCCCCGGCCCCCAGTGAGTGTTAATTTAAATAATGTTTTCGCCTGCTACCATCGCAGGAGTGTACTCAACAACTTCCCAAAGTTTCGTGCTTCTACCTACACCGGAAGATGGAGATTAGTGTTGATTCGGTTTGAAATAGCCCATATAAGGAAAACCACTTTTTTGGGCCCCTGGCCCCCCATGAGTGGGAATTTTAAAATCCCTTTTACCAATTATCGTCGTAAGAGCGTACTCAGCAAGTTCCCAAAGTTTCATGCTTCAACCTACACAGGAAGTTGGAGAATTAATGATGAATCAGTGAGTGAGTGAGTGAGTGAGTCCATCAGTCAGGGCTTTGCCTTTTATAAGTATAGATAAAAGACATAAACGACCAAAGTCAGACATAAACTACCAAAGTCAGCATAAACCAAAGTCAGACATAAACGACCAAAGTCAGACATAAACTACCAAAGTCAGACATAAACTACCAAAGTCAGACATAAACTACCAAAGTCAGACATAAACTACCAAAGTCAGACATAAACTACCAAAGTCAGACATAAACTACCAAAGTCAGACATAAACTACCAAAGTCAGACATAAACTACCAAAGTCAGACATAAACTACCAAAGTCAGACATAAACTACCAAAGTCAGACATAAACTACCAAAGTCAGACATAAACTACCAAAGTCAGACATAAACTACCAAAGTCAGACATAAACTACCAAAGTCAGACATAAACTACCAAAGTCAGACATAAACGACCAAAGTCAGACATAAACGACCAAAGTCAGACATAAACTACCAAAGTCAGACATAAACGACCAAAGTCAGACATAAACGACCAAAGTCAGACATAAACTACCAAAGTCAGACATAAACTACCAAAGTCAGACATAAACTACCAAAGTCAGACATAAACTACCAAAGTCAGACATAAACTACCAAAGTCAGACATAAACGACCAAAGTCAGACATAAACTACCAAAGTCAGACATAAACTACCAAAGTCAGACATAAACTACCAAAGTCAGACATAAACTACCAAAGTCAGACATAAACTACCAAAGTCAGACATAAACGTCCAAAGTCAGACATAAACTACCAAAGTCAGACATAAACTACCAAAGTCAGACATAAACGACCAAAGTCAGACATAAACTACCAAAGTCAGACATAAACTACCAAAGTCAGACATAAACTACCAAAGTCAGACATAAACTACCAAAGGCAGACATAAACGACCAAAGTCAGACATAAACGACCAAAGTCAGACATAAACTACCGAAGTCAGACATAAACTACCAAAGTCAGACATAAACTACCAAAGTCAGACATAAACTACCAAAGTCAGACATAAACTACCAAAGTCAGACATAAACTACCCAAGTCAGACATAAACGACCAAAGTCAGACATAAACGACCAAAGTCAGACATAAACGACCAAAGTCAGACATAAACGACCAAAGTCAGACATAAACGACCAAAGTCAGACATAAACGACCAAAGTCAGACATAAACGACCAAAGTCAGACATAAACTACCAAAGTCAGACATAAACTACCAAAGTCAGACATAAACTACCAAAGTCAGACATAAACGACCAAAGTCAGACATAAACTACCAAAGTCAGACATAAACTACCAAAGTCAGACATAAACTACCAAAGTCAGACATAAACTACCAAAGTCAGACATAAACTACCAAAGTCAGACATAAACTACCAAAGTCAGACATAAACTACCAAAGTCAGACATAAACGACCAAAGTCAGACATAAACTACCAAAGTCAGACATAAACTACCAAAGTCAGACATAAACGACCAAAGTCAGACATAAACTACCAAAGTCAGACATAAACTACCAAAGTCAGACATAAACGACCAAAGTCAGACATAAACTACCAAAGTCAGACATAAACTACCAAAGTCAGACATAAACTACCAAAGTCAGACATAAACTACCAAAGTCAGACATAAACTACCAAAGTCAGACATAAACTACCAAAGTCAGACATAAACTACCAAAGTCAGACATAAACTACCAAAGTCAGACATAAACTACCAAAGTCAGACATAAACGACCAAAGTCAGACATAAACTACCAAAGTCAGACATAAACTACCAAAGTCAGACATAAACTACCAAAGTCAGACATAAACTACCAAAGTCAGACATAAACTACCAAAGTCAGACATAAACTACCAAAGTCAGACATAAACTACCAAAGTCAGACATAAACTACCAAAGTCAGACATAAACTACCAAAGTCAGACATAAACTACCAAAGTCAGACATAAACTACCAAAGTCAGACATAAACTACCAAAGTCAGACATAAACTACCAAAGTCAGACATAAACTACCAAAGTCAGACATAAACTACCAAAGTCAGACATAAACTACCAAAGTCAGACATAAACTACCAAAGTCAGACATAAACTACCAAAGTCAGACATAAACTACCAAAGTCAGACATAAACTACCAAACATTGACAACAGGAAGCCATGAACAACTTATCTTCTGCTAAATTTATGCATGCATAGCCTTGAACTCTTGATTTAATTGTGTGTATTTGTCTTGTTATTATTTCTGGATCAGGATCTTCATCATGGATTCTTGTTTCGCTAAGGATTGCTCCATCAAATTAACAGTCTATGACGGTGATGCGTCCATTTCTGAACATTTATATGAAATTGTGTGTGTGTAACTATGTTTAGGAAGATTTAGAGTGCAATGTGTTTTATGTAGTTGTTGAACATGTTTGTAAAGCGCTGTGAGCCCAGCTGTAGGCCGGGGTACTGCGCTATATAAGTGAACAAATAATAATAATAATATTTCTAATTTATTTTCTGTGAATCTATTTCTATATCTATTTCTATATCTATTTCTATATCTATTTCTATATCTATTTCTATATCTATTTCTATATCTATTTCTATATCTATTTCTATATCTATTTCTATATCTATTTCTATATCTATTTCTATATCTATTTCTATATCTATTTCTATATCTATTTCTATATCTATTTCTATATCTATTTCTATATCTATTTCTATATCTATTTCTATATCTATTTCTATATCTATTTCTATATCTATTTCTATATCTATTTCTATATCTATTTCTATATCTATTTCTATATCTATTTCTATATCTATTTCTATATCTATTTCTATATCTATTTCTATATCTATTTCTATATCTATTCATACTATTTTCAGTGATTTATACATATATTTAGAATGACTGTGAATTTCATGATCCATCATTAAGAATGATTCTGTCATTAAGAATGATTCTGTCATTAAGAATGATTCTGTCATTAAGAATGATTCTGTCATTAAGAATGATTCTGTCATTAAGAATGATTCTGTCATTAAGAATGATTCTTTACAAAATAATTAAACTTACAAACATCAATATACATACCTTCACTCAATCATACATACCAACCTCAAATAAAATCAAAACCTCCATAAACCTTACAAAACTACATTACATACCAACTACAATCAACCTTACCAAACCTAATTCAACATACCAAACATCCCATCAACTACCCCCCCCATACCCAAACACCCCCTCCCCACCCATCCCTACCACTACCCCCCCAACCTCCATCTACATACCCAACCTCCATCAACTTACCAAACTAATCAACATACATAAATCAATTCACACCTCTCCCCTCCCCCACATTACACCCCCCCACCCCCCCCACCCCCCCACACCCACCACCCACCACCCCCCCCACACCCACCCCCCAACCCCCCCACCCCCCACCCCCCAACACCAAACCCCCACCCAACACCCACCCCCACTACCAACCCCACCCCACCCCCACCACCACAAACCCAACAACACCCCCCAAACCACCCATCCCACACACCCCCCCAACACACCCCCCCCCCCCCACAACCACACCCCCCCCAATCCCCCCCCCCCACCTAACCCCCACACACCCCCCCCAACCATACTAAACAAACAACACAAATAACTCCCCACCCAACCACCCACCCACCCCCCCCTAATCACCAATCACCAACACACTACAACCACACCAACCCCCAACCACCAAACACACCCACCCCCCAACCCCACCAACCCCCAACACCACCCCCAACCCACACACAACACACCCAACCCCACAAACCCCCACCCCACACCACACCACCCAACACACCCCACCCACCCCCAACACCCCCCCCCCACCACCCACCCACCCCACAACCCAACCACCCCCCCAACCACTCCCACCAACCAACCCATACCCCACCAACCCAACACAAACCCCCCCAACACACCCACCACAACACCCCCCAACCACCACCCCCAACCCACCCCCACACCCCACCACAACACCCCCACCCCACCCACACCACAACCCCCCCCCACCCCCCCACCCACCAACACCCACCCCACCCACCCCCAAACAACCACCACCCCACCCCCACCCCCCCACACAACCCCACTCCCCCCCTCCCCCCACACCCAAACCCCTCCCCACATACGTATCATATAAAACCAATGAATGATTCTGTCATTAAGAATGATTCTGTCATTAAGAATGATTCTGTCATTAAGAATGATTCTGTCATTAAGAATGATTCTGTCATTAAGAATGATTCTGTCATTAAGAATGATTCTGTCATTAAGAATGATTCTGTCATTAAGAATGATTCTGTCATTAAGAATGATTCTGTCATTAAGAATGATTCTGTCATTAAGAATGATTCTGTCATTAAGAATGATTCTGTCATTAAGAATGATTCTGTCATTAAGAATGATTCTGTCATTAAGAATGATTCTGTCATTAAGAATGATTCTGTCATTAAGAATGATTCTGTCATTAAGAATGATTCTGTCATTAAGAATGATTCTGTCATTAAGAATGATTCTGTCATTAAGAATGATTCTGTCATTAAGAATGATTCTGTCATTAAGAATGATTCTGTCATTAAGAATGATTCTGTCATTAAGAATGATTCTGTCATTATTTCAATGTTGTCTCAAAATTACACCTTGTTGTGATTAACTGCAACCCAAATCGAGGGGGGGGGGCAAATCACTTACACTGGCCGTGGGTTGTCAGACGTTAAACTTGTCATCATATTATTCATAAAACATCAAATCGTATTTGTCTTTTCCTAATTTAAAAAAAGCAACATCTACTCTGGAGTTTAGGAGCTGGATTGTCATGTTAGTATTACACAGTACTATTGTATCACTATGTTGGTATTACCCAGTACTATTGATATCACTATTTTGGTATTACCTCTGTACTATTGATATCACTATGTTTGGTATTACCAATACTTTGATATCACCGTGTTGGTATTACCAATACTATTGATATCACCGTGTTGGTATTACCAATACTATGTTGGTATTACCCAATACTATATGTTGGTATTACCCAATACTATTGATATCACCGTGTTGGGTATTACCACATTACTATGGTGGTATTACCCATACTTTGTTGGTATTACCCAATACTATTGATATCACCATGTTGTATTATCCCAGTACTATTGATATCTACTATGTTGGTATTACCCAATACTATGTTGGTATTACCCAATACTATGGATCATCACCATGTTGGTATTACCCAGTACTATTGATATCACCGTGTTGGTATTACCCAGTACTATTGATATCACCGTGTTGGTATTACCCAGTACTATTGATATCACCATGTTGGTATTACCCAGTACTATTGATATCACTGTGTTGGTATTACCCAGTACTATTGATATCACCGTGTTGGTATTACCCAGTACTATTGATATCACCGTGTTGGTATTACCCAGTACTATGTTGGTATTACCCAGTACTATTGATATCACGGTGTTGGTATTACCCAGTACTATTGATATCACTGTTGGTATTACCCAGTACTATTGATATCACGTGTTGGTATTACCCAGTACAGTACCATGTTGGTATTACCCAGTACTATTGATATCACCGTGTTGGTATTACCCAGTACTATTGATATCACCGTGTTGGTATTACCCAGTACTATTGATATCACCGTGTTGGTATTACCCAGTACTATTGATATCACCGTGTTGGTATTACCCAGTACTATTGATATCACAGTGTTGGTATTACCCAGTACTATTGATATCACCGTGTTGGTATTACCCAGTGCCCAGTACCATGTTGGTATTACCCAGTACTATTGATATCACCGTGTTGGTATTACCCAGTACTATTGATATCACCATGTTGGTATTACCCAGTACTATTGATATCACCGTGTTGGTATTACCCAGTACTATTGATATCACCGTGTTGGTATTACCCAGTACTATTGATATCACCGTGTTGGTATTACCCAGTACTATTGATATCACCGTGTTGGTATTACCCAGTACTATTGATATCACCGTGTTGGTATTACCCAGTACTATTGATACCATGTTGGTATTACCCAGTACTATTGATATCACCGTGTTGGTATTACCCAGTACTATTGATATCACCATGTTGGTATTACCCAGTACTATTGATATCACCGTGTTGGTATTACCCAGTACTATTGATATCACCGTGTTGGTATTACCCAGTACTATTGATATCACCGTGTTGGTATTACCCAGTACTATTGATATCACGTGTTGGTATTACCCAGTACTATTGATATCACCGTGTTGGTATTACCCAGTACTATTGATATCACCGTGTTGGTATTACCCAGTACTATTGATATCACCGTGTTGGTATTACCCAGTACTATTGATATCACCGTGTTGGTATTACCCAGTACTATTGATATCACCGTGTTGGTATTACCCAGTACTATTGATATCACCGTGTTGGTATTACCCAGTACTATTGATATCACGTGTTGGTATTACCCAGTACTATTGATATCACCGTGTTGGTATTACCCAGTACTATTGATATCACCGTGTTGGTATTACCCAGTACTATTGATATCACGTGTTGGTATTACCCAGTACTATTGATATCACATGTTGGTATTACCCAGTACTATTGATATCACCGTGTTGGTATTACCCAGTACTATTGATATCACCGTGTTGGTATTACCCAGTACTATTGATATCACGTGTTGGTATTACCCAGTACTATTGATATCACGTGTTGGTATTACCCAGTACTATTGATATCACCGTGTTGGTATTACCCAGTACTATTGATATCACGTGTTGGTATTACCCAGTACTATTGATATCACGTGTTGGTATTACCCAGTACTATTGATATCACGTGTTGGTATTACCCAGTACTATTGATATCACTGTGTTGGTATTACCCAGTACTATTGATATCACGTGTTGGTATTACCCAGTACTATTGTTATCACGTATGTTGGTATTACCCAGTACTATTGATATCACAAACAATTGGAAAGAGGTTTGGGGGGGGGTGTTATGATAACAACAACAAAGAAAGTACATGTAGTTTTATCTGAGCTCCAAAAGTGAAAGTTGTTTGATCTCAGCTCCATATGTGAAATAAATATTTATTCCATATTGATCTAGTTCCACTTTCAGACTTTATTTTTGTTGCCTGTTGTTTAGCTGGCAGTTGACTCTGTTGTTCTTGGTAACCAACAAACATTTCCTTGGTAACCAACAAACATTTCCTTGGTAACCAACAAACATTTCCTTGGTGACCAACAAACATTTCCTTGGTAACCAACAAACATTTCCTTGGTAACCAACAAACATTTCCTTGGTAACCAACAAACATTTCCTTGGTAACCAACAAACATTTCCTTGGTAACCAACAAACATTTCCTTGGTAACCAACAAACATTTCCTTGGTAACCAACAAACATTTCCTTGGTGAAGAGTTTAGCAGATCATGAGAGGCTTACAATTTTATTGAGTATTTTTTTTTAAAGTCTTCAATGCCTGCAAAGAAACTATTTACTTTTCAATTCATCAGTTAAAACAACTTAAAGCTACAAAAGTAGGTCATACCAAATCCTGACGTTCATGATCTGTTTGATCTCTTCCAGTTGACAGCTTTGCCCTTCCCATCATCTTTTCATTCCCACACTTCTTGTACGCTGACCCTGAGGTGCAGGCAAGTGTTGATGGCCTGGAGCCGAATGAATGGGAGCATCAGACGGTGATAGATGAGGAACCTGTGAGTTGATTGGTTGGACAATTAGTTTTATGTAACCTGTCAGTTAATGGTTGGACTAATCAGTTTTATGTAACCTGTCAGTTGATTGGTTGGACTAATTAGTTTTATGTAACCTGTCAGTTGATTGGTTGGACTAATTAGTTTTATGTAACATGTGAGTTGATTGGTTGAACTAGTTAGTGTTATGTAACCTGCAAGTTTATTGCAGCATTCAGAATAAATATAAACAAACTCAGTGTAGGAAATAAATGCACTGTAGCAACATTTCTATGAAATTGATGTTTAATACAGTTGGACCTCTCTAAGTCGAACTCTAAATGACCCGAAAATAAATTCGACTTACTTACAGTTAGGGAAAATGGCGTAATAGGCGCAGATTAATCAAGGACAATATTGATATGGGGGGACAGCCATCCCAGTGAGAAGGCTTGAAAGGAAAGAGAGGAGATGTCTGGTGTTTCATATGAGAGGAAGTCAACTTAGCTTTGACATACCGACACCACTGAGAAAGACGCACACACACATACTTTACTCCCTTCAAAAATGGGATGGGGGAGTAAGAGTTTTCTTTTTAAAAAGAGTCGCAGCATGCAGCAAAGGAACACAGATTAGTTACCCTTCTTCCAGCCACGCCTCCTTTTTTCTTGTCGAGGTCATTTTTGGTCTCAAAATAGACTTTTCACGTGGCTCTACTGAACACGTGTTCTGAAATGTTGCCCTAGAATAATAACCCAAATGCCTTGGAAAATTCAGTTAAGGGAGTTTGGAAGCCACAAAATCTTCGAGTTAGGGAGATCTAAAATACATTAGTCTTATGGAATTTGGCCGGGACCTAACAATTAATTTGATATAGGGAGGTTTTCGACTTAGGGAAGTTCGGCTAAGCAAGGTCAGAATGTATTTGTCTCTTAAATTAAAATATTTGGAGCTGAAAACAGAAAAGCTCCAGTTCGTGCAGCTTAAAGTTAACGGGAATATTGCCTGTTACAGTGATCATCCAGGTTTATTTGGTGGCAGAAATCCCTGACCTCTAACATAGCAGGAGTTACAATCTTTGTTGGTAGGAGGTTAGAAACAGGTTGTGCATTTTTTATAGCAATAATTCTTTAGATAACTGAATATAAAATCTTGACCTGAATCCCATTGTTTCTCTAGTGGACTGGTTTTGTCTTACGAGTGGCCAAGAGGCTGCAGATAAATATCTTTGTGGAGCACATTCCAGGCATCAAGTAAGTCTAATCCTATCATTTGTTTGGTGGTCTATGCCCTAAGGGAAACTGTCCATTTGTTCAATTAATTGACAGAACCATTATTCAAACAGAGTGCCAGCCATAAATGATATCCCATTATTTTGGTGCATTTGTACTGTACCCCATTTCCCTCTCCAGTCATCACAAATGTCACATACAACAGACGTGGTCAGAAATTAGAATAATTAAATATAAAATTTCTCTTGTTCTTTTGTGTTATATTAATTATTTTTTTTTAAAATCCGCACATATTTGTACACAGCTCATGTGTCTTTCAATCCAATGACATCTATATTCACACAGTGGCTGTGAACTGTTAGAATTGATCTTGGAATAATTGGTTACAATCTTTATTTATGTTTCACAGACAGACCGACACCATAAGAAAACTGTTTATTTAGGTTTCACAGACAGACCGACACCATAATAAAACTGTTTATTTATGTTTCACAGACAGACCGACACCATAAGAAAACTGTATTTCCCAGTGCTGTGGCTAAATGAGGTCAGAAATTATTTTTTTATGTCTTAGTTACACTTTAATTACACCCATCGTAAGACACAGGGTGGACAGTGGTCAAGCTAAATGAGGTCAGATATTTGTTTATGTCTGTGTATGGACTCTGATATGGTTACAGTATGAAGTTAATTGTGATAAAGTTTTCAAATAAAATATTCCTGAAATGTTTTAATCCAGAGCTCAGTGACAGATGACAAACATGCCGACATGTTGATAGACCAACTGTTCACTCCCCTGGAAATCACCAACATTGTTAAGATAACTCTGGTGTGTCTCGGTGGCGTCTGGGTCTTGGTGACATCAGGACTTTTAATCCACGGATTCTGGCAAAATAGGAAGGTAAACTCATATTTTGGTGAGAGCTTTGTGAAATGACCAATGACCAATATTTTCTACATATAATTCATTCCCACTGATGGTTTTATTAACTATTGAAGAAAATATATACAAATTTTGCAGAAAGACTAAATGTCTTTCAATGTGTTATATTCATGTTTGTTTGTATGTTTTATGTTTTATGCATGGTTACGTATTATGTTTGTTGGTAGGGTTGTTTTAACAGACTAATTCGTGGATGTTCTTATAATAAGCTAATAAGTGGATGTTGTTATAATAGACTAATTGGTGGATGTTCTTATAATAGACTGGTGGAGGTTCTTATAATAGACTAATTGGTGGATGTTCTTATAATAGACTAATTGGTGGATGTTCTTATAATAGACTAATTGGTGGATGTTCTTATAATAGACTAATTGGTGGAGGTTCTTATAATAGATTAATTGGTGGATGTTCTTATAATAGATTAATTAATGGATGTTTTTGCTCAAGGCTCTTTTTGTTCTATCTACAGCATGATGAAGATGACGATGATGTAACTGATGGCATTGAGCCGACTCCACACAGACGTGACCCAGTGACGGACCCTATCTTACCCAGCAGTCACATAAAGGCTCCAAGTAGGGACTCCAGTGTCACGTCTTCCACTCCTAGAGGCTCAGTCACGTCAAAGGATCAAGTTGAGAAAAATGAAAGGACTCCAATATTGGGTTCATTAGAAGTATGAATTTATGGTCTGGTATTTAATCATGTTTTATGACGTAGACTATATCTAGCCCACTCATCTGTGAATTTATGGTCTGGTATTTAAGCGTTTTATGACGTAGACTATATCTAGCCCACTCATCTGTGAATTTATGGTCTGGTATTTAAGCGTTTTATGACGTAGACTATATCTAGCCCACTCATCTGTGAATTTATGGTCTGGTATTTAAGCGTTTTATGACGTAGACTATATCTAGCCCACTCATCTGTTAATTTATGGTCTGGTATTTAAGCATGTTTTATGACGTAGACTATATCTAGCCCACTCATCTGGTTTTGTTGGGGGACTTTTATTCTTAGAAAGCTAATCAAAAAGTTGTTCTTTTTCTCAATCAAATGATTGTGGATGATCTTATAGTTACAAGATTATTTCCCTTCTGAGACCTTGCAGTGAAAGCTGAGTATAGAGGAGCTGAGGGGAAGTGAAGTTTACAGTTACATTTTATTATAATTTTTTTATATTTATCATATGTTCTGCATCCAAAAAGATGCAATATAGTTTTGGAATTTTAAAAAATAAATCTGACTTTATTTTTCTTGTTAAAACAATGTTAGTCTTTGTACCACCAGCAGATAATTCAATTTTAAAGTAGTTGTTAAATAGCAATCTTACAAACTCTTGTGGCCATCTTGCAAACTATTGTGACAATCTTACAAACCCTTGTGACAATCTTACAAACCCTTGTGACAATTCTTACAAACTCTTGTGACAATCTTATAAACCCTTGTGACAATCTTACAAACTCGTGTGACAATCTTACAAACCCTTGTGACAATCTTACAAACCCTTGTGACAATCTTACAAACCCTTGTGACAATCTTATAGTTGTGACAATCTTACAAACCCTTGTGACAATCTTACAAACTCTTGTGACAATCTTACACTTGTGACAATCTTACAAACTCTTGTGACAATCTTACAAACTCTTGTGACAATCTTACACTTGTGACAATCTTACAAACACTTATGACAATCTTACAAACACTTGTTACAATCTTACAAACTCTTGTGACAATCTTACACTTGTAACAATCTTACAAACACTTATGACAATCTTACAAACACTTGTTACAATCTTACAAACCCTTGTGACATTCTTACACTTGTGACAATCTTACAAACACTTGTGACAATCTTACAAACTCTTGTGACAATGTTACAAACCCTTGTGACAATCTTTCACTTGTGACAATCTTACAAACAATTGTGACAATCTTACACTTGTGACAATCTTACAAACTCTTGTGACAATCTTACAAACAATTGTGACAATCTTACAAACACTTATGACAATCGTTCACTTGTGACAATCTTACAAACCCTTGTGACATTCTTACACTTGTGACAATCTTACAAACTCTTGTGACAATCTTACAAACACTTGTGATTTGCCATCTTACTTTTTAACTTTCTTAGCCATGAATCACTCAATAGTTGAACATTTTACATTCCATTCCAAGACATTAAATTATATTTGTGGATTGATTGACATTACATGTATTTATATGTATGTATGTTGTTACAAAACAATCTTTTGTGATAAACTAAGATCAGGTGCAAGCTAAAAATGCTGAAGTCTTGGATTATATTTTACTGTTTAACTGCTCCGTTATTTTATCCTTTACATACTGCGTTGCATGTTGTTTTTGAACAAATTTCATATTTCATTGATAAGTAGCAATAATAAAACATTCTTCACTCAGGTATATTTTGCAAAGAATAAAGCTGGTATTTGTACAAAAATGTATTGAAAAATTAAATGAACAATAATTGTTAATTAAATGTATTTTGCATTTTTCCATTAAATTTGATTTTTTATAATAACATTAAATCTTCCTTTATTTTCTTTGGTTATTAATTTGTTTTGTAAATATTTTGACTGTAAATAAATAATGAAGCAGGTTTTAGGATTGTGTTTGCTGCATTACTACAGAGGGCAAAGCAAAGATGAGATCAAATTAAAAAATTAACGGTTTCATTGTCAGTCCAGTTCTATGGGGGTCAATAGGTGCTCTGATATTAATATACATAATAACGGAAATATCCTCACTCAAATTTTCATCACATTTAAAAATTTGAATTTTACTCCAAATGAACTTCATTACAATCACATATTTTCCTTTGTTAAGATTTGAAACATTTCAGCAGAACAATTTACTTTTTGTGGTGTATTATAATGTTTAAATAATTAACTTTTTTGTGGTGTATTATAATGTTTAATAATTAACAAACAAATTTTTAAAATAAATTTTCCCTCATTTGTAAATAAATGCACATAAGAAATAAAAAAATAATAACTATATTAATGGCAAGAGTATAGAGCAGGGGTTCCCAACCCCGTGCCCGTGGGCACCATGGCTTGCGGAACGATTCGTATGTGCCTGCCACTATTTGACAGAGACAGAATTTTTTCATAAACATTAATTAAAAATGTGAATTATTTTTATTTATTTATTAGAGTTTTAATTGTTTTGAGTACCTAGGTTTATTAAATATGTTCGTATGTTTGCGATATTGTATGTATGAGTGGTTCCTTTGCTGACAGTACTTGTCGCAACTTGTCTAACGGCGAGCCAAATTGTAGCGAGAACCAGTCACATATTTCAAGTCAGTCTTTAACTGAGTTTATATGTCTGTTGAAATTGCATGTATTCTTCTAGTGACGGTGTTATTTGACAACTATAAGTCTTGTATTGCTGAGACAATCTTACGTTTGTTAGAAAGTCCATCAAACAATCAAAAATAGTTCCTGAAACAACTCACCATCAATGAAAGGTTTCTTCTTTTTTGCGAGCATGTGAGAAATTTTGAAAGAAGCAATGGTGGCCTTTTTAGAATTTTCACGTCTAGTGAAAACAGTCTGTTGTGCAGTCAGAGTTGATTTTAGTTGAGATATTTTTTTTTCTTTCTTACTTCAGATTTAAGTCGATAATTCACATCAAAAGTGGCATGAATTGCCTGAAAGTGTCGTTCAACATTATGTTTTTTCGGCACTGCAATGCTACTACCACACAACAAACGCATTTATTTTTCAAATTAACAAAACAATATGATTCCTCCCAGTCAGTGTTAAAATTATAGGTTCTCTTTTACTCGGTCCACTCATTTTAGGGCAAAAAAATAAATAGTAATTGAACTACAATATAGTATCACAGTTATAGCGCAAGTCTGTTCTACATTATATGCGTAAATGTATTATAACAAGGACTATAACTATCCCCACAATCATAATAGATTATCGCTTATTAATATAATAGATTACAGTTTGAAGAGAGATTTTTTCAGTTTACACATATTGAGCCAATTGTTTCCTTCTTTATCAATCCTTTTACTTTCCAAATAATTGCAATGGAAAGGGCAGCATGTATTGCAGATTTTGTTCACGGTAAGACAGAAAAACTAGAGTAAGAAATGTTGGACCTTTTAAGAATGATATTTTGCTAATATCTTTAACATCAGATGAATTTTGGAATACAGTGGCAAGAGAAAATTTTTGAAAAAAGCGGCATATAAAATTGAATCATTTTTCTGTTCGACATATTTATGCGAATCATTGTTTTCAAACATGAACTTAATAAAATCATGATATAGATCTCGATGACTCACCAATGAGCATCTTTATGATTGTTTGCTAACAGGATTATAGTCATACTCTCCTAATTATGAGGCACTGGCCAATGATATGCAATATCAAAGATCACATTGACATATTGATATTATATTTTTTTATAAAATGTTTTCTTTGTATTTGTGTCTTGTGTTTACGTTTTGTAAATACATTTCTCTGTGTGTATGCAATTTGAATAATAATTTTATTATTTTGAAAAAATATTGTTTATTATTTACAATATATTTATTAATAAATTTTGAATATAAGAAAATATATTATGGGAAAATGAGAAGTTATGGAAGGAATTTTTCGATTAAAAATATATGTGGTGCCCACCACCCTACCGATATTTTAGAATGTGCTCTAGAGTACAAAAAGGTTGGGGACCCCTGGTATAGAGCATAGATGTCTAGTTTAACTCTAATATTATAGAAATTTATGACTGCAGTCCCAAAAGGGGAGAAAACTCTTTAAAGGGTAAACAAAGGATCCCACAAAACATGGCAGCCACATTAAAATAAGATGTGTGGGAGATTTAAATTTTGAAAATTCATTTTAATTACTTTGTATAAATCTTGATCTATCTCATCAAGACAACAGCTCATCTGAATTGAACATAAATAATTGATAGTTATAATAAGTGAATCACACTTCAACAGGTTAATATGTGGGTTATTTTAAGACCTCCATCAAATACTTTAATAGCCTCACAACAGTTAAATCTATACAAAGAATAATCCTTTTTTCAGACCATATAGCAGGAGTCGGCAAAGTTTTTTTGCCCATTACCCCAAAATATAAAAGTTTATTTTGGCGTTAAAACGCAAATCCTGCCCACATGACTTGGGGTTTGGGGGAGCGTTTTACACCGCCCCCCCCCTCCAAGTGTGTCACATGTGAATCATGAGTGAATCACCAGTGTATCATGTGTGTATTGCATTATCGGATGACGGAGAGGTCACATGAGTAATAAACGCGGGAAGAAAGAAGCCTTCCCATTGGCTGAGAAGGTTGGGCGATCAGTTGTCAGAGGAGTTCCGTAGTGGAAGGACGGAATGTGTGTGTGCCTCAGGATTTCCACGTTGTATAACCTCAAATTATATTTCTGTGTACAAAGTATAAATATTTAAGTTGTTTTATTGAAACAAGTTCTTCAGTGGATTATTGTGTACAAGATTATGTATTGAGAGAACGCCTACAAGTTACATATGAATAAGTAAAAAAGACAGTCACAGTTGCAGCCAAAAATGAATCTAGTAGTTTTAGAAGCCTAACAAGTGTCTAAAATTGAAATGGATTATGCGTAGATATTTTAACTCAAAACCAGGCGGATGAATCATGTTTCAAGGGGATTGTATTTGATACCAATTATAATGTTTACAGTCAAATAAAATGTTTATAACGGTTAAATGGTTATAACGGTTAAAGGCTTAAACGGCACTGGTCATTCTATTATAATGATAAATCGAACATACTGCGGTAAAGTCAGATAAACACGAAGTTCCTTAAACAATTACGTACATCAAAATTGGTGCCTAGGTTAACAGGGCAAAATGGATATTATCTTCAGGGTCCAATCAATTTCGCAGCTTTGTTTTTATGTTCACCAAAGTAGAAAATCCTTGTTGAAAAAGGTACGTGGTTCCAAAAGGCAAAAACGTTTTGTAGGCCTCCTGAAGTCCAATGTTGAATTTAGTTGAAAGCCTTTGCACCATTGCAATAAAAATTGTGTCATATCTGCTTTTTTTGCAAATTAAATGCTTGCCTCATTGTTGGCTTGAAGTTCAAGAAGTGTCTGTGCCAACCCTTGAGGTTCATTTGGAACATCCGCAATATCACAATATATTTAGCGGATTTTATATGTCCCCAAATAGTCTCTGTTGACCCCGAGAATTCCCTTTTTACCCCAAATGGAGTAATTTACCCCTGCTCGACGACCCCTGGTCTATAGGGAACAAGTGAAGTAGCATTCACAAGTTTTCTTCAGCCACGGCTTACGAGCAAGGGATTGTGTGGCTAGCACAGCAAGGGATTGTGTGGCTAGCACAGCAAGGGATTGTGTGGCTAGCACAGCAAGGGATTGTGTTGCTAGCACAATGCCCAGCCTTGGGGACCTTGCCAGCACAGAGGCTCGAACAGCTAGACAACCGCACGCCCTATAGGAAGGCAAGTTTCCCCAAAGTTTACACATGTTGTAGGGCCCTTAAATGAAATATTTTCAATAAATCAACAAACAAAAAGAATTATTCAACACATTTTGTCATAAAATACTAGGTCATTGTATGCTACTGGGTCATTGTATGCTACTGGGTCATTTAAAATACATTAACAATTGAGATACTAAGTATTTATAACATTTATAGCTGCCAGGGATAAACATCTAATTTATGTGAGCATTGTAATATTTGTTATGTTGTAATATTAGTAATGTTTATATTTGCAATATTTGTAATGTTTGTTATATTTGTAGTTTGTAATATTTGTAATTTTGTACTATTTGTAAAGTTTGTAATATTTTTAATATTAGTAATGTTTGTAATATGTTTAATGTTAATAATATTTGTAATGTTTCCAATATTTGTAATATGTTTAATGTTAATATTTTTTATTATTTTTTTTAATCTGTTTACAGACGCTCCTTCTATACAGAAGATTATTGCGTCCTACGCTTATCTATGGTTTGTGTTTAGTCCTGCATTTTTATTAGAGATTTAAATGTTGATAAAGTGTTGGTTTTCCTGGATTCTTCAGGCAACCCATTCCACGCCCGAATTCCGGACGGGAAGAAGGAAAACTTGTATGTGTTTGTTCTTGCATACGGAATAAGAAAGGTGTTTTTATCCTTATGTCTATCTGAGGGTTGTATTAAGTTATCTTTGTGTTGTATTTCTAAATTAGAATTAATTGCTTTGTGTATGATTACTACTTTGCTTTTGGTTCTTCTATCCTCTAGTGTTTCAAGGTTTAATGATTTAACTAATGGTGTTATTCTTGTCAGTTTTGAATATTCTCCAGTAATGAATCTGGCAGCTCTTTTTTGAATTTGTTCTAGTTTATCAATGTTTTCTTTGGTGGATGGGTCCCATACAGAAGATGCATATTCTAGTATAGGTCTCACCAAAGTGAGATAGCATTTTAGTTTTATATCTTTATTACATTTGTAAAGGTTTCTTTTTATAAAGCCTAAGGTTTTGTTTGATTTTTTAATAACTTCATTGACATGGGGATTCCATGATAGTTTCTCATTTATTAAGACTCCTAAGTATTTTGCATCTTTAGTTTGGGTCAGTTCTTTTCCATGAATGTAATATTTTGAATTTATTTGTTTCTTTTTCTTTGTTACTCTTAACAGTTGACACTTTTCTGGGTGGAAAGACATACTCCAGTTAGTTTCCCATTTTATCAATTCATATATTTGTAATGTTTTGACCAGAAATTTCAGATCAGCCCTAATCTTTTTTTCTTTCTATTTCATTTAAAGTTTATTGATCCAAAAATTGGTTGAATTCAAACAGAGGAGCCTAGTAATCAGTGTATTGTATTTACCTAATAAGGTATAAGTAGTTCATTGCTGCCTTCAAACATTGGAAAATAAAACTCTATATGACATTTAAAAAAATTAAACTGAGCACCATAAATGCACGATAAAATGACTGTTCCTTCATTTACATAAGGACGGAATTATTGGGACTAGAAAATCTTAGAATAACATGAACTCATAATACTAAGATACATGTAACACATTCAATCATAATGCTAAGAGAACCTATTCAATCATAATGCTAAGAGAACCTATTCAATCATAATGCTAAAGAAAACAATGAGTAAAAATCTTAGAGCAAAAATGCAAAGGAAACTAATTTTAATCAATGAACCATAAATTTGTAGAAAACAATTTGATGGACAAAGTTTTTATTTGAAGATAACATACAATTCTGAACCAACACTTGTGTTTTATGTCCAATTTTATATTTCCCAACATCTCATTCTAAATGATATAAAAATACATTTTTTAATACTGTCATTGGCAGTCAGGGATTAAGTCATAGTACAATATGTACACTGAGTTATATGTACACTGAGTTATATGTACACTGGGTTATATGTACAGTACACTGTGTTATATGTACAGTACACTGTGTTATATGTACACTGTGTTATATGTACACTGTGTTATATGTACACTGGGTTATATGTACACTGAGTTATATGTACACTGTGTTATATGTACACTGGGTTATATGTACAATGGGTTATATGTACCCTGTGTTATATGTACAAGTTGTACACATTAGTTACACATAATGACTGAACTGGTAGGATTCAACACGCCACACATATTGGATGACAATAAAAACATCAAATATATAGGATGACAATATAAACATCAAATATATAGGATGACTTGTTCTCTGATAAAACAAACACAAATATGTCCAATTTGATTTTTTGAATTCTTAGAGGGGTTCCCTCCCTTTGCAATTTCTTAGGGCCTATTATTGAAGTAATTAAGTTTCAAATCTTCACATTTTAATTGATGCTAACTGGAGTGTTCCTGTAGAGTTCCAGGAAAGTGTTTGAAGTGACCTTGAACCTGTGGAAGGAGGTACTGTGTCAGACCTGATGGGGGGCGCGGCTCTAAGACGGGAAGGTTCTGTAAGTCTAGAGACAGGGGCTCGGGTACGTTTGTCTTGAGACAACTCTTGGTGTGTCTCTTCAAGTGGTTGGTCTTTGTGAAGCAACTGCCGCAGATGTGGCACTGGTGGGGACGTTGGTTGCTGTGAAGTGACAGGTGGGAGCGCAGGGCGCTGCCCTGGATGAAACCCTTGCCACACTCCACGCAGCTTAACGGATAGACGCCGAGGTGAACTTTGACCTCATGGGTATCCAGATTTTTCTGCAAATAAATTAAAGTATAACAACAATTAACTAAGAAAGGTAAGTCTGATATAAACAAACTTGTCACTGACTTTAAGAGTGATGGCCCTTGGACTCTAGCAGGGGATATATTTAATGTTTGACTCTAGAAGGGGATATATTTAAGGCTGCGGCTATTGGTAGTTGACTATCAATAGCTTCTAGAGAGCTATTGGTACTCGACTACAAATAGCCATTTCCGGTTGTCGGCTATTGGTAGTTCGCTATTATTAATTGTTAATAAAACTACTACTAGGTGATATTCTGAGTTTGATGTAATGTTTTAATGTAAAAAATAGAGAACTAACCCTAACCCTGACCCTTAAACTAAAATATCTAATTTAATCGTAATTATAAGAATTTTAAATGGATTTCATTAGTTTTAGTCCCTATATAATATATAATATATTATACTATATTTGTTTTTCTATTTTAATGTAAAAAATAGACAACTAACCCTAACCCTGACCCTAAAACTAAATGATCTAATTTAATCGTAATTATAAGAATTTTAAATTGATTTCATTCGTGGTAGTCCCTATATTTGTTTTTTCTATTTTAATGTAAAAAAATAGACAACTATCCCTAACCTTGACCCTAAAACTTAAAAGAAAGAAAAAAACATTAGGCTCAACCAGAAAATCGAACCCATGCCTGATCTTCATCAATCAGTTCACAAGTCCAACTCTCTATCATACCTCTAAGGAAGTTCGGTACATTTGGTGAATTTTGAATGGTTATATCAGTAGCTATTAAGTGTTCCTTAAATTCCATTGGATGCTATAAATAACTGACTACAAATAGCCACACCCACAGGGACCTGCTATTGGTAGTCGACTACCAATAGACACTCCCTATATTTAATGTTTGACTCTAGCAGGGGATATATTTAATGTTTGACTCTAGCAGGGGATATATTTAATGTTTGACTCTAGCAGGGGATATATTTAATGTTTGACTCTAGCAGGGGATATATTTAATACCTTCCCTTAACCCAAAGTTATCTACCCCTGGTTGACTTGTTTATACACCACAGTTATCTACCCCTGGTTGACTTGTTTATACACCACAGTTATCTACCCCTGGTTGACTTGCTTATACACCACAGTTATCTACCCCTGGTTGACTTGTTTATACACCACAGTTATCTACCCCTGGTTGACTTGTTTATACACCACAGTTATCTACCCCTGGCTAACTTGTTTATACACCACAGTTATCTACCCCTGGTTGACTTGTTTATACACCACAGTTATCTACCCCTGGTTGACTTGTTTATACACCACAGTTATCTACCCCTGGCTGACATGTTTATACACCACAGTTTACCTTGTCAATGAAAGCCTCGTCACAGTAATGACATTTGTGAGGTTTGACTCCTGTGTGGTCTTTCCTCTGGTGACGTATCAAAGTGGGTCTGCACACGAATCCCTGACGGAGAAAGGAAAATATATTGAGTTTTTATGTACTTTGCACCAATCAGTCAATTAATGATGTAGGGTAACAATTTTAGCACATTTTTTAATTTGTTCACTCTCCTCAACAATCAAATTCTGATTTCCCTTGAAGTTAGGGGAGTAAGTACAGTCGAAACCGGTTAAGTCGACGGCGTTGGGGTATCAAAAATGGCATCGAGATAACCGATGATCGAGTTAAAACGAAAACCAATATGGCGGCAAAATATTAACATGCGCTTGAAATTTCTTTATATATGTGTTGTGCGTTAATTAGTGATGGGACGATTAATCAGAATCGTATCGGAATATACGAAATATCAATATAATTTTAAATTATGTGATATATTATATTATGCGAACTGGAACGTCCTTGCTAGTATGATTTATGTAAATGAATTAGTCACTCGGATCTGATTGAGGCTCTAGTTCACTAGTTCCATTTCATTTGCTCGTTCGTCCTTGAACTTTATTATTTCATGCTATTTACTACTAATACTAATGATGTAATTATAATTAAAGTCATAATCTTAGTGTAAGTTTATTACTAATAAATACCAAGGCATTTATTTGTATAAGGACCAAGGAAAACAATCAATATTCAAATAAATATATTTGTTAATAATTGACTACTATTACGCTAGGAGTACTGTTTACCGTAGTTACAACTATCGAACGACCGCTTACACTCATCTTTAAAAATGTTTAGGCTTATTTATTTAAGTTTTAAGTCTTTGGAATTTAAATAAGGGGATAATTTATTTAGCTGCAACTTCAATAAGCCCGTAATAGCTTTTTACCCCGGAGTTCATTTTTGTTATGTTGAGCGACGGTGACTTCAAATCGCTTTCTCCCTATTCCGGTATCTAAATAATATACACGTCATCACTTTTAGTCTACTTAGCCTACGGCTAAGGAATGCTTTTTTAAAAAAAAATTTTTTTTGCTTAGTTGTCAAGACACTGTACGAGAATTTCATGTGAACCACGGTCAAAGGTCACGGCTATTACTACAGTCAGTCCGCTCTAAGTGAACTCAAAGGGAGGGGGGGGGGACAAGTTACGGAGTTTTCTAGTTAGGGATAATGAGGGTGGTGGGGGGGGGGAGGCTAGAAGCCTTGACAGGTCTTTGATGTTTATATAAAAGGAAGCCTCTTGCTTTGACATACCAATACAAGACCGCGAGAAGAGACACCTTCCCTCCCCTCCCCCACTGTTATACATCTACAGTGGGTTGGGGGAAGGAACATTTTTCTTTTTAAATTGAGTCAGAGCAAGCCTTGGTAAATGGCCAGTGTAGCTCAATCCCACCTAAACCCCACCCTATTTGATCGTCGTGTGCGTGGCGAAATTCAATAATTCTGGCAAGTTGACGAGTGAAACATAATATGGTATTTAAATAAATTACATCTTATTATGACTGTTTACTCCGTTTTATCAGGACTTAGTCGGTATATTAGCTTATTACCCGGAGTTAATTTTTTGTTGTGTTACGGCAGAATACCAGAGCCAACACGCGAGCGAACGTGACATCAAAATCAAAGCGTTTTCTTAATAATAATAATATTCTGGTCTATAAATATAAAAATACACGTCATCACTGTTTGTGGAGTTCGCTAGTTACCGATTTTTAATAAAAAAATGTATTCGCTTAGTTACCGAAGCATAGTACCAGAAGTAACAGCGCTGAGCAAGCGGGCTGTGACTTCACCAGCAGACCCTGGTGAGGCAGAAAATTGGTCCCTTCCCTTGGCTATAAAAAAATCATAGCTAACATTTTCAAAAGCTTGCGATTGGTCATGGGGATCGAGATAACCAACGTTAAGTGGCAAATTTGACCCTTTTTTTTTGCTCGTGTTATGAGGTTTCGGCGACTTTAAAAAATCGAATTAAACGACGAGAAAATGCCAAGACAAAGAGAGAATTTGGCGGTTCCAACAAAAAACGTCGACATAATAGGGTGGGCGAGTTAACACAGTGAGCTGTGACATGTCAGAATCTTTGATTTGTTACCTGGAAAATGATTTTATCTTTTTTATTTTTTAAATACAAATGTCAATATTTTCTTAATGTCTAATTTTATGTTAATGTTTATTTGCCAAAGTCGTGTTAGGTGAACCTAGGCCCAGATGGGGTACTGCCTATTTATAAAATCACATTTAACAATAAAAAGTTACAATAGTGATATTGACAGAGACAGAAGTCGTTGGTAGGAATGCTGACCTTATGACAATATTGACAGTGGTACGGCTTCTCCTTGAAGTGGTGCCAGGTGATGTGGTCCCTGAGTTGCCAGGACGAGAAGAACTGCTGCTGGCAGAACTGACACTTGTACTGATAGTCTTTGATTCCCCTGTGGACCACATCAACATGGCGCTGGAGATGCTTCTTACTCTTGTAGCTCTGGAGATTAAACAAAGCCAGTCTTCTATATAAATATCTGATTAAACAAAGCCAGTCTTCTATATAAATATCTGATTAAACAAAGCCAGTCTTCTATGTACATATATGATTAAACAAAGCCAGTCTTCTATATACAAATATGATTAAACAGAGCCAGTCTTCTATATACAAATATGATTAAACAGAGCCAGTCTTCTGTATACATATATGATTAAACAGAGCCAGTCTTCTATGTACATATATGATTAAACAAAGCCAGTCTTCTATGTACATATATGATTAAACAAAGCCAGTCTTCTATGTACATATATGATTAAAAAGAGCCAATCTTCTGTGTACATATATATGATTAATCAAAGCCAGTCTTCTATTATTTAATGTGCCATACTATATATTCTATTAATGTGACATACGATATATTCTATTAATGTGCCATACTATATATTCTATTAATGTGCCATACTATATATTCTATTAATGTGCCATACTATATATTCTATTAATGTGCCATACTATGTATTCTATTAATGTGCCATACTATATATTCTATTAATGTGCCATACTATGTATTCTATTAATGTGACATACTATATATTCTATTAATGTGCCATACTATGTATTCTATTAATGTGCCATACTATATATTCTATTAATGTGCCATACTATATATTCTATTAATGTGCCATACTATATATTCTATTAATGTGCCATACTATATATTCTATTAATGTGACATACTATATATTCTATTAATGTGCCATACTATATATTCTATTAATGTGCCATACTATATATTCTATTAATGTGACATACTATATATTCTATTAATGTGACATACTATGTATTCTATTAATGTGCCATACTATGTATTCTATTAATGTGCCATACTATATATTCTATTACTGTGCCATACTATGTATTCTATTAATGTGACATACTATATATTCTATTAATGTGCCATACTATATATTCTATTAATGTGCCATACTATATATTCTATTAATGTGCCATACTATATATTCTATTAATGTGCCATACTATATATTCTATTAATGTGCCATACTATATATTCTATTAATGTGCCATACTATATATTCTATTAATGTGCCATACTATATATTCTATTAATGTGCCATACTATATATTCTATTAATGTGCCATACTATATATTCTATTAATGTGACATACTATATATTCTATTAATGTGACATACTATATATTCTATTAATGTGACATAATTTATATTCTATTAATGTGACATACTATATATTCTATTAATGTGCCATACTATGTATTCTATTAATGTGCCATACTATGTATTCTATTAATGTGCCATAATATATATTCTATTAATGTGCCATACTATATATTCTATTAATGTGACTGTAGGCTTGAACATAAATTGAACAAAACTTCTTGGTGTACCATTCTCTCTATGTTTACAAGTAACTGAAATATTTCAGTTATTGGTGTACCATTCTCTCTATGTTTAAAAGTTCATATATCACAATCAACTTCTTTCACAGATTCATGTCCTTTTTTAAAATTGTTTAATGTTTCCAGATATTGTGTGTAATGAAGGAATATATTTTATATTCTTTTTTATATTTTGACACTTTTTAGGGTAAAATATCTAATATATAAAGCTCAGTTGGTGTTTGTATCTTTGTCTAATGAATGTTTGTAAGTTTCACTTTTCGACTTTCTCTTACACAGCCACGGAAAAACCAAATGACGGACAGGGGACCAAATTTGGCAGGACGGTTCCATTTACCCTGGAGATGGTTTTAAGATAGTTTTTGTAATTGTCCCTTTTGCCCAAATGCCGTAAATTAAATAATCAGAAAATGCAGAGACAAAGAACGAAAAATTTAACCTCATTACTATATTGAACAACTTTACGCGGACGTTCAAATTCCGTTTAAAGCGAGTTATTTTTGGTGAAGTTTTTTTTCCCCAATACTTTATTTTCAGCGGTGCGCATTCAAAAAATATTATATTGTCTAATTACGGTGCGCACATTTTCGTGTACGCTTCTTAATTTGAGCTGTGCAGTACAAAGAATAGTCATTATCTTTACTGGTACTTTCTATATATTATAGACACGTGAACATATTTAATTACAACTGCCACACGATGCATTAGGTTTTAATTGTTTACACGTTTAAATTTAATTGCGACTTTGTTTTAATTATTTTCAGTTCCATAACTCGACATTTAATAAAATCCCATTTATGTAGTAATAATTGTGTCAGTATTTTTTTCAAGGCTTCATTTTTAGCGGTGCGCGTTCTAAAATCTTTCATCGCCTGATTACTGTGCGCACATTTTCGTGTACGCATCTTAAATTTATCTGTGTCCTATTAATATAACATTTATATTTTGTTTGTCTTTTACATAAGCTATTATACACTTATACTATTTAAACTTAGGCTACCGGACCTATTAACATAAGTAGATTAAACTAAATAAGTGATCCTGAAAACGCTTAATTATTTTGTATTGCGAATTGAATATGTTATGTTCATTCCTTTGTAGTTGAATTAAAATAGGCCATTTTTTAAATCAATTATTGTCATGGGTTCACATGCGTTTTTTAACATAAAATTGATTTTAAAAAAATTAAATTTTAATTAGGAATATAGCCTAATTTCTTTATTTCTTAGAAACAAAATCTGTTGTTGGGCCATGAAATTGACTCAAAAAATAATTTCATTCCTTTATGATATACCAATTGCATAAAGCCGTAAATTTAAATAGTAAATGTAGACACAAATATATAACAATTCAAATATTATTTCCATGTTATAAAAACTATAAATATATTACCAATTGAGAGTTATTTTTGATCCAGTTGTTATGAGCAGACATTTTATTAAGCCAGAATATTTCTATAACCATTTATTATTATTGTCTAAATACGGTGCGCACATTTTCTTGAATTCTTTTTAAAACGACTGCTTTAGTTTCTTTCAAGTATTTTAGAAAGTACATTTCTCATATAACATTTATAATTTAATTTATTGGCGCTATAGGTTAAGTAGATTTTGCCTTTGAGGGGGGTAATGCCATATTATCTTTATCTCATAGACGCTGTTGCAAATATTGTATTAATTACAATTGTGTTACGATGCAGTGTCGTAAATATATAAGAGCTTTTTTTAGTGACAACAGCGGCAGAGATCTTTTGGAAAAATGTCAACAAAGCAGTAGCCTTTTTTTAATGGATACAAACAAACAAACATACAAACATCAACTGAGCTTTATATATTAGATATGCGTTTAAATTATTTTATTTCAATTTTTTTCACGATGCATTGTATTAATATTTTACATGTAATGAATAAAATTGGGATTTGTAAAAATTTAATACATAACTCGACATTTAATTAAAAACCATAGATGTAGCGAGTTTATTTTATGTTGAAAGCGATGGCCTATGACAAATAAACTTACACTTTAAAACAGTTTACATAAGCTTTATATACACTATACATTATAAACTTTCGCTACCGAACGTATTAACAGAAGTTGACTAAATTTAATAAAGTGATCCTGAAAACGCTTAATTAATATGAATTGCGAATTGAATATGTTATGTTCATTCCTTTG
Source organism: Ampullaceana balthica (assembly GCA_944989445.1). Classification (NCBI taxonomy): domain Eukaryota; kingdom Metazoa; phylum Mollusca; class Gastropoda; family Lymnaeidae; genus Ampullaceana; species Ampullaceana balthica. Next base: position 483,809 of record CALYLW010000672.1, read on the forward strand.
TAGTCGGAATAGCATAGGCCATTTCTAAAATTGCTTTTTAATAATTTTTCGGATGCGCTTATTAACAGACAGTTGGATCTCATTTTTATTTTATTTTTCAGATAGAAAATCTGGTGTGTGTGTGTGCATTGAATATAATTTATAAAATATGATGCCTTATCCGAAATAGGGAACAACAAACAAAAAAAAAGATTCCTTTTTGAAATTATACACATTGCATAAAAACAGTAAATATAAATCGTAAAATATAGAGACATAAAAATGTTAAATATTATTTCCCTGTTAAAACAATTATGAATACGTCAAAAGGAAGAGTTATTTTAGTGCAGTACATTTACTTTATAGCAAGACTTTATTTTATGCGGCCAGCTTTCTATAATATTTTATTGTCTAAATATGGTGTGCACATTTTTTTTATATCATTTTAATACGACTGCTTTTGTTTTTTTTTAAAGTATTTTAGAAAGTACATTTATAATTTTGTTTATTTGCGCTATGATTTACATAGCTTTTGCCTTTTTAGCGGATAGTGCCACATGTTCTTTATCTCATAGACACGGTTACAAATATTATATTACTTACAATTGTGATACGATGCAGTTTCGTAATTATATATTAAATTTTTGAGTGACGAGGGTGGTAGAGCTCTTTCGGAAAACCTATAAGTTATGTTTATTTTGTACAAGTGGGAATGAAATAGTAAATTTAGTTATTATGGTCGTCAAGATTCATTATTTAATAAATCATATCTTTTAAATAGTAAGGTAATGTTAGAGGCACTGCATTAAGTGAAAACAACTCACGCGGTAAAATGGCATATCTCTGTTTCCCATAAGATTTTAACTAAATAGATGAATCTGAAATATAACTCGGCAAATAAAAATTGTAATAACCAGCAACTAATACTTGGATAAAGGGTCAGCACACTCCCGCTACTAAGTGCGGGTATATGTCTAGTTTTAGATAAAATAAAAGTGTAAAATAATAGCGTACCTTGTTACACTCACTGCAAACATAAGTAGGACTTTGTTCCTTCTTGTCTTTCACACATACTTTAGTTGGCTGTATAATAAAGAAGAATTTTTCAAAATATGTTTATTTTGAGTTGAGTGATGAAATTATAAATAAGTTAAAATATAAATATCCATAACACATTTTAGTGCTTCTAAAGAAGTCAACAATTAGCTTTAATAGTTTTGTGTTCATCTGTAATGCTGGGGACAAAAAGAATTCTAGTCAACAAGGCTACCCCCACAAGTAGACTGGCTAACTCCACAAGTAGACTGGCTACCTCCACAAGTAGACTGGCTACCCCCAAACATAGACTGGCTACCTCCACAAGTAGACTGGCTACCTCCACAAGTAGACTGGCTACCCCCACAAGTAGACTGGCTACCCCCACAAGTAGACTGGCTACCTCCACAAGTAGACTGGCTACCCCCACTGGTAGCATTAACTCAAACCCCTATTACCCCAAGCCATCAAAATTTTTATTTTTTTATTAAATACTGCTCCATAGTTTGATATAGTTTATATTGACAGCTACCTGACAGTGGTCCGCCCCTTGATTTGATTCATGTGTCAATCTGTGTTGTTGATAACTGGTTTTAGTTTTGAAGTGCTGGCCACACAAATCACACTCCTGCATTCGATGAATTGCCATGTGAAGGTTGAAGGAACTTCGAGTTGGGAATCTTTTGTCACATTTCTTGCATTTATTCTGCTTTCAAAAACAAAATTTCCACTCAAATATTCATAGTTTTATTTTTTAATGGCAAAAGCTAGACTAGATTAATTGAAATAATTTTTTTAATTAGTGAAGAAGAAGTACAAAATCTTTTTTATATGCTAAACTACATGAGAATAATAATGTCCTATAATAATGTCCTATAATAATGTCCTATAATAATGTCCTATAATAATGTCCTATAATAATGTCCTATAATAATGTCCTAATTAATTGGAACATTTTCACTCTTATTGTGGGGCCACTCATTTCTTCCAAATAGAAAATGAATTTTTTGAATGGATTGCTGTGTGGCAAATCGGCTACACCAAGCAGCACAAACCCTAAGTACACTACTTTGATGATTAAATATGTTTTGATTCAAATGTTCATATAGCCTTATGTGCAACGTAGCAGAAAAGAAGGGTTAATGTCATATAACAAAAACTTATAGCACTGTTCACTTGACATGTAAGGGGCCATCCATAATTTTGATCTATTTTTCACCCCCTCCCCCCCACTCGTCATGCGTCGTCACAAAAAGTTAGACCCCCCCCCCTCCAATCATACATCCCAAAAAAAACAACAGTATTTTCCATTTGAAAATGAGTATGTTTCAAATCACTTTTTTTTTCATTGAAGTATTTATTTAGTGTATGTCTACATTGTAATATCGTAATACACGTGAAGCTATGTAAAACGGCATTGAATAAATTGTAAGCCAGTGCTTCTCAAACTTTTCATATTAGACAACAGGCAGGAATTTTTTTTATGCATTTCACCAGGTACCGGTGCATTCTTTTCCGGTTTTGACGTGATTTTCCCTGTACTGACGTGATAGCAAAATGAGCCCCTACATGGCTTAAAGCCCTATAAGATTAAGTATGAATTCGGCTTGTTTTGAATTTAAAAAAAATTTTTTTAATTTGTTTGATTGCCGGGCATAGCCAGACAGCTAACGAACAATGCAGTGGTAATGTTAAAAACCATTTGATGTGATTATCCTTCACGATTAAGCTCGCGAATGTGACAATTGATATTACAAGGATCATTTTATTGTTGATAGACCTAGAATATATAGATACAGGATGATTCCTCAAATTAATTTCGATCTTATAATGACAGTTTTCTTGCTAAGTATATGCACATCAAAGGAATTTGATCTAAAATTACCACATTGATATCAAATCTCATGTTTTCTAAAAATTATTTGGTATGCGCTGGAAGAGGAATCTGGCGAGTACTGTACGAACCCCACATTTGTGCAGGAAAGTAGGGTGTCATCTTGTGCGTCGCAAAATACAGTAATACTGCAAGTTGAAGACTGAAAAATACTATGACATTAATAAAATATCCAATATTATCATAACTTTTTACTCCGAAGCTCACAAGTTTTTTTTTGCATTTAAAAAAAAATAATTTTGGTTTTGGTTGTATGGACGAGGCGTGTTTAAATTGTTGCATTCTCTTGTGGAATTTATAAACTAATGAACATTACATGGCTACCGCTATCGGGCGGTTTAACCAAGGGGTCGGTGAACAGCGGCAAATTATCTCATTTGGGGTAAAAAGGGAACTCTTGGCGTTTGACCAAAAACCAATCGAACAATTATATCAAACTTAAAACGTTTATAATTGTATCAAATAGATTCCCCCAACCCCAAAAAAAAATAAATAAAAAAAATAATAATAAATGAATATTCCGTGTCGTTTTGACTTAAAATATCTATACATAATCCTATTCAGATCATTTTTAGACACTTGTCATGCTTATAAAACTCACCAGTTGCATTTTCGTGTGCTAACGACGCACCCCCAAATCCGTGAGTCATATGAGCAGGATATAGAGTCTGGGGGTTGGGGGGAGGTAACCCACACATAAACATGTATATTTTGGGGTAATGGGCAAAAAAGTCCGTCGACTACTGCCATGAGAGAACCAAAACAGAGCGGCGGTGACATCACAAATGCTTTGATGTCAACATCAAACGACGCAGTGTAACAATTTCATACATTCTCATGGGTTCTCAAACTTAAGGATTATAATTAGATTTAATTTTCATTTCTTGATAACTTACGCCGACAGGCGTCTGATGGCCTACCGACCAGCACTTTGAGAAGCACTAATTTAGAAGTCATTAAATAAATTGTAAGTGACCAAATATTTCAGTGGAAGTTATATTTTAAGTTACCCTTTTGATGTGTCGTCACATTTCTTCACCCCCCCTCCCCCTCGCCACGCATCGTCCCAAAAATGTGACCCCCCTCCCAGGTGCGTGACGTCATTTATGGACGGCCCCTAATACGGCATCAGACCTGCAACTATTCAATATTTCTTGAGTGATCATCTTTATCATTGCATGGATAAAATTAAAAAGAAGGAGACCGGCTTATTCCACTTACTGAATGTCCTTTACACTTGTGGGCTGCTACGATGTGGGCCTGATTTAGACAGATGAATCCACACGTGGCACACTTCCACGCCTTGCCTTTAGTCGGTGATGTAGGTGGCGCTCCCAATGTTGTCAGCAGTTTTACTGAGGCCCCATATTTATCTTGTGTATGTTTCTGAGGCAACAGAAAAAAATTGTCATTCAAAATATCCAAAATATCAGATTAAAACTCTGTCATGTTTCAAACAGTTCACATCTCAAGATTATTTTAAACAATTAACTGGTTCATTGTTCTATTTACACAATTAACTGGTTCATTGTTCTATTTACACATTAACTGGTTCATTGTTCTATTTACACAATTAACTGGTTCATTGTTCTATTTACACAATTAACTGGTTCATTGTTCTATTTACACAATTAACTGGTTCATTGTTCTATTCACATTTATCTATAATATTTATGATCTTACTTAGAGAAAAAAAACAGAACAAATTTTTAAAAATAATTTTAATTAATAATTAAGCGGGGATATGACAGTATTTTGACCAATTAACTGAAAAATAACATGTTTTGGTGTTTTTTTTTCAAATTCAACTACCTAAAATATTGTAGAGCATGTTCCCATCAAAGAATTTGTTATTTTATGTTTTTAAAGTTGTATAAAAAAATATTTTTTAAGGTCATTGTTTGCATTTTTAATAAATTTTAATTGTCTTTACTGCTTATATTGCCATTTTTCAAGCCATAGCAACGTTTATCAAACGTTTTGTTTCCCTACAGTGTTTGGTATCATTTTAAAGGATTTTTATAGAAGAATCGATATAGTCCAATATCAACTACGAGATATAAAAAAATAAAATATTTATGAATGAAAAAATGCTACGGAAAAGACTGAGTAGTTAACTTAAAGTTCGTGACGCAGAGAAAGACCAAAAAACTTTTACGTGATCCCTCTGCGTTAGCCAACAGCGATCTGAAAATGCCCCATTTCCTAGTTACGCAAGGTCAAAGCTGAGAATTGTCTGACATTTTCTAACTTCGACTACGTTCAATTTTTCAAACACATTCTACTTTGAAATGATAAATTGTATTTTTTAAAACATTTCTAGTAAGTTTAAGAGCTAAGCTATATGCTCAACTAGTTTCACTCATTTCTCTTGCACGCAAGTGTATTTGTTCGTTATACTAAATTTAAAAGTCGTTTTTCTAAAAATCGTGTTTTCATAATTTTTGTTCCACGCAATTTGATTTATCTCAAAAACTACTCATCAATTTGTTTCATATTTTTAGGGTTAGTTCTGTATTCATATTGTAACAATCCTGAGTATGCATTTTTGATTATCTTTATTATTTTTCATTTTAATAAGATTTTTATAACCCAATCCCCTAAATTTTTCATATTTTTTAAACTATGTTCACTGAAAAATTTATATTTAAAAATCAAATCAAGATTTGTTTATTCTAATACTAACAAATATCAATAAGATGTATATCTTGCTAAAGATAAACTTTAAAACCATTCTGTTAATTGTTTTTTTTTAAAATAATCTTTTTAATTTTGACCTTTTTTTGTCCCCCGTGTCCTTGTTTTTGACAAAGTATTTTTTTCACAATTTTTTGGTCACTAACTAGCTATATGGACCAAAATAAACACATAAAAATAATGATATTATAGTATTTTCCTTCATAAGGTGTCCTATTCCCCCTTAATACTTTTTAGAAAAGTTATAAGATTAACTAAATTTAACAGGGCCTGGGAAAACCATCAATAAATTTAATTATTTTTTAAGACATGAGGTAAACCTTAAGTAAAATTAATGTGAACTAGTAAATTTGTTGGTATAAAGCAGAGTTGCATTGAATTTGAATGTTACCAAAATATGTTGTTCCAGACAGCGGAGGGTTGAAAACTGAAAATTGCAAGTCAGACATTTGGGCTTCCCTCTGACTGGATGAAACTTGTAAATGTGAATGTTGAGATGGTACAAGCAGTGGAACTTCCTGCTGCAAACCTGAATGACGTTAGAGATGTTATCAGAAAAATGGATTGGACAACAACAGATTTAAGTGTTAACTTTAAACAGACTTTTGTCTAAAATAGATACAACATTGTAGTGCAATATTTCTTTGGAATTAAAAATGGTATCAGCAATATTTATGGTTGTCATAAGTTATTTAATACCAAAAGCAATTCAGTATTAATTAATGAATTAACTAAAAACTGTATTTTTGTGAAGAGAAAATGATTATTATTTAGGGTACTGTGATTCACGAGTTAATTATTTTCTGGTCATCCATGTGAAAGTTTCATTTGTGTAGAAAAAATACGGCAAGAAACAACTTTTTACAATAATTTAATGATTTATTGAGATAAATTAAAATAAGCTATAAAAATAATGAAAGTCAGATCTCTTCACATATACAATAACATAGTGAGTTTACATCCAGATTTTCAAGATATGATAAGTCAATGACTTGGCAGTAACAGATACTTACTTTACATCTGCACACATCTTTGAACGGCTCATTGGTTTCAATGTGTTTTAGTACAGCTTTAGCAGTTGTAAATCTTTTTTTTTAAAGAAAAAGGCAGAAGTAAAATCCAAATAATGTTTCTTTGTATTTTAATAATAAATTATTCAAAGTTGTTTTTATAAACTTAAAATGTTGAATGATAATTCTATGAGAAACGCCATGACTTTTATAAGCTTAAAATGTTGAATGATAATTCTAGGAGAAACGCCATGACTTTTATAAGCTTAAAATGTTGAATGATAATTCTATGAGAAACGCCATGACTTTTATACACTTAAAATGTTGAATGATAATTCTATGAGAAACGCCATGACTTTTATAAACTTAAATTGTTGAATGATAATTCTATGAGAAACGCCATGACTTTTATAAACTTAAATTGTTGAATGATAATTCTAGGAGAAACGCCATATTTACCTCATGTCACAAACAGCACACTGTTTAGATGCCAGAGACTGACATCTGGTACTGATAGAGTCCTTGCTGTCTTGTGTCAGTGATGTACATCTGGTACTGATAGAGTCCTTGCTGTCTTGTGTCAGTGATGTTTGATTGACGTTTGTCCTCAATTTATCTTGAATTTCTTCAAAACTTTGTGTCACTGAATATTGCTTGGAGAAATGTTCCTCAGCAAATTGCTTGTTACCTTCATAAACTCCAGCAGAATGCTGATGCCTGCATGAGTCAACTTGTAATTCAGGCTGTAACTGTAAGGAATTATGTTTCTCTGCAAGTTTAGCCAGCAGCAGACGTGGTGTATTCATGTTGGACTCATTTGTATTTCTAGTTACATTCTGTGAGCAGATTTTTTTATTTTCTGAAACTTTCCAGTTTTTACCACCTAAAGAGCAAGAAGAATAATTCCTTTTTACAGCTACTCTGGGGCAAGACTGTGGCAGAGTGTCTTGAGTATGTGAAACATTTCTTTCAACAATTATCTTTGAGCCACTTGATGCTTGTCTTTCTCTCCCATGATCAAAGCTACTAGCTGAATGAGAGTGAATTGAATGATTCAATGGAAGACATTTAGCACATGTGAGAGGTGATGGAGAGGATTTTATAACAAACTGAGGGGCCACCAAAGATGGATCCTGAGGGGCCACCAAAGATGGATCCTGGCGGTCGGATTTTGTGAGAAACATTTTGGCAAGCACCTGAGCTCCTGGATTACTCAGCTTTAACTGTCCGGTCGGAAGATCAGATGTCGGTGGCAAAGTGTCAGATTTTAGTGGTGAGGAACAAGTATCTGTTACAACACAACTGTCATCTGTTACAACACAACTGCCAACTGAAGAACTTGCTGAACAGCTGACTTGTTGTCTGACAGCTTCTGAATTTACCCTTGCATCACAAGCCTGTGTTGTCAGATCTGTGTTTGATGTGCTCACAAACAACTTCTCAATCTTATCTTGGACGTAGCTAGAAGCACCGGTTTCTAATTTGCTTCCAACTTTTTCACAACCAATGTCTAAAGTTTTATACTTCGTTGTAGAAAACTCAAAGTATTTCTTAAACATTTCAAGAGCTTTTTGGATAATTTCTTCTTCATCATGCTCCTCATCGTCATCGCTGGCTTCAGGGCTGGCATCAACATCGTCTACTACCAAACACGAGAGACATTTGTCACTCTTTGCTCTAACATATTCCAGTGAATCATTAGGTACAATATCTTTTTCTTGCTGATCATTACGTACAATATCTCTTTCTTGCAGATCATTACATACAATAACTCTTTCTTGCTGATCTTTAGGTATAATATCTCTTTCTTGCTGATCATTACGTACAATAACTCTTTCTTGCTTATCTTTAGGTACAATATCTCTTTCCTGCTGATCATAACGTACAATATCTCTTTCTTGCTGATCAGTACGTACAGCATCTCTTTCGTGATGATCTTCTGCAACACATTTTTCAAACAAGTTCTCTTCATATGTAGATTGTAACATGCTTGCACGGGTCAATGGGTGAAGAAATACTGAACTGACATCGAACGAAGCAACTGCTTTATTCAGCAATTCATCTGTTGTATCCAACACGTCCTCACCTGGATCGTTTGACGTGCTGGACAAAGGCGATAGTTCTGATGTGTTGTTAAGCAGTTGCTGCTCAAAAAGGTCAGAATTGAGGCTGTCCCAGTTGTGGATAACACGACTAATGTCACCACTAATATCATCCATTTCCATTCCCCTCTCCAGAAGGCACAACATGGAACTAAGTAAAGATTTGTTTCCATTGCTGTCATCTTTGTCATTAGAATTGATCATGTCTGAATCTTTGTGTAAATCAAAGGATGATTCTTGATCAATTTGAACAATGTTATGCAAAACTGGACCAATATTATTTGGTACAATTTCATTGTTATTTACCGTGCTATGCTGCGGATAATGAGTTAATGTTCTCTTTATGGTTTGGTCACCATGTCCACTATGAGAATCAAGACAATGTGGGACATTAGAGCAACTCTCCAAGTCAATTTTGACAATTTGAGGCTCCGAACAAGATGAAAAATTAACTGTGTGATTGACTTGACAAACTGTGTGATTGACTTGACAATCAGAAACAATTTTTCCATTCAATTGCAGTGTGGGTAATTGTGATGAGCTTGAACCAATGTTGTTTAAAATGTCTGAGCCTGAGTTGAAATGGGGACTACTCTCCCTATGTTTGAGCATTACATGCTCATCAATACTGGCTTGTCTGGAAAACTGCAGCTGACAGGCAACACATCGCCAATAGCTGTTACCAATCGCAACCAAGACTTCAGTAAAGGAATACATTAATTCTGCCATCCTAGCTTTTGGAAAAAAACATATTTAAAATTGTCAGTAATGGTTCTATTATGATTAGCGATTAGCTTAAAAAACATATAAAGTGAAATATAATAATGACAAACTAAAAATATTAACGCAAAGACGTCACTAAATTTTTACAACTTGGTATACGTCCTGTTTGGACGGGAGACTTTTTGCTTGGTATACGACCTTTGTTTGGAAATCTACCTACTTGTATAAGGTCATCCATAAATGACATAACACGATTTTAGCAGACCCCCCCCCCTTTTCATCACAAAAATTTTGCCCCTTCCCTTCTAAATATGACATCACAAAGTTTCGCCCCTCCTCCTCATAAAAACAATATTTTCTATTTGAAAATGAGCATGTTTCAAATCATTTTATTGTCATTTAAGTATGTAGTATGTATTATTAGTTTAGTGTAAGGCTGCACTCTAATATCGTAACACGCGTGAAGCCATTTAAAACATAATTAAATAAATTGTAAGCGAACAAATATTTAAGTATAACTTTTATTTAAAGTTGCTCGCTTTGATCTGACGTCACAGTTCTTAAACACACCTTCCCCCTCGTCCCCTCCCCCCCAGGTGCATGACGTCATCTCTGGACAGCTCCTATGAGTCAAAAAGATACGTCGTTCATGCCTAGCATGTAGTGATCACAGCATACTGCACCATACTCAAGTGTATTACAGTAGAACCCACTAAACTCGACCACGGTTAACTCGCCAACCCTATTAGGTCGACGTTTTTTATTGGAAGAGCCTAATTCTCTCTTTGTCTTAGCATTTTCTCATCGGTTATGTTGATTCTTTTAAGTCGCCAAACCCTAATATCTCGAGCACAAAAGAGGGCCAAATTTGCCACTTAACGTTGGTTATTTCGATCCCCCTGACTAATCGCCAGATTTTGAAAATGTTAGTTATGATTTTTTATAACCAAGGGAAGGCATCAAATTTATGACTCGCCAGGTCTGCTGGTGACGTCACAGCCCGCTTGCGTTCAGCTCTCAGCGCTGTGTTACTTCTGGTACTAAGCCAATCGCCAGCTTTTGAAAATGTTCGTTATCGATGCCACTCTCCATCTCATTACCGTATTTTCACGTGCGTCTCATAAAAAGTTTTATGGTTTGGAAGAGAATGGTTCGGGGACAATGAGGGGATGTGTAGGTTACATGGGGCGGGTTATTTATTAGTGTAGCTTGTAAAGCAAGTCACGCAAGTGCCCTTCAAGACACAGTATCGCTCAATCTGGGAATCACTGCTGTGAATGATGCTAACTCAGAAACAGTGTAACAAACATCAAGCCCCATTAAAAAAAAACACACTTATTATTAACTGGGAGCGCGCAAGAGAGGTGACACGATGTCACCAACGCCGCGGCGTGGCGGGGCAGGAGTAGCTGAATTTGTTATGTACTTAGGAAAAAAACAGCGCAAACGCAACAAAGGGTTATATTTAAACGGTCCTTAAAAACAAACGGTCTTAACAACCTTAGGAAAGAGTGAAGAAATAATAGGGTCCCGATATTCCCATACGATTCCGATTAATCGTCCCATCACTAATTAACACACATCATGTACATAAAGAAATTTCAAGCACATGTTAATATTTTGCCGCCATATTGGTTTTGCGTTTAACTCGATCATCGGTTAACTCGACGCCTCAAACCCCTAGGCCGTCGACTTGACCGGGTTCTACTGTAGTAGAAGTTGCTACCATACAGTAAATGATTCACGCAATGACTATAAATTGTCACATGATTTTGTGTTTTTCTTGTAATTTTTTAAAAAGTAAATTCACTTATCATAAGTTCTAGGAAAGTTAATGAGAGGAGCCAAGCAACAAAAAAATAAGGTCAGGATCACCAGGGAGTCATATAAGAAGAAATTGGCGTGCGTGTCATGGGACTTAAATGAAGCATGCCAAGAATTTCGACTTCTATGATTGTGAAAAACAAAGACTCCATTAAATGGGCTAAATGGGGTTAAATCGATTACAAAACAAAGATCAGGGACATTAGAGCATGTTGACAAATTTCTTTTGATCTGGATAAAAGGAAAGCAGAAAAAAATGTGTTTAAGCTCATTTTACTTATGTATTTTGAATCAAGCAGTACTTCAATTATTTTATACAACCACGTCAACAAATGTATAAATATGTAAATAAAAATATGATTTTTTTTCATGGAAACGGATTAATCATTTTCCCTCTATTTCTTATAGTAAAAATACCTCTTGTGTATGTCCTTTTTGGTATAGGTCCAAGTGTCTGGAACGGAATAAGGACTTATACCGGAGTACCACTGTTTATACCGGAGTACCACTGTATATATTTAAATAGCATGAATTGCAAAGTAGTACATAGTGTATAATTCTATATTTTTATTATAAATTATAATGATTTTTTTCAATCTATAATTTTTTTAAATTATGAAAATTATCATTATTATGAGTTCTAAAAAAAAACATGTAGCCTATTTGGATTGATAAAGTCAACTATATTTTAGTTAGTATTTAAAAAAGCTAAGAGATGAAAAAAATGTAAAATTTCTTGTATGTAATTTTGCATTTTATCTAGCATTGTTTCTGTGCATGTGCAAGTCCTTTATGAACTTTATTGATTATTACTGTATTTTTAAAACTTTTTTTTCAGGAGAGACAATTTAAAATTTTAAGTAAGACAACTTAGGCCTAGGCTTTGTTGATTTAGCTGTATTTGATACATTGATTTAGTTGAATTTGATACTTTGATTTAGTTGTATTTGATACTTTGATTTAGTTGTATTTGATACATTGATTTAGTTGAATTTGATACTTTGATTTAGTTGTATTTGATACTTTGATTTAGTTGTATTTGATACTTTGATTTAGTTGTATTTGATACTTTGATTTAATTGTATTTGTTACTTTGATTTAGATGTATTTGATACGGTTCACCGACAAAACCGCCCCGACAAATGGGCTCCAACATAACGGCCCACGACTAATAGATGGACTAATAGTAAAATGTACAATCAAATATTATATTAGTATTTTTACTCACCGATTCAGTGTCAGGTTTAGTTCACAAGAAACAATAATAATGACATCACAAGAATGAATTTAATAGACTTTACTTGATATGTTACCAAGTCACAGTACTTTTGGACAAGAAATAATATAATAACATCACAAGGAATAATTTTACAATTTTACCACATTTTTTAAGGGGGAAAAAGTTGACAAAAGCTTAAAATGCAAAAAAATGTTCTTTTTTGTTAAAAAATGTAAACAATTTGTCTGGGGCCATTTTGTCAGGGCCATTTTGTCCGGGGCCGTTTTGACGGGTCACTGTCAACTGGAGTCAAACAAGGATGCCTCCTTTCACCACTTCTGTTCCTTCTTGTGTTAGACTGGGTCACAAAAGAAGCTTATACAAGCTCAGGAAAAGGAATTCCAGTGGAACCTAATGCAAAAACTAGAAGATTTGGAGTTTGCGGATGACTTGGCCATTCTGTCCCACAGACTTCAAGACATGCAAGACAAAATCACAGCCTTGAGCGAGACTGGGAAAAGAGTAGGACTCAATATAAACATTCAAAAAACAAAATTTTTGAAAATAAACTTCCTACAAGATGGAGTTATCCAAGTAGAAAACCGTAACCTGGAGCAAGTAAACAACTTTGTATACCTTGGGAGTGTGGTCAGTGTATCAGGGGGAACAGATGAGGACATCGAATGAAGAATAAATTTGGCGCGACAGGCTTTTGCCAATCTGAAACAGGTCTAGAGATCTACACACATCTCTGTCAAAACAAAAGTAAGGATCTTTAACACCAATGTTAAAACGGTCCTACTTTATGGATCCGAAACATGGCGGACGACAGAGACAACAAAAAATAGACTCCAGACCTTTGTTAACAGATGCCTCAGAAATATTCTGAAAATAAAATGGTTCAATAAGGTCGAAAACTCCAAGCTCTGGGAGAGATGTGGACAAAGAACAGTAGAACAACAAATCATGGAAAGAAAGTGGAGATGGATTGGACACACCCTCAGGAAAGATAATAGCAGGGCTAGGCAGGCCTTAGATTGGAACCCCCAGGGCAAACGACAACGAGGAAGACCCAAGCGTACATGGAGACGGAGCATGTTGGACGAGGCTGGAAGGACTGGGAAGAGCTGGGAAGAATTGAAGCGACTGGCAAGGGACCGAGTAGAGTGGCGAGCTTTGACAGAGGCCCTATGTTCCACAAGGAACTCAAAGGACAAATGATGATGATGTTGAAATGCATAAATATATGTTATCTTTTATCTATTATAGCACTAATTTTAAGTTTTATTAATTTCTAAGGCTTTTTAAAGTTTTTTTCTGCCCTTAAAGCTACATAATCTGAGTGTGATACATCCAATTTGTTTATGACGTACCCTACTTGCCAGGTTGTCACAGTAAGATGCCAAATCAAATTTTCTCACTTAAAAACAAACAAAATAAGAATCAAACATCTAGTAACGAAATATAAAATTAAATTGTCTTTAAAATATTTATTTATCTTCTAAGAACATTAAAATAGATGAATAATACATTTTTTTAAAAATATCTTCAGTCAGTAAATTTATTTTAGCATGGGTAAAAAATATCTGGCAAGCAGGGTGTTAGAAAAACAAAATGGATGTATCGTGATGTGACCAGATTATGATTATGTATCATATAGATAGAGCCGAAAAAATGCATTAGAAATTAATAAGACTACAAATAAGCGCTGTAATAGCTAAAATACAACATAATCATATAATAATGCATTTAATTAATAAATAAAAACTTAAAATGAGAAAATTAAATTTCGCTGTGAAATAATTTAATATAAGTCTATAGTCTATAACTATAAGTATAAGTGTAGAAACTGCAGGCGGCTAAAGCAAAGAGAACGGTGCTATCATTGTTCATTGTTATGACAGAGCGAGGCATACTTCCGGGAATGAAATGTTGTATTTTTACACTTGAAAAGGGAATAAGTGCAATTATTTTATCCATAAATGTAATTATAGTTTGTAGTTTTATTTTTTTAGGGTCTGGGTTAGGTTTAGTTGTCTATTTTTGAACATTAAAAATAGAAAAAAAAATATAGCAGCCAAAAATACCATATATGGAGCGCACCGCTCTCTTTGCTTTTACTGTTTTACCCAGGATTACCATTATTAATAATATTATTAGGCCTATATTGCAAATCGGCCGCCGGTCAGTGCGCATTGAGTTCCAAATAATAGCTGCTGGCTGCTAGATTTAATAGATAAGCGTCGTAATCGATCATCGAAGACAGCGCGGTTACATTTGAATTTTAGTTTAAGAAATCAAATTCAAATATTCAAAATCATTCAAATCAATCATCAAATTTCGTAATTTAATAATTATTAATTTTATGATAGAACATTTTTTTTAATATTTGAAAAATAATACAAGCATGCAGGATTGTTAACTGATTCTTCTTTAAGGACGTAAAGTCTAAAATTACTATTTTAAAAAGTATAACCTACCAATTTTTGTTAGATATTTACAATAAAGAGCCGTATCCGTCGAATAAAAATATTAAAGTAAACAAAACATCGAAACCTTGATATCAACAACACCGGAAGTTAAAAGTATAGCTATCTGGCATATAACCGTCTTACTTTTTAACCATTGAGCTATAACAAGGCCTCGAGGCTGTGTCTATCTGTGTATGTAGTTGTAATGTCATATACAACATTCTCCCATGTAGTCGTAGTGTCATACAAATACACAACATTCTCCCATGTAGTCTTTCCACCCAGAAAAGTGTCAACTGTTAAGAGTAACAAAGAAAAAGAAACAAATAAATTCAAAATATTCAAAACTAAAGATGAAAAATACTTAGGAGTCTTAATAAATGAGAAGCTATCTTATCTTATCTATACAGACGCTCCTTGGAAAAGAACTGACCCAAACTAAAGATGAAAAATACTTAGGAGTCTTAATAAATGAGAAGCTATCTTATCTTATCTATACAGACGCTCCTTCTATGCAGAAGATAGTTGCGTCCACAGACCATGACAGATGATCTGTTGGCAAGTGATGCAGCGTTCACAGGCCACGGCTTTGTGGGTTCCACGCATTACCCAGCCGCCTAACACTATGTAGTGTTAGGTACCCATTCGGAGTGGGGTGACTCAGGGACGCCCTAGGCCCCGGGAACCCACCGCGTCCCATCATAGAATCCCCATGTCAATGAAGTTATTAAAAATCAAACAAAACCTTAGGCTTTATAAAAAGAAACTTTAACAAATGTAAAATACACAAACAAACTTGTGCAATGAAAACAATAAATTTAAACGTTTTAGTTTAAAATAAAGCTTAAATTTATTGTTTTCATTGCACAAATTTGTTTGTGTATTTTTATTGTATTTAAAAGCTTTATCGCAGTCTAATTCTCTATGATAACAAATGTAATAGAGATGTAAAACTAAAATATTACCTCACTTTGGTGAGACCTGTACTAGAATATGCATCCTCTGTATGGGACCCATCCACCAAAGAAAGCATTGATAAAATAGAACAAATTCAAAAAAGAGCTGCCAGATTCATTACTGGAGAATATTCAAAACTGACAAGAATAACACCATTAGTTAAATCATTAAACCTTGAAACACTAGAGAAATGAAGAACCAAGAGTAAAGTAGTAATCATACATAAAGCAATTAATTCTAATTTAGAAATGCAACACAAAGATTAACTTAATACAACCCTCAGATAGACATAAGGATAAAAACACCTTTCTTATTCCGTATGCAAGAACAAACACATACACATTTTCGTTCTTCCCGTCCGGAATTCGGGCCTGGAATGGGTTGCCTGAAGAAACCAGGAAAACCAACACTTTATCAACATTAAATCTCTAATAAAAATGCAATACTAAACACAAACCATAGATAAGCGTAGGACGCAATAATCTTCTGTATAGAAGGAGCGTCTGTAAACAGATAAGATAAGATAGTCGTAGTGTAATACACGATGTCATATAGAATGGGAATGCTATAAAGAATGGGAATGCTATAAAGAATGGGAATGCTATAAAGAATGGGAATGCTATAAAGAATGGGAATGCTATAAAGCTTTTAAATAAAATACAAAATACACAAACAAATTGTGTAATGAGAACAATTAATTTGAGCTTTATTTTTAAACCAACACGACAGTAAAAGTTTCGGCTAATGACGTCATCAGAACAATAAACATAAAATACGTACTTATTTGTCCTACAATGTCCTCCTGTACACCAAGTGTACATACCCACTATGAATTACAATAAACATTTCATCAATGTCCTCATATACACAATGTCCTCATGTACAACAAGACCGGGGTTTAGAATTTTATAATTGTTGAACTGTTTACTGACAATATTATCACAGATACTTGAACATTCATCAGTTGACCAGAATAGTGAGATGTAGCCTCCATGTGACATACCAGAGTAAGGGAAACAAACTCGTCCCTAATTGATATAAATGGAAATATTGTTTATCTCTCTTGATTTTTTTCTGCCTTTTCTTTATAATAAAGTTAAAGACTTTATAAAAACGTTTGATTTCATTAGAAAAGCACATGACTGTGCGAGTTAACAAATTTATAACGGCAATGATAGTGACTAAATTGTCCACATTCATATTCTCTTATGACTCTAGGCTCTAGGATATTGTATGTCTTAAAAACCTTGACCATTTTTTGTATGTTATACTTATTGTACCTTCAATTCTTTCTTAACTACAAATACGCACACTCTCACACAAACGAACAAATTAACAAACACACACTTACACGCTCACAAACCCACTGACACGACAACATCAATGAATTTACTTTGTTTCCATGGAAATAAAAACGTGTACACCAGAGAAGTGCACTCATTTACTGGAGGCCAATGACAGATGGGGTTAACCGTTGACAGATGAGGCTAACCGTTGACAGATGGGGTTAACCGTTGACAGATGGGGTTAACCGTTGACAGATGGGGTTAACCGTTGCAACCAAACAAACATATTCACACACAACCACACACATATGTTCACACACAACCACACACATATATTCACACACAACCACACACATATATTCACACACAACCACACACATATATTCACACAGATGACACAGACAGATGACACAGACAGATGACACAGACAGATGACACAGACAGAGACACAGGCAGATGACACAGGAAGATGACACAGACAGACGACACAGACAGATGACGCAAAATGAATATATAAAATACATTTCATTTCAAATATCAATCCCATAACTAAAGTCTCTTTACAAACATTTCCTGGTCGCTCCTTTTTAAACCATCTTTTCAAATCCCTTATATTAACTTTGAAATCTCTCTCTCCCTCTCTCTCTCTCTTTCTCTCTCTCTCACTCTCTCTCCCCCACCCCCCCCTCTCTCTCTCTCTCTCTCTCTCTCTCTCTCTCTCTCTCTCTCTCTCTCTCTCTCTCTCTCTCCCTCTCTCTCTCTTTCTCTCTCTCTCACTCTCTCTCCCCCCCCCCTCTCTCTCTCTCTCTCTCTCTCTCTCTCTCTCTCTCTCTCTCTCTCTCTCTCCCTCTCTCTCTCTTTCTCTCTCTCTCACTCTCTCTCCCCCCCTCTCTCTCTCTCTCTACCTCTCTCTCTCTCTCTCTCTCTCTGTGTCTGTCGTTCGCGGGCGGGTGGAAAAACAAAAGTAAAAAATGACACACTTCCCGTGATGCTATCGAGCTGAAATTTTGCACATAGACTCGTGTCACCTAACAATGCATCGTATCATTGTTTTTTCGCCCAACCGACCAGGGCAGTCAGACAAGACGGTGAAGTTAATATAAGGGGTTTAATTAAACAACTCCGTAAAAACTGAGTTTTTGACTAAAAATCCCTTATATACGAGACACTAGGCGTTGCACCATTTAAAAAATAGTAAACAGATTATAAAATAAAACGAACCCGTAAAAACAAAGTTTTTGACTACAAAACCCTTATATATGACACATAACTAACAGTATTGATTATTTTCAAACGCTACAAACATTTACAGACTGAATCTGTCTTAACTCAACTTTGCTTCATAACCCTAGGGGGGGGGCCGAGTTCAGCATGACACTTAAAATGTAAACAAAAGCACGCCGGTACTTCGATGGGTCGACGTCAAAGCGTCAACTCAAACTTTCACGTGGGAAAAAAAAACAATAACAAACCGTGAATTTGAATTACATACGTTATATAAGGATAAACTAAAAATGCATTAATTTAATTACGGTACGTTCGATCGATCTGAAATTTTGATACGATGCATTGTTAGGTGAGACGGGCCCGTGTGCCAAATTTCAGCTCGATCGGATCACGGGAAGTGGGTCATTTTTTACTTTTGTTTTTTCGCCCGCCCAAGACAGAGAGAGATGATGACAGACAGAGACGCCGGTGAATTTAATATAAGGGATTTAAAATAATACAAACCCGTAAAAACAAAGTTTTTGACTATAAATCCCTTATATATGAGTCATAACTAACAGTATTGATTATTTTCAAACGCGACAAGCATTTACAGACTGACTCTGTCTTAACTCAACTTTGCTTCATAACCCTAGGGGTGTGGGCCGAGTTCAGCATGACACGTAAAATGTAAACAAAAGCACGCCGGTACTTCGATGGGTCGACGTCAAAGCGTCAACTCAAACTCTCACGTGGGAAAAAAACAGTAACAAACCGTGAATTTGAATTACATACGTTATATAAGGATAAACTAAAAATGCATTAATTTATTTACGGTGCATTTTTAGCTAAGACGGGTCTGTGTGCCAAATTTCAGCTCGATCGGATCCTGGGAATTGGGTCATTTTTTACTTTTGTTTTTCCGCCCGCCCAAGACAGAGAGAGATGATGACAGACAGAGACGCCGGTGAAGTTAATATAAGGGATTTAAAAAGAATAGAATTCCACACCGTTGGACCTAGGGTGCTGAAATTTTGCATGGGACCCTCATTTGACCAGGGACAGGTCATAGTCTATGTTTAAACCTCCAGGTAACCACCCCTAGGGTAACCTAACCCTACTCAGGGTCACCTTAATTCCCTATTCTGTTTATGCTCAGAGGTGTGAATTAAATAAATTATTTATTGTTGTTAAGAAGAAAAAATGACATTAATCTCGATAGCATCTATGTAACCTTATGTCACCGTCTGCTGTAGTTCACGTCCGCGTGTCACTGAGTTCAGTCCAGCCATCCATGACCAAACCCCCTGTTTTACAATAAGGGGAGTTCAGTCGGTTTCTGTCTATAAATGTTGTCGCGCGTATTATATTGAACATAATTAATACTTTAAGTAATGTCACACATATAAGGGATTTATAGTCAAAAACTTTGTTTTTACGGGTTGTTTAAATAAATCCATTATATTAACTTAACCGTCGTCTCTGTTTTGGTCGGTCGGGCTTAAAAACAAAAGTAAAAAAATAACCCACTCCCCGTGATCCTATCGAGCTGAAATTTTGCACATAGACTTGTGTCACTTAACAATGCATTGTATGTATATTTCATATTGATCAAATGTACCGTAATTAAATTAATGCATTTTTAGTTTATCTTTATGTAGCCGTCTGCTATTGTTGACATCCACATGTCACTGGAGTTCCTCAAGTCATCGATGACCAAATCCCCGTGTTTTACAGCAAGGTGAATTCAGTCACGTTCAGTCTGTAAATGTTTGTCGTGCGGTGCGTATTATATTGAACATAATCAAAACTTTTAGTTATGTCTCATATATAAGGGATTTATAGTCAAAAACTTTGTTTTTACAGGTTGTTTAATTAATACCGTAATGTCAACAGATTGTAAATGTCCACTATGTCGTTGGGTAGGCTGTAAGTTATTCCTAAGTTTTCCCCATGTTATTCCCAAGCCAGCATGTCAACAGATAAGAAAGTAAGATGCAAATATCAAATGTTAATTCTGAGTCATAGCGTACTTTTAAATTTGGTCAGGAGGGGGAAATAACTCATCAACTGATTTGGTTGGGGGTGTGGCTCTGATCAATAATGGCGTGGCTCTGATCAAACTGGGTGCGGCTCTGATCAATATGTGCGTGGCTCTGATCAATATGTGCGTGGCTCTGATCAATACGGGCGTGGCTCTGATCAATAGGGCCGTGGCTCTGATCAATATGGGCGTGGCTCTGATCAATACGGGCGTGGCTCTGATCAATAGGGCCGTGGCTCTGATCAATATGGGCGTGGCTCTGATCAATACGGGCGTGGCTCTGATCAATAGGGGCGTGGCTCTGATCAGACCTGAAATTTTAAATCTACAGGTTGGAGGGTGACATCAAGTACAATGTGTAAGTGGTACAGGTGACATCAAGTACAGTGTACGAGTGGTACAGGTGACATCAAGTACAGTATGCAAGTGGTACAGTTGACATCAAGTTCAATGTGTAAGTGGTACAGGTGACATCAAGTACAGTATGCAAGTGGTACAGGTGACATCAAGTTCAATGTGTAAGTGGTACAGGTGACATCAAGAACAGTGTACGAGTGGTACAGGTGACATCAAGTACAATATGTAAGTGGTACAGGTGACATCAAGTACAGTATGTAAGTGGTACAGGTGACATCAAGTACAGTATGTAAGTGGTACAGGTGACATCAAGTACAGTATGTAAGTGGTACAGGTGACTTCAATTACAATGTGTAAGTGGTACAGGTGACATCAAGTACAGTATGTAAGTGGTACAGGTGACATCAAGTACAGTATGCAAGCGGTACAGGTGACATCAAGTACAATATGTAAGTGGTACAGGTGACATCAAGTACAGTATGTAAGAGGTACAGGTGACATCAAGTACAGTATGTAAGTGGTACAGGTGACATCAAGTACAGTATGCAAGTGGTACAGGTGACATCAAGTACAATGTGTAAGTGGTACAGGTGACATCAAGTACAGTATGCAAGTGGTACAGGTGACATCAAGTACAATGTGTAAGTGGTACAGGTGAAATCAAGTACAGTATGTAAGTGGTACAGGTGACATCAAGTACAATGTGTAAGTGGTACAGGTGACATCAAGTACAATGTGTAAGTGGTACAGGTGACATCAAGTACAGTATGTAAGTGGTACAGGTGACATCAAGTACAGTATGTAAGTGGTACAGGTGACATCAAGTACAGTATGCAAGTGGTACAGGTGACATCAAGTACAATATGTAAGTGGTACAGGTGACATCAAGTACAGTATGTAAGAGGTACAGGTGACATCAAGTACAGTATGTAAGTGGTACAGGTGACATCAAGTACAGTATGCAAGTGGTACAGGTGACATCAAGTACAATGTGTAAGTGGTAAAGGTGACATCAAGTACAGTATGCAAGTGGTACAGGTGACATCAAGTACAATGTGTAAGTGGTACAGGTGAAATCAAGTACAGTATGTAAGTGGTACAGGTGACATCAAGTACAATGTGTAAGTGGTACAGGTGACATCAAGTACAGTGTACGAGTGTTACAGGTGACATCAAGTACAATATGTAAGTGGTACAGGTGACATCAAGTACACTGTGTAAGTGGTAAAGGTGACATCAAGTACAGTATGTAAG